>JBBPBO010000003.1:42637682-43237682 GCA_037974295.1 Cicer cuneatum | reverse complement strand
TATTGAGTCTGCACCATTTTAAAGAAATTTTTGACAACTTGTCCAACTTCTGATTTTTCTTTCAATAGATAAACCCAACAAATTCTAGTATGATCATCAATAAAGGTTATAAACCATCTTTTATTAGAAAAAGTGTTTATTCTATTAGGACCCCAAACATCACTATGAATAACTGCAAACGGTTTTGATTTTTTATATGGTTGTGTAGAAAAAGAAGAACGGTGATGTTTAGCAAATTCACAAGTTTCACAATGAAATAAAGATGAATCCTTCTTAGAAAATAATTTAGGAAACAAATGTTTCAAATACGGAAAACTAGGATGTCCTAACCGTAAATGCCATAACATAATATCATCATTATTAGAAGAAAAAAAAATAGATTCAAAGCAGGTACTCGTTTTTGGTTGGTCTTTGAAGTTGAGTCCATTGTTAAGATAATAGAGTCCTCCACTCTCCTTAGCATTGCCAATCATCTTCCCCGTGCTCAAATCTTTAAAAGTGCAATGAGAATGAAAGAAGTTAGCTTGACAATTTATATCCTTTGTTAATTTAGTAATGGATAACAAATTACATGATAAATTGGGAACATGTAAGACATCTTTTAAGGTTAACACAGGTGACAGAATAACAAAACCTTTCCCTGCAATGGCTGAAAGAGAGCCATCTGCAATTTTAATTTTGTGGTTACCTGCACAAGGACTATAAGAAGAAAACAGACTCGACTCCCCAGTCATATGATCAGTAGCACCAGAATCGATAATCCAAGTATGGCTGGGAGAGACACTAAGTAGAGCAGTATTTGAAAAATTACCTCTCTGAGCTATAGAGCAAGAAGGAGTTTGAGACTCAAGGAGTTTGTACAATTCATCTAATTGTTCCTTGCTGAAAGGAGATGGGCTTGAAGGAGACTGCTTCTCTTGATCAGAGGTACTAGTTTGGAGGGCATGACCTTCATTTCCTCCTTTTTTTCTTCCAATTTAGAGGTTTTCCATGGAGCTTCCAACATGTATCACGTGTGTGCTATGCACGTTTGCAATGTTCGCACCATGGTTTCTTGCCATCTCTCTTCCCGTCTTCATTCTTAGTGACTAGGACAAGGCTTTCAACCTCAACAACAGAAGGTGACTTACCCATCATAACACCTTGTCTTGTCTCTTCTCTTCTAACTTCTGAGAACGCTTCCCGAAATGATGGCAATGGAATCTTTCCCAATATTCTACCTCGGACTTCATCAAGCCGCTTATTAAGCCCAACCAAGAACATGAATACTCGGTCGTTCTCTTGTCTCTTACGAAACAAAACATTGTCCTCACAACACTTCCAATGATCATCATAGCAGAGATCCAATTCTTGCCATAGTGTCATCAACTCATTATAATAGGTAGTGACATCTCTATCTCCTTGTTTGGTATGCCACAATCGTGATTTGAGATCGAAAATTTGAGAAGAATTCTGAATATCAGAATATGTTTCTTTGACAGCCTTCCAAACTTCCTTCGCAGTAGGCAAAAACATAAAAGGTTTTCTAATCGTTGATTCCATATTACTAAGCAGCCAAACAATAATAACAGAGTTTTCAGATTTCCAAAACCTGTAATTAGGATCAGTTGTGACAGGTATTTGCACCTCTTCTGTGAGGAAACCATATTTTCCTTTACCATTTGGGATCAATCTTGCGGTGTGGGACCATTCGACATAATTTTTTCCATTAAGTTTTTGGATTTCAACCTTGAGAGCATTAGAAGTTCCCTCATGGCCAAAAAAATTGGAAAAACCGTTGTTAGATAAACCGATGTTGTTGGCTACTTCTGATTTTTCACCCAAACCATAGTCGCCGCCGCCAGTGCCTAATCCAATGTTGTCGCCTGAGCCGCCGCCAGTGCCTAAACCGGTGTTGTTGGCTACTTCTGATTTTTCACCCAAACCATAGTCGTCGCCGCTACTCGTAAGGGCTGCCTTCCATGAGGTATTGTGTGCCATAGCTCAGTTGGTTAGAACGAAGCAAACCCCACTGGGTTGTGGAAAGTTTTACAGAACCCTAACCAATAGCTCTTGATACCATGAAGAAAGTAAAAGGCAAAATACTTTCATATTTTATTACTACAGCCCTAAGCTGTTTATATAGAAAATAAAATTACAATAGTAATACTGAGTAATAATGACATAATCATAAAATTAAAATAAATAAAATAATATAAAATAAAATCAAATCTGATTTTCCTTAATTCTTCAACAAACACCCTTCCTTTTTGACTTCCAATTTATTTTCAATGGATTCCATCATTAAACCTGTGAAGCTCCATGAAGAAGCATTTTTCAACTAAATGCTCATGGTTATGCTAGAAAGTTTGTTACTGGTTAAGTTGTCTACTTGTACCTTATATGTTAATTGGTTTTTATATATTTTTAATGCTTTTAATTTACTACAAAAGTATGTGCTGATATTGAGGTTAAGAAAAATGCTATTGGACAATTAGTTTGCCATGAAATGCAAATTGCAAGATGTTTTATTCCACCTGCCATGGATTAACGATTAGGTAGTTAGCAGGATTGAATGATCATATTGGACACATTAATAGATGATCTAAGGACATAGTATCCTAATAATTTGAAACTCTAGATAACTTTGCTTATGACTCACTTTGTCACGTTATGACAGTTATAGAGATATTGGAGCAAGTAGCGTCTGAGATCCATTGAATTTTGGAATAAGTGAACGGACAACGGAAATCAAATATTTTTGTGGAATCTGGTCCATTTGATTGTTGAACAATATCAATCAAAGAATAAGATTGCAAGTTAAGCGATGGTGAAAATTTATTTCATGAAGAATTTCTTCCACAATTTAACTGATTTATGTGAAGATCATCAAGGATTTCAAATCAACGATGGAAACTCCCTGTGTATTCTTTTCCAATATAGTTTTCCTTGTTCATTTATTTTGTAATCCCTTTTTGCAGATAATGGTTTCTTTATTGTTGTATGTTATACAGTCATATACCATTGATTATATTATGAAATTCATCGAATGATTTTATTGTTAGCTGCTACGAACAGATTTTTATTAGTTGAAAAAACAAACTGTCAGATTATCTAGAGAAAGTTATAATTTCTCAAAGTATAATGATTAGTAATAAATATGCAGATGTCAATTCAGAGTTTTTACAGTTGAAATCATTCAACCGGAAGATGGCTAGAAAAGCTCACGACACAAACAAGAATAACTACTGATGAAAGTAAAAGACAAAATACTTTCATATTTTATTACTACAGTTTTAAGTTATTTTTATAGGAAAAAGAAATTATAATAGTTATAATATCAAAATTATAAAATAAAAGTGAACAAAATAATATAAAATAAAAGAAAATTAAATCTGATTTCCCTTGATTCTTCATCACCTCCCTAAGTTGGTACATAGATATCTGAAGGATTATACCATGCACCTCCACACCTAAACCTCCCACCTCCATTTTTTTAAAATGTCTAAAATATCCATTTTACCAATTATAATTTATTTTTAAAAAATTAAAAATCACTTTTTAACATGGTATGTTCGAAATTTTAGGATTTTATGGTATAATTCGAATATTTCAAATTTTTGAAGGTATGTTTGTTAAAATTTCGAAAGTTTCTTAGATGTTGAAACATTCGAAGTGAAATTTTTTCTGATTTCATTAACAATTTCGAACCTTTCGTTGAAACTGAAATGTTCGAAACCTTTCGAAGGTTTCATTTGGAAGACAATTTTGAATATAATTCAGAAGTTTCACTTGGATGGCAAAGTTTTGAAAATCATTCGGAAGTTTCACGGATGACAAGGTTTCGGAACTACTTCGAAAGTTTCACGGATGGCAAAGTTTCGAAACTACTTCGAAAGTTTCATTTCAAAATGAAACTTTTGAAAGTTTTATTTTGAAAAGTTTTAACTTTAATTTTTAAATATGTATTATTATTATTATTATTATTATTAATTAAATAGAGTAAACTTTTTAGAATCAGGCATGAGTAGAATTGAGGTTCCTGCTACAACGGCGACTATAGATTCTACAGATAAATTTATCACTGATCAGATATTTTTACCGATAATTAAATTTAGAACTGATAAATTTAATGTATTAACATGTATTAATGTTTTATTTTATTCTGAAATATTTATTTGAAATATATGTTTTGTAGATATTTCCTTCTCGAGAAGCTGTATTTGAATAGGCAAAAAAAAATTGGAATGCAAAATGGAATTTTAATTGTTACCATTCGATTAGATAAAGCAACGGGAAAGAGAGGCATAAAAGACAAATTAATTTTGGGATGCGAAAGAGGCGGAAGATATAATTCAAAATCAAAATCAACAGTAACTTGTTCTCACAAGCAAAACTGTTCGTTTAAACTCATATGTATACGATCAAGTTTGGATGAAGGATGAAAAATTAGTGTTCGTTGTGGAACACATAATCACGATTTAGCCAATACTTTAGACAGTCATTCATATTTGGGGCGTCTAAATGAAGAGGAGAAATTTTTTGTCAATGACATGACAAAGTATAAGCTTGCACAAGGTTCATTTTGAATGCTTTGAAAGAGAAAAATAAAGATAATGTCACAATTTCCACTCAAATATATAAAGCAAGAAGTACTTATCGATCATCTTTGAGAGGTTCGTACACAGAAGTGCAACATCTGTTGAAGTTAATACAAAATGAAAATTATGTGCACTAGACAAGAAGACGGGATAATTCAGATGTTCTAAGAGACATATTTTGGACGCATCCTGATTGTATAAAGCTGTTGAACACGTTTCATTTTGTTTTGATATGTGATAGCACATACAAAACAAATAGATATCGGTTACCGTTGCTTGAAGTTGTCGGTGTAACATCTACTGTTTTGACATTTTCGGTTGCATTTGCCTATTTAGAACAAGAGCGACAAGATAACTTCATATGGGCATTTCAAAACGTAAGACAGTTGTTCGTATGTGAAAATTTAACTTCTAAAGTTATTGTGACGGATAGAGATCTTGCCATGATGAATGCTATTGGTGTTGTATTTCCTACTTCAATTCATTTGCTGTGTCGTTTTCATATTGAAAAAAATGTTGGGGCAAGATGCAAACAATTTGTGAGTAAGGATAGACAAGATGAAGTAATGGATTTATGAAAAAAAATTGTATTTTCGGCTAGTGTGGAGGAGTATGATCATCACTTGCAACACTTTGAGCTAGTGTGTGCCGATATTATTCTTTTTGTTGATTATGTTAAAGATTCATGGTTGACACCTTACAAAGAAAGATTTGTCATGGCTTGGACGAACAGAGTGATGCATTTAGGGAACACAACGACCAACAGGTATTTTTAAATAATGATTTGTATTTTTTTAGAAAAATGATTTAGTGATTTATGTGATTTGTTTTAATTTGTGTTATTTAATTTATTTGTAGAGCGGAGTCTGCTCATTGGAGATTGAAAAATATGTTGCAGACTAGTAAGAGAGACTTGTGTAAAAGTTGGGATACTGTGAATATGATGTTGAAGAACCAATTGTGTAGCCTTAAATCAACTTTTCATAAATCTATTCTCGATGTGGAGCATGGGTATAATTCACCATTGAAGTGACAATGTTGGTCACAAGAAAGGGGGGTTTGAATTGTGACTCTTTTTAAAATTTCTGCTTTGTAAAAATAAACTCAAGATTGATCTTGGTTTGACAAATAAGAATGCAGATTGATGTTTTGGTTAGAAATAAGTAAAACGTTAAAATGCAATGAATAATGTGTGCGTAGTAATCAAAGTAAAGATAAGAGAGAAGACAATAATGTAGTGATGTATCCTGGTTCACCCAACCGTGAGCTACGTCCAGTCCTCACAGTCTTGTGAGATTTTCCACTAACTTGGTAAAACAAGATTGATCCTATTTCTACCTTAACAGATCAAAACTGATTTACAGCATGTTACTTTCCTTTTGACAGATAACTTTCCTACACTTGAAAGTATCTTTACACTTATCCTCTCAAGGATCTTTACAACTTTCCTCACACTATTTCTATCTCTCTAGTGTTTGAATTTAACAAATGATTGTTTTTGAAAGATATTTGGTTTGATCAACAGTATCTCAACTCTTGTTTGAGTTTCTGTTTTGAGCAAATAGATTTCTAAGCTTGATCTTTTTATGATGACAAAGACAAAGAGCCTTGCTGTGTTTTTTACAAGCTTGATGAAATTCGAGAATGATGATCTTTTATGGAGAATGATTGCACTTGGATTTGATGATGTTCCATTTGCCTTGGAGTTCTTTTTATAGGCACTTTAGAGGCCTTGCCAGCTCATGTAGCCGTTGATATACAGGCTGTAAAGACTGTGTACTTTTAGGCATGTGTCAGAGGAAAAGGACGACAGTTCCAGTTAATCTCCAGATTGATCTTGGTTTCTAGTTTTCTTAGATTTGCTGTTATTTTCTGTTTTGTTCTTTGCTGCATAATTTCTTGTGATGTAATCGATCTTCTGGATCAGTCTTGAGTTTTGTCATTCTTCTTGGAACGAATTCCCTCAATCATGAATGGATTTGACGGCTGATCATTCATTTGTATATACTTGTTTTAATTCTGATGAGTTCAAGATTGATCTTGAAACAATCTTGTTTATTTTGCTTTTGATCTATCATTTTCTTGAAATAATTTATTGGATACCTATCTTTTGATAACAATACTCAAGAAGATATGTTAAATTCTTTTGTGTTTTAGAATTATAATTAATAAGATTAATTAGCTTGTTTTTGTTCATCATTAAAACACTTGAAAAAGGGATTTTTGTCTTAACAATCTCCCCCTTTTTGATGATGACAAAACATGTTAATTTTTCTTTAATTTTGATTCTAATCTTTTTGGGATTTCTCCCCCTCAGATTATGCTTGTTTAATTTTCTGAAATAATGATGGTAAAAAAATTAAACAGAATCATACTTATTTGGATCTTGCTCCCCCTCAAAATATGCTTCACATAATTGTTTGAAATCTTTTTCAAAAGCAGATTGTAACCATATATATATATATGCTTAACATGATGAATACAAATTTTTTAAAATTTTTTTCAGAAGCAAAATATACCAGTACTTATAAACAGAAGCAGAACCAGAAGCAGAATCAGAAGCATATATATAAGTACAGATAATCAGAAGCAGAACCAGAAGCAGAATCAGAAGCATATATATAATCAGAAGCAGAAACAGAAACAGAGCCAGAAGCAGAATCAGAAGCATAACCAGAAGCATATATATAATCAGAAGCAGAAACAGAAACAGAGCCAGAAGCAGAATCAGAAGCATAACCAGAAGCATATGTAAAATCAAAAGCAAAAACAGAAACATAATTAGAAGCTTAACCAGAAGCATATATATAATCAGAAGCAGAAACAGAAACAGAATCAGAAGTAGATATATAAGCAATTTGTAAAAAGAAGCAAATTGTTAAAGGTTAGTCAAGCAGAAGTAGATTAGTCAAGTTGCCAGAAATAAGTTTGAGCAATATTACAAATAATACGGATAATCAAAATAAACTAAAATGAACTCTCCCCCTTTTGTCAAATCAAAAAATCAGGGGAGCCCTCAGATCTTCACATAGACAAGGATGGAGAGGAGCCTTCAGATGATGAGGATTTCTTAGGAAGATCCAGAAAGATAGGAGGTGTAAGGTTTTCAGGAGGTGCAAGGTCTAGTTTCGGTGCCATCTTGGTGGTAATCCAAGATCGAAGGAGAGCATTTTCTCAATCCTGATAAATTTGTCTGTTAGCAATGATTTGAAGTGCATCAAAAATCTTGTCAGTATTAGATGAGTGTTTAGCCTTCTTGGTCCTTTTTGTTTGACGAGCTTCATCAGGATTGGCAGAGGTGTGAGATGGATTTCGTGTAGTGCAGAAGGTGGAGAGGGTTGCAAAGGAAGAGCTGATGTTTGGTAGGTTCCTGCAGAAGCATGTTCTTGACCAACAGACATACCAGGAGTATCAGGTAAGTTTAAGAATTTACTTACACCAAATAGAGAGGAGTCTGTTTTCTGTGGTGAGAGGAAAACAGGTGACATTCTGGACAGATTTTGTGCTGGTGGATTGTCTGGACATGGAGAGTCAACTTGATTAGGAGTATCAAATGGAGGAGCAGAATCAGAAGCACGAGCAGAAGCAGAAGCAAGAGCAGAAGCAGAAGCAGGAGCAGAAGCAGGAGCAATTTGTATGTTGTCGTTCAAGGGATTGTGAGAGACTGTGAGTGAGGATCGTTTGCGTTTGGCCGAGATTGTTGGAAATGAAAATGGGATTGGAGCAGAATGTTCTTTTTTCATATGCGAAATGTTTTTAGTGGAGAATCTGGAGATTTTGATTTTAGATTCTTCTTTTTCCAGAGAAATGTTGAAGTGTCGAAAGACTTTGGTTAACATCATTCCATAAGGAATAGTGTTCCTCTTGTAGTCTTTCTTGACAGCTGCAATCATGTGTTGGATAATGAGATAAGGAAGATTGATCTTCTTGGCATTGAGGAGATGGTAGATGACTAGGGTGTCGCAGTCAGAAACAGTTTCATGACTCCACAATGAGGAAGGATTGTGTGTTGGCTGATATTATTAAAGATTTTTGGCTGGGGCTTTAGATCACCAGCAACAAAATGAGTGGAGCCAGGCTGAAAAAGTTCTTGTAGGACTTCAGTTCTAGTGATATTCAAGACAAAATACCATCTTTTTTCCAAAAACAGAGATTCCTTCAGATGGTATTTGAAGGATTTCAGCAAGCACGATTGGGTCAAGACGAATTTCTACTCCTTTGATATTTGACACAATCAAAGATTCGTCAGTATATGCTTTTGCCTAGCAATAGAAAGCCCTTATTACTTCATGATAGAAGCAATCAGAGAGTTGCAAGAATTTCGTCCAGCCAAGAGCATCAGTGTGATGCTTGATTGATATTCCTTCAAAAATGACGTTTTTGAGCATAAAGACACGCCCTATGCCTATAGGATGTTTTGCCCATTTTTCTTGATAGATGTCTTCAACGTCTAATGGTATTAGTGGTGGAGTTTTTGGTTCTTTGGATTTTGGTTTTGAAGATCGTTGTTTTTTAGAACGATCTGGAGAGGTGTTTTTGGAGGAAGATTGTTCTTGAGAGGTTTTCTTGAGGGATTTAGGGTTTTGCAGTTTCTTTTTAGCAATAAATCGAGATAAGGTGAGGGGAGTTTTTGTTTTGAGTTTCAGTGAGGGTGAGGTTTTTTCAGAGTTGTTTTTGTAGGGTGAGGAAGTGAAAAGCTTTTTGACGGTTTTAAGTGATTCTTTGGTGGGAAGGTTGTGTGAATGAGTCTGTAGAGGTGGTTGGATGGAGTCCGATTCATCATCATCGTCAGAAATTGTATGCACAGCATTATCATCATTTTTAGGTTTTGAAGATGTACCTATTCCATCCATGATGCACATGGATTTTTGTTTGGCAATCTTTGGTGGTGGTTGAAGAGGCGTTCTCCTAAGATGAGGAGCCATTTCAGATATGGTTGGAGGTGAACATTGATGGAGTGGAGGAAGCACGATGGATATTGGAGCAGGAGCAATGGGGCTGGGAGAACGGTTACGAGATGGAGATGGAGAGTCAGAAAACGTTTTTCCAGAAGAAGTTTCAGGAGGGGTAGGTCGAGGCGGCGGTGATGGAGACCTCATTCTAAAGGGAGAAGATGGAGGTGATGGTGAAGGAGATGGTGTTTGCGGATTAGGGTTTCTTTTTGCGGATTTCTTTGTGCGCACCATTTTTGAATTTATTTGTGGAACAGGAAGAGTTTAGGTTTTTTTTTTTTTAAATTTTTAAAAGTTACAAGTTTTTTGGAATGAAGAGCGTGTTCTAGAAAGAGTATTTTTTCTGTGAATTACAGACCCTTTTTAGAGTGGCAGTTGTGGGAAAAGTTGATAAAATGAAATGATGATTTTTTGTGGGAAAAGATGAAACTAAGGAGATAAACAGTTACCTATAGTGAGACATGTTAGTCTTTTTGGACAAGAAAAGACTTATGCATTTAATTCATGAGAGAGAGAGAGAGAGAAAAGCTGAGAGTGGTTGCTTTAAACCCAGAATGATTGAGTCAAACCAAGACTGTTTGCTTTTAAACCAAGAACGTTCTTGATTTGATTTTTTAGACAGTTTTAAGCGTTTTCAACTGGATTTTTAACGATTCTTAATTTTTCCTTTAAAGAATTAAAGTCTTCTTCAACTATGGGTTTGGTAAATATGTCAGCAAGTTGATTTTAAGAATCAACAAAGATTAATTCAATGTCTTTCTTGTTGACATGATCTCTAATAAAATGGTGCTTTATCTCAATGTGTCTTGAATGTTGGATGGGATTTTTTGACAAATTGATAGCACTAGTGCTATCACAAAATATTGGAATAACTTACTGAGTAGTCTTCAAGCTGTTTTTTAATCCATAGAACTTGAGAACAACAATTGGCAGCTGATACATATTCAGCTTCTGTGGTTGACAAAGCAATTGTGTTCTGCTTTCTGCAAGACCAGCTAATCAGAGCCTCTCCAAGGAATTGGCATGCTCCACTGGTGCTTTTTCTTTCAATCTTGTCTTCGGCATAGTCAGGATCACAATAGGCTACAAGATTAAAGTGAGATCCTTTGCTATACCAAAGGCCAAGATTAGTAGTACCGACAAGATAACGAAATATTCTTTTAACTGCAGTTAAGTGAGACTCTTTTGGTGAAGATTGAAATCTTGCACATAGTCCTACTGCAAAGACAATATCAGGTCTACTTGCAGTTAGGTATAGCAGAGATCCAATCATCCATCTGTATTCCTTTTCAGAGATTGATTTACCATCTTCATCTTTGTCTAATGAGGAAGAAGGATGCATGGGAGTTGACATGATCTTGGCTTCATTCATTTTGTATTTTACCAAAAGATCTTTTGTATATTTTTCTTGGCATATAAAGATGCCATTTTTATGTTGCTTAATCTGTAGTCCAAGAAAATATCTCAATTCTCCCATCATACTCATTTCGAATTCACTTTGCATTAAATTCGAAAATTCTTCGCACATTGTTTCATTTGTGGAACCAAAAATGATATCTTCCACATATACTTGTACAATTAACAAATTATCTCCTTTTAATTTTTTGAATAAGGTTGTATCAATCTTCCCTCTGGTAAAATTGTTTTTGATTAAAAAAGAGCTTAATCGTTCATACCAAGCTCTAGGAGCTTGTTTGAATCCGTATAAGGCTTTGGTTAGTTTAAAAACATAGTTTGATTTAGATTGATTTTCAAATCCGGGAGGTTGACGAACATACACTTGTTCATTTAGAAATCCATTTAAAAATGCACTTTTAACGTCCATTTGAAAAAGTTTAATATGATTATGAGATGCATATGCAAGCAATATTCTGATAGCCTCTAACCTTGCAACAGGAGCAAAAGTTTCATCATAATCTATGCCTTCCTATTGATTATACCTTTGTGCTACCAATCTCTCTCTATTTCTAATGACTTTGCCATCTTCATCAAGCTTGTTTCTAAATACCCATCGAGTTCCAATGATTGTTTGGTCTTGAGGATCTGGTACTAAAGTCCAGACTTCGTTTTTCTAACTGTAGTAGTTCTTCTTTCATGGCATCTATCCAAGATTGATCTTCTATGGCTTCTTTAATAGATTTGGGTTCAATCCTGGGATATCATTGCCATGTTGTTGTCACTATCATTTTTTACTGTTCTTCTTGTTCTTATTCCACTTGAAATGTTTCCAATGATTTGATCTTGTGGATGATCTCCTGCTGTTTTCCAACTCTTAGGAGGAGTGTGAAAGGGAGACTGTTTATCAATCTCGTTTTCAAGACTTGCTGCTAGCTGCTGCTGGACAATCTGCATTTCCTCTTCATCATCCTTTTTACTAAGATCAAGATCGTCAAATTCATCAAATAATACATACATGCTAATTTCAACAGTTTTGGTTCTTAAATTAAATATGCGATAGCCTTTAGACTCAGTTGAATAACCCAGAAAAATAGCTTTATCTGATTTTGCATCAAATTTTCCAAGATTTTCTTTGTTATTAAGGATGTAGCAGTAACAACAAAAAATGTGAAAGTATGAAATGTTTGGTTTTCTATTTTTCCAAATTTTATATGGTGTTTTGTTGATGATTTTCCTTATTGATACACGATTTAGAATATAGCAAGAAGTGTTTATAGCTTCTGCCCAAAAGTATTTTTCAACATTAGATTCTTCCAAGATCGTTCTTGCCATTTCCTGCAACGTTATGTTTTTGCGCTCAACAACCCCATTTTGTTGAGGAGTTCTAGTACATGACAGATTGTGGGAAATACCAAGTTCATCAAAGAATGCTTTGAAGGAAGCGTTTATAAATTCTCCTCCTTGATCACTTCGTACAGAAATGATGTAAAGATCTTTTTCATTTTGAACTTTTTTGCAAAATGTTTTGAAAGCTTCGAAAGCATCATCTTTTTGTTTTAGAAAAAGTACCCATGTATATCGTGAAAAATCATCAACTATTACGAAGCCATATTTCATACCTCCTAAACTGGTTGTTTTGATGGGTCCAAACAATCGATGTGAAGTAATTCAAGTATTCTTTTTGTGGAAATGAAATCCTTGGCATGAAAACTACTTTTAGTTTGTTTTCCTTTTGCACATGCTTCACATATTTTGTCTTTTTCAAAATTGATTTTGGGTAGACCTCTAACAAGATCTAGCTTGGAAATTTTGGAGACAGTTTTCATACTAATGTGACCAGTTCTTTTATGCCATATCCATTTGTCTTTTTCAATGGACATGAAGCATGATTCCTCTGGTAATTCATCAAGGTACAACACATACAAATTTTTCTTTCTTGATCGAGAAAAAAGAACTTCTCCAGAATCAGATTTTTTAACTTCACATATATTGGGTTTAAAAATAACTTCAAAACCATTGTCACATAATTGACTAATGCTTAGGAGATTATGTTTCAATCCCTCAACATATTGAACATCTGTTACCGAGCCTCCATCTTTCTTGATAAATGACATGAAGCAGTTTTTATCTCCTGTCATATGTCTTGAACAGCCAATGTCCAAGAACCATGGCTTTTTCTTGGTATTTCGAGAACCATCCTGCATTAGACGTTACATTGCTTTTAGGTACCCATTTGATCTTGGGTCCTTGAGAGTTAGTTGGCTGTGACTTATGTTTGAAGAAGCAAACTGATTCTTTGTGACCATATTTAAAACAATATGAACATTTTGAAACTGATTTAACCTTTTGATTTTTCAGCATATTTGAAGACTGTTCTGAAATTTCTCCAGAACGTTCTTCCTTTGCTTGAGAAGGTTCTGTTTCAGAATGTTCTTTCCTTTTAGGTGTTCTCTTTTTAATTTTTTTCATCCTTTTTTTTGAAGAAACATGCATATTCTAAGTGCCCAATCTTGCTACAGTATGAACACTTAATTTTACATGCATTTTTTTGTTCCGGTACGAAAAAATTCTCATAGAGCTTCTATTTATGAGTTTTATCAAATCCAAGCCCGGCTTTTTCAAAGATTCCTACTTGGGATCCCATAATTTTTTGAAATGTTTCAGTGGCTTTGATAAAATTCAATAAATCCTTTTTGAGATGTTCAACTTCATTTTTAAGAAGAATGTTCTCCTTTTGGATTGTAGAACATTCTGGTGTTTCAAGATTGTGTTGAACATTTTTCAGGTTTTGAATCTCGTTTTTTAATTCAATGTTTATTGCTTGAAATTTTTCTTTTTCTTCCTTTTCTTTGAAATTTTTTCCCTGAATGAACTACATTTTTGTATAAGAGTATTTGAGTCTTTTAAAAGATTATCAAACTCTCGTTCCATTTGTTCACAAAGTAGACAAGGTTCAGAATTTGTTACCTCATCTTCTTCTGTGTTTTCCATTAAGCAGATGTTAGCTTCCTCGCTTTCTTCTGCTTCTGAATCATCAGAGTCATCCCAAGTTACCATCATAGATTTCTTCTTGAATGGAAACTTCTTTGGAACCTTTTTGTTTAAAGGACATTCTGCCTTGTAATGTCCCAACTTGTTGCATCCAAAACAAGTGATCTGGCTTTTGTCTACTTTAGTTTTAGTTCCTTCTATTTTATTTGGGAGCGATTCCTTTTTATTTGATCCGTCCTTTTCATCAATCTCTGAATTTTTCTGGTGAGAAGAACAATCTCCTCATCGGCTTCTTCTTGGCTATCTTCAGATTCACTCTTTTCATTGATCTGAAGAGATGCACTTTGAGATGCCTTTAATGCAGTTATTTTTGTTCTTTTTGGCTGGTTTATCTTCCTATAGCAGAACCTCATAAGCTCGAAGAGTTCCAATGAGTTCTTCCAATCCTAATGTCTCGAGATTTTTGGCTTGGCTTATAGCTGTCACCATTGGTCTCCACATTATTGAAAGACACCTCATGATCTTCCTTACTCTGTCTTGTGTTGAATATGCTTTCCCAAGAGATCGCATTTCGTTTACAATGGTTGTAAATCTTGAATACATTTCATCGATTGTCTCACTTTCGCCCATTTCAAACAGCTCGAACTTTCTTTGACAATGGTGATTCTGGTTTCTTTGACATGGCTTGTTCCTTCATGATGAGTCTGTAGAGTGTCCCATACTTTCTTTGCAGTTTCGTATTCATCCACTCTTTCGCTTTCTTCCCTGCTTAATGCACAAGATAGAAATAGTTGAGCTTTAGAGTTAAGAAGTACCTTTGCCATGTCCTCAACTGTCCAATCTGCCTCCTTCTTTTCAGCAGACGCTGGATCTTCTTGATCAACTCTTGGAACAAAATTTCCATCTGTTATTATACGCCACATTCCTGTGTCTTGAGATTTTAAAAACAGTTGCATTTTGCTTTTCCAGAAATAATAATCTGTTCCATCGAAGTATGGTGGTCTGTTTGAAGATCCCCATTCAACGATGTACTTAGCTTTTGACATTGTCTTTTAGATCTTTTTCTCTAGCACTTTTTACGCGTTGATTTTTAGAGACCGGTGCTCTGATGCCAATTGAAGTGACAATGTTGGTCACAAGAAAGGGGGGTTTGAATTGTGACTCTTTTTAAAAATTCAGCTTTGTAAAAATAAACTCAAGATTGATCTTGGTTTGACAAATAAGAATGCAGATTGATGTTTTGGTTAGAAATAAGTAAAACGTTAAAATGCAATGAATAATGTGTGCGTAGTAATCAAAGTAAAGATAAGAGAAAAGAGAATAACGCAGTGATGTATCCTGGTTCACCCAACCGTGGGCTACGTCCAGTCCTCACAATCTTGTCAAATTTTCCACTAACGTGGTAAAACATGATTGATCCTACACTTGAAAGTATCTTTACACTTATCCTCTCAAGGATCTTTACAACTTTCCTCACACTATTTCTATCTCTCTAGTGTTTGGATTTAACAAATGATTGTTTTTGAAAGATATTTGGTTTGATCAACAGTATCTCAACTCTTGGTTGAGTTTTTTTTTTAGCAAATAGATTTCTAAGCTTGATATTTTTATGATGACAGAGACAAAGAGCCTTGCTGTGTTTTTTACAAGCTTGATGAAATTCGAGAATGATGATCTTTTATGGAGAATGATTGCACTCGGATTTGATGATGTTCCCTTTGCCTTGGAGTTCTTTTTATAGGCATTTTAGAGGCCTTGCCAGCTCATGTAGCCATTGATATACAGGCTGTAAAGACTGTGTACTTTTAGGCATGTGTCAGAGGAAAAGGAAGACAGTTCCAGTTAATCTCCAGATTGATCTTGGTTTCCAGTTTTCTTAGATTTTTGCTGTTATTTTCTGTTTTGTTCTTTGCTGCATAATTTCTTGTGATGTAATCGATCTTCTGGATAAATCATAAGTTTTGCCATACTTCTTGGAACGAATTCCCTCAATCATGAATGGATTTGATGGCTGATCATTCATTTGTATATACTTGTTTTAATTCTGATGAGTTCAAGATTGATCTTGAAACAATCTTGTTTATTTTGCTTTTGATCTATCATTTTCTTGAAATAATTTACTTGATACCTATCTTTTGATAACAATACTCAAGAAGATATGTTAAATTCTTTTGTGTTTTAGAATTATAATTAATAAGATTAATTAGCTTGTTTTTGTTCATCATTAAAACACTTGAAAAAGGGATTTTGTTCTTAACAATCTCCCCCTTTTTGATGATGACAAAACATGTTAATTTTTCTTTATATGCCAAGAAATATGTATCCCTCAGCTGAATTATATCTGGCTCGATCACATGTGACGGGTCTGCAATGTATTTCCTTAGCTGCGACACATGAAATACGTCATGAATGTTGGACAGTATTGGGGGTAAAGCAATCTGATAGGCCAATGGTCCAATACGTGCAGTAATCTGGTATGGCCCAATAAATTTCGGAGTCAACTTTCTTGACTTAATAGCTCTACCAACACCAGTTGTAGGCGTAACCCTTAGAAATACATGATCGCCCTGCTCAAATTCCAAAGGTCTGCGACACTTGTCCGCATAACTCTTCTGGCGATCTTGAGAAATCTTCATTTTCTCTTGTATCTTCTTGATTTTCTCTGTAGTCTGTTCTACCATCTCAGGTCCAACAATCATACTCTCTCCGTCCTTATACCAGCATAAGGGCGTCTGACACTTGCGTCCATATAAAGCCTCATAGGGCGCCATTCCAATACTTGCGTGAAAACAGTTGTTGTAAGTGAATTCAATCAATGGCAGCACCTCATCCCAGTTTCCTCTGTCATCCAACACACATGCTCTCAATAGATCTTCCAAGGACTGATTTGTTCTCTCACTTTGTTCGTCTGTTTGTGGATGGTAGGCTCCCCAAAAATGAGATGTGAACTTTGGGTCACGGTCCGATACTATACTTGATGGAACGCCGTGTAACCTCACAATCTCAGCGAGGTAGATCTCTATCAGCTTCAGACACAGACAACTTCAAACGATGCACACAATCCATAGCAATGAAAGAATGGGTTGCCCCATATAAAAAAAGTGCAGTTAGTGTGTTACCTGCAATCTCACAGTCTTGCTGGATTAAATTTTGAGCTTGTCTTCCAGCTTCAGCACCCATGTGATAAACGCGGCATCTAGCAGTTGGACGAGTAGCCCTAGTCGTGTTCACAGTTGGCTCCACCTTCGGAACCTGGCAATCCCTCGCCACGTGTCCTGGCTTGTGGCAGTTGAAGCACAACAAATCCCTTGTAGTACAAGCAGTTGCAATATGTCATTCCTTCCCACAGCGATAACACCAGACTCCTTGTCCTAATTGCCGTCCAAAACTCTGCGTTCCCGACCGATTCTGGCCTCTCTAGCTGTTTGGTGGCCGGTTATACGGCTTGGCAACTTGCTTCCCTTTATTGTTCTGATTATGTACCCGACTAGGCCCTACAGAGTTAAAGTTCCCTCCTCTGTTAGCCCTTCTGATCTTCATCTCTTCCACCTCTCTACACTTTTCTACTAGCACTTGGAAACGTTGTATTCCCAAGGGTAGGACCGAATCTTGGATCTCGTACTTCAATCCATTCTGAAAGCGATGACACATAAACTGTTCATCGACTTCTTCCCGGAAGAATCTAAAATGTCTGGACAGCGACTTAAACTTAGCTGCGTACTCTCCTACTGTCATATTCCTCTGGTACAATTTTCGAAAGTCATCCCCCAACTTGGTCCTAGTGCTCATTGGGAAGTACTTGTCTAGAAACTTCTTTTTGAATGACTCCCAGGTCACTTCCTCTTGAGCTGACCCCATCAGCAATCTCGTACTCCTCCACCAATACTCTGCATCACCTATCAGCAGGTACGTGGCATAGTTGACTTTCACCTCTGCCCGACAGTTAATCATCTCAAAGATCTTATCCATCTTTTGGATCCATTGGTCCGCTCTCTCTGGACCCTCATCACCTTTGAACTTGGGAGGATTATGGCGACGAAAATCCTCTAGTCCTCTAGATTCAGCATCGCGAATCTCTCTTTTCCAGATCGCGTTGAGTCTTGGCAGCCGTCTGTGCAGCAACAGATGTAGCCATGTTGTTCATTGCTTCAGCCATCCGATCTTCCCGGCTGACATTTGTTCTTGCGGTGTCATCTCTTCAGGGAGGCATTGTTTCCTACAAAACCATCATTACTTCAGTCACCCACAACCTACTCAAGACTTGATACTTTAACTACTTGCTCTTATGCATGATCAGCTAATAACTCAAAACAAATACTTAAATCAGAGCTTTATCCCAAAACTTTAACCAAATGCTCTGATACCACAATTGTAACACCCCAAGTTTAAAACACAACGCGGGTGCATTTTTTTTAAATGATTATTTAAAATGAGTTTTCCAAATTAATTCGAAAAGAATTAAAATAATTACTTAATTCTGGAAATTTAATGATAAACGATAAAACATTTTTGAAAGATAATAATATCATAATATTCCCAAAAGTCAATATCAGAGTGCGGAATTAAATAGTACAACAATTGTTTTTCAAAATAAAAACAAAATACATATCCAGCTCAAATCCTAATACATCAAGTCTAACTGATCATGCGCTAAAGCTACAGTAGCACGGATTTCCTCCGCATCCCAAGCAAGTCCTCTCCGAATCTGCCGCTTGCCTCGACGTGACCTCCTCCTCCTCCTCATCATCCAGAGAGAGGTCTGTCTCCTCTGAAGTCAGATCAATAACAAGTCTCGGTCGCTTCGGCAGCGCGGGAATCTCATAACAATCCTCGGAGATCCTGGACGGACCCGGAGTCTCAACGGCTACTGGCCTTGGCTCATCATTCTTCCCTTTTGCCTCAGACTCATGTACATCTTCTCCAACAACCGGGTTGGGAGTCACCACCCCTACGGTGGCCTCCGTCTCAACCCCTCTGACGGACTCCTCAGCATCGTCGAAAATTCCGTGCACCTCCAATACTAGACGGGAAGGCACGGGAAAATCTATACTCGCATGCGTGCGCTCCACAAAATCCTCTACGCTGTCAGTCTTGCTCGTCTGCTCCAACCACCCCGTGTAAGTCGCCCTGCTTGAGACGGGGTCGAATTCCCAAACAGTGCGCGAATAACGTTCAAGGAAGTTCAACGACGTTTCCGTCATTCGGGTACCCACGAGTGGCATGGGTTTGGGGGGCATCTGAGGGCAAAGTCCAAATTCCACAATATAATAGCAAGGGTCACCGACCAAAATTTACAAATATTCACATAGCATATATTGCACAGCAACAATTATAATCATGGTATAACATATGATGATGAGGAAAATAAAAATGCTCATTTGAAAATTAATGACATACATGCCTTTTCAAAACAGCAGTCAATTATTATGAAGTATGTGGTAAGTACAAACAACACTTCAGCAAACACAATCATCAAATCAAAATTTCAGATTCTGGGCAGTACTCACTCACATTCAATTTTCCACTCATTCATCATATAATCAAACGTGACCCACCGGTCAATACTTCAATGCAATATGTATATGCTCATGTATACAATTTTCTTGGAATCACCAAGGTGCAGTCGCTCAACAGACCAGCACATTATGTTTGACTTTAACGACCCTCAAGACCAAGGTACAATCGCTCAACAGATCAGTACCTAGTGCAGACGCTCAACAGTCCAACACTTATATACCAAAGTACAATCGCTCAACAGATCAGTACGTAGTGCAGACGCTCAACAGTCCAGCACTCGTGCAATCGCTCAACAGATCAGCACGTGGTTGTGCATTACTCTGTGGTCCATCGCGGGTACCACTTGACTATGCAATGCATGAATATGCAGTGTTTCATTTCTCTAGAAACAGAATGCAAAATCAGAAAATTCATGCTTCTCATCATGTTTAAAATATTTCAGCACAGTCGGAATTAACATCATCACAATCATGATTAAACAATTCATTAATCATTAACACTTTGAAAGGTTTTTCCAGACTCTTAAAAAATTCAATCACAGAGTTTAAAACTGAGGATTTCTGGAATTTTACGAATCTGTATTCGAATACAGCTCCTCTGTATTCGAATACAGAAGTTAAAAATAGTGCAGAATGATACTCTGTATTCGAATACAGCCCTCTGGTATTCGAATATAGAGGCAGTCTTAGTGCACACAACCTCATCTTTCACTACATCAGTAAAGTCTCAAAACTTCATCTTTACAACTTCAAAACATCACCAAAAATTCCTTTTTAATTCACCACAACAATCCCAACATTCCCCAAACACTCAGGGTTTACAAACACTCTTGAAAATTTGGAATTTCTGGAAACTCGAATCTGTATTCGAATACAGACCCCTTGTATTCGAATACAGAAGCATGAAACATTCTGTATTCGAATACAGCATACCTGTAGTCGAATACAGAAGACAAAACCTTGAAAGATTCAATCTTTTGTTCCAGTTCCTTAAAGGTTTTCAATACTTCTTCCTCTCCTTTTCAAAATATTTCAAGACCTCTTTTTAAAATATTTCAAGACCTCTCCCAACACTTTAAAATGCATATCACAATGTTTAAAACTTGATTTTCTGGAAAACACGAATTTGTATTCGAATACAGCTTCCTTGTATTCGAATACAGAAACTGAAACAAGTGAAAATTTGCATTCTGTATTCGAATACAGCATGCCTGTAGTCGAATACAGATGCGAATACAGTGTTAAAATCCCACTTCTGTATTCGAATACGACATGGTCGTAGTTCAATACAGATGCTAAGTCAGAAGCAAAAATCCTTTCTCTGTATTCGAATACAAGGGCTTGTATTCGAATACAAGTTTGAAAACTTCAGTAAAACAGAACCTTTACAGGTTGTAGTCGAATACACACATGTTGTATTCGAATACACCTTCGAAAACCAGTGAAATTCAACACCTTTCAAAACTGTTTTCCTTTTAAAAAAAAACAACCAATAACAGATTCAGCACGTCTCTAGACAATACCATCCTCATTCAAAATCCCTTTTTCTTCTTAAATCATCAACATTACCAGAATCACTCAAAAAAAAAAAGAATCAGAATCATCAACACCAAATCATCCAGAACATAAATAGAATGATCAATCATCATAATCATCCAGATCTTCAAACCAACAGAATAACGCACAACATTTCAACTTTCACACATAACAGAAGTACATGCAAGCATTTCAATTTTCACAACACATCAGAAGATCATGTAAGCATTTCAACTTTCGCAACACATTAGGAGAACACGCAAGCATTTCAATTTTCACAACACATCAGAATAACATGCAACATCACAGCAGCAACACACAAACAGAATGCATTTTTGCATTTCAAAACCATTTTCAAAACAGTTTTATGAACATGCATTTTTAAATCATGTTTGAAATAATATTCAAGACATTTTCCACTTTCCACATAAACAGCACAACCTCAGTGCATTTAGCTCAAAACAGAAATCATCACAGAGCTTTTAAAACGTCAAAAATGCATTTTTTTCCATTTCTTTCAAGCACAGGCAAACAAGTTTCAAAACAGTCATGAAAACACTAGTAAGGCCATGAAAATTATGCACTTACAGCCCTAATGCAACTAGAAAGTGGAAGGTTCCCTTACCCTTGTTGCGTGTTCTGCTTCTGCTCAAGTGTGTGCGTCAAACGGTGAAACTGCAACTGGCGTTTTCTGCTGCGAAACTGGGTTCTTTAACTCCGTAATGGTATGGGGAATAACTTTTGTACTGGGGTTTTGGTGTTTCAGTGTTTGGATGTTCCAGTAATGATACTTTGAAGAGTTCCATCTCTTCTTCTTTTATAATCGTGACTGGAAATGGGAAGGTAGAAAACAAAGACAGAATGGGAGGGAAAAATGGATTACTATTACATGCAGTATGGGCAGTGAGGAAGGAGGGATGGTGTTCTGATTTCACCATCATGCTCACTCCTATTTATAGGCTTTTGTGGTGCCACCTCACCCCAAAATAATATTAAAATAAGGCTGGTTCCTTCAGCACTTAATTATCTTGTAATTAGCCACTAATCCTCAATTAATTGCCCAATTAATTTAATTACTCATAATTAAATTAAATTAATCTTCACCCAATAATTTTTATTCATCCTCCAAAATAAATATTTATATATATATATATTCACTCAAACATACATATATTAAATATTTTACAAATATCCCCAAAAATACAATTAAATTTAATTCCATAATTTTAATTTAAAATTAAGGGTCTTACATTACTCCCCTCCTTAAATTAGTTTCGTCCTCGAAACTACATATCAGTAAACAACTGAGGATATTGTTCCCTCATCTTACTCTCCAGTTCCCAAGTCGCGTCTCCCATAGTCGGATTCCAAATCAGTTTGACTAGTGGGACTTCCTTGTTCCTCAACTGTTTAATCTTCCTGTGTCCAATCCTTACAGGCAATACTTCAAAAGACAGGTTATCCCTCAGCTGAATTGTATCTGGCTCGATCACATGTGACGGGTCTGCAATGTATTTCCTTAGCTGCGACACATGAAATACGTCATGAATATTGGACAGTATTGGGGGTAAAGCAATCCGATAGGCCAATGGTCCAATACGTGCAGTAATCTGGTATGGCCCAATAAATTTCGGAGTCAACTTTCTTGACTTAATAGCTCTGCCAACAACAGTTGTAGGCGTAACCCTTAGAAATACATGATCGCCCTGCTCAAATTTCAAAGGTCTGCGACGCTTGTTCGCATAACTCTTCTGGCAATCTTGCGAAATCTTCATTTTCTCTTGTATCTTCTTGATTTTCTCTGTAGTCTGTTCTACCATCTTAGGTCCAACAATCATACTCTCTCCGTCCTTATACCAGCATAAGGGCGTCTGACACTTGCGTCCATATAAAGCCTCATAGGGCGCCATTCCAATACTTGCGTGAAAACTGTTGTTGTAAGTGAATTCAATCAATGGCAGCACCTCATCCCAGTTTCCTCTGTCATCCAACACACATGCTCTCAATAGATCTTCCAAGGACTGATTTGTTCTCTCACTTTGTCCGTCTGTTTGTGGATGGTAGGCTGAACTCAATTTCAGTTTTGTTCCCAAAACTTCATGCAACGCTCCCCAAAAATGAGATGTGAACTTTGGGTCACGGTCCGATACTATACTTGATGGAACACCGTGTAACCTCACAATCTCAGCGATGTAGATCTCTGTCAGCTTATCTACTTTATAAATGGTCCTTACCGGTAGGAAATGTGCAGACTTCGTCAATCGATCTACTATTACCCAAATAGAATCATTCTTTTTCCTTGTCTTGGGCAGTCCTGTTATGAAGTCCATGGAAATGCTGTCCCACTTCCATTCTGGTATGTCCAAAGGTTGCAGCATTCCAGCAGGTCGTTGATGTTCCACTTTCGCTTTCTGGCAAGTCAAACAGGCTGATACGTACTCCGCTTTGTCCTTCTTCATTCCTGGCCACCAGAAATTTTGCCTTAAATCCTGGTACATCTTGGTTGCTCCAGGATGAATACTTAACTTACTCTTATGAGCCTCTTCCAAAATTGCTCTTCTCATCTCTGCAACTTCCGGTACACAAACCCTTCCGTTACATATCAGAATATCATCTGTTTCGATGCTGAATTCAGTGGTCTGTCCTTGCGCTATCAGATTCCTCTTTTCTTGGATCAATGCGTCATCTTGCAAGTTTGCAATCTCCTCCAGTAATCCACTCGAAATTGTTATCATTCCACACTTTATCATTCCTGGTGCAAACTTTATGTCCAAATGTAGATTTCTAAATGCTTCCCACAACTCCTGTTGTCTGGCCATTATCATTGTAGATACTGACACGCTCTTCCGACTCAATGCGTCAGCCACCACATTGGCTTTTCCAAGGTGGTACTGCAATGAAAAGTCAAAATCCTTGAAAGTCTCCATCCATCTTCTCTGACGCATGTTCAATTCCTTCTGATCGAACAGATACTTCAAGCTTTTATGGTCGCTGAAACCCGTGAATGTGCATCCATATAAGTAGTGTCTCCAAACCTTTAACGCAAACACTACTGCAGCCAGTTCCAAATCATGAGTGGGGTAGTTCCGTTCATGAGTTTTCAACTGTCTTGAAGCGTAAGCTACAGCTTTCTTGTGTTGCATCAAAACACATCCCAAACCTTGGTGAGATGCATCGCAGTAAACTTCATAAGGTTCCTCTGGCTGTGGCAATACCAACACTGGTGAGGTTGTCAACTTTTCCTTTAGCAACTGAAAACTCTCCTCACACTTCTCCGTCCATGCAAACGGCTGATTCTTCCTGGTGAGTTGTGTCAAAGGAGCTACAATCTTAGCAAATCCTTCAATAAATCTCCTGTAGTATCCTGCTAGTCCGACAAAACTCCTTATGTTCGTGACAGTCTGGGGCTGTTTCCAGGCAAGAATTGTCTCAATCTTTGCCGGATCGACAGCAATTCCTTCTTTTGTTATCACATGTCCCAAAAAGTTCACTTCCTTTAGCCAAAACTCGCACTTCGATAAATTGGCATATAGTTGCTTCTCGCGTAAGACTTCAAGAACTTGGCGTAAGTGCTCTTCATGTTCTTCTTCATCCTTTGAAAAAATCAAAATATCATCGATGAATACCACCACGAACTTATCCAGAAACGGGCTGAATATCCTATTCATATAGTCCATAAATATTGTTGGTGCATTCGTAACTCCAAAAGGCATAACGAGATATTCATAGTGTCCGTAACGAGTCCTGAAAGCAGTCTTTTGAATATCTCCTTCTCTTACTCGAATCTGATGGTGTCCCGACTTCAAATCTATCTTTGAAAACACTGCTGCTCCCCTCAATTGGTCCATCAAATCATCGATGCGTGGTAGTGGATAAGGATTCTTGATAGTCACCTTGTTAAGTTGCCGATAATCCACACATAAACGTGAACTTCCATCCTTCTTCTTAACCAACAACACCGGAGCTCCCCAGGGTGACACACTTGGTCTGATAAATCCTTTCTCCAATAATCCTTCAATTTGACCTTTAAGCTCGCTTAATTCCAATGGCGACATCCGGTATGGCGCAATTGAAATAAGTCCAGTTCCTGGGTGTAAGTCAATAAAGAATTCCACCACTCTTACCGGGGGTAATCCTGGAATTTCCATTGGAAATACGTCCGGATACTTTTTGACTAACATCACATCCTCTATGTTCACATCCATCTTGGTCTCCACGTTAGCCAATGATAAAAATTCCTGAGTTCCTTCTCTCAGTGATACTCCGAGTTGGTTAGTAGCCAAATACCGAACGATTCCAGGTTCGGGGAAAATAACCAATTTCCTAGCGCAATCCAAAACTACGTAATTATAGGTCATCCAATCCATGCCGAAAATAATCTCGAGTGATTGTAGGGGTAAACAGATTAAATTGACCAAGAAATCTCTATTTTGTATTGTTACGGTACAGTGTAAACATGCAGAGTTTACAGTCAAAGTCTTAGCAGGTGTAGAAACAACCAAATCAAAAGGCAAAGCAGACACAAACAACTTCAAACGATGCACACAATCCATAGCAATGAAAGAATGGGTTGCCCCTGAATCAAAAAGTGCAGTTAGTGTGTTACCTGCAATCTCACAGTCTTGCTGGATTAAATTTTGAGCTTGTCTTCCAGCTTCAGCACCCATGTGATAAAAAAATTTGATAGCGTTTCAGCAAGTGTACTGAATCGTTGCAAGTAATAATTAAAACGGTAGTACCGAGTGTCGAACTCGAGGATTGCATTTTACTATTGAATTATCTTTAATTACTGAAATTGAACAAAAAGTTTCCGAATTGATTTAAGTAATATTTAAAATGACAATAGTAATGAAATTGAACTTTTATAATGAGAAAAATGTCAGGAATGAGTTTCACCTTGAGTCCAACCTTGGTTTCTAATTTGATCCTAGTTACTGAATTCCTTTATTGAATTATTACCGAATTCTCTTTAGTATTTCTGCCCTAATGTCTTAGTGACAGAACCTTTAATTCCAAAATAATCCCTAATTCCTTAGTGGATTTAAAATTATAATTAAGCTTTACGGTACAGAAATTCTCTTTTTAAATTGTTGTCTTTGCAACTAATTCAATTGGTTTCATGACTTGCATCTATCCCTAGACTACAATATCATGAATTTCTCATCTCAAGCATTCGTAAAGTCCACTCCCGTTTCAAATTACGATATCACATTTTAATGTTGATCAGGCAATAAAAAGCATTAAGCACATAGATGACAAAAATAATTCAATAAACATATTCATATAACAAGGAATCAAATCAGACAATTAAGGTATTCATCTAGTTTCACTCATCCCTAACAAATAGGATTTAGTTACTCATTACAGAGATTAAAGAGATAGAGATTAAAGAAGAATTACAAGAAAGATTCATGAATGATTCTTGATAAAACTCCTTCAATGGTGTAGAACAGCCGTCTCTGAGCTTCTCTGCTAGGGCACAAGTCTCTAAACTTCTCAATTGACCAAAAGATCCTTAAAAAAATCAGAAAAACTCGATTTTATGCAATCTGCAGCGCGTTACGCGCCCCAGGCGCATGCCTTGCGCTTCAAGCGCATTTAAACAGAATCAACAGCGCAGAAATGCGCTTCAGGCGCATGCTTTGCGCTTCAGGCGCACAGCATCTTCAGTCTGACGTGTACTGCATATTTCTAGTATTTTGAATCCGAATTTGGCTCCGGTATCTTCATGAAAGTTGTAGCTATGGATGTTAGCTTTCATTTGCACTTGGTTTGACTCCAATTGGACATCTACAACTCTATATATCACTGAAATACTCCACATAGGTCATGTTGATTTCTCACCAGAATTCAGCACTGCACTAAAAACAAAGAAACGACGCAAAACTCCAAAAAATCTCTACTTAATCAACGAAATAAGAACATAAGCATTTTATTAAACCCAAGCACTAGAATCAACAAAATATATCAAATAAATCATTAAATTAACTAAAGATTGAAGATAAATAAGACTAAAAACAATGAAAAATATGCATATGATGAAGAGTCATCACGCGGCCTCTAGCAATAGGACGAGTAGCCCTAGTCGTGTTCACAGTTGGCTCCACCTTCGGAACCCTGCAATCCCTCGCCACGTGTCCTGGCTTGTGGCAGTTGAAGCACAACAAATCCCTCGTAGTACAAGCAGTTGCAATATGTCCTTCCTTCCCACAGCGATAACATCGGACTCCTTGTCCTAATTGCCGTCCAAAACTCTGGGTTCCCGGCCGATTCTGGTCTCTCTTGCTGTTTAGTGGTCGGTTATACGGCTTGGCAACTTGCTTCCCTTTATTGTTCTGATTATGTACCCGACTAGGCCCTCTAGAGTTAAAGTTCCCTCCTCTGTTGGCCGTTTTGTTCTTCATCTCTTCTACCTCTCAACACTTTTCTACTAGCACTTGGAAACGTTGTATTCCCAAGGGTAGGACCGAATCTTGGATCTCGTACTTCAATCCATTCTGAAAGCGATGACACATAAACTGTTCATCGACTTCTTCCTGGAAGAATCTGAAATGTCTGGACAGCGACTCAAACTTAGCTGCGTACTCTCCTACTGTCATATTCCCCTGGTACAATTTTAGAAAGTCATCCCCCAACTTGGTCCTAGTGCTCATTGGGAAGTACTTGTCTAGAAACTTCTTTTTGAATGACTCCCAGGTCACTTCCTCTTGAGCTGACCCCATCAACAATCTCGTACTCCTCCACCAATACTCTGCATCCCCTATCAGCAGGTACGTGGCATAGTTGACTTTCACCTCTGCCCGACAGTTAATCATCTCAAAGATCTTATCCATCTCTTGGATCCATTGGTCTGCTCTCACTGGACCCTCATCACCTTTGAACATGGGAGGATTATGGCGACGAAAATCCTCTAGTCCTCTAGATTCAGCAGCGCGAATCTCTCTTTTCCAGATCACGTTGAGTCTTGGCAGCAACAGACGCAGCCATGTTGTTCATTGCTTCAGCCATCCGATCTTCCTGGCTGACATTTGTTCTTGCGGTGTCATCTCTTCGGGGAGGCATTGTTTCCTACAAAACCATCATTACTTCAGTCACCCACAACCTACTCAAGACTTGACACTTTAACTACTTGCTCTTATGCATGATCAGCTAATAACTCAAAACAAATACTTAAATCAGAGCTTTATCCCAAAACTTTAACCAAATGCTTTGATACCACAATTGTAACACCCCGAGTTTAAAACACAGTGCGGGTGCATTTTTTTTAAATGAATATTTAAAATGAGTTTTCCAAATTAATTCAAAAAGAATTAAAATAATTACTTAATTCTGGAAATTTAATGATAAACGATAAAACATTTTTGAAAGATAATAATATCATATTATTCCCAAAAGTCTATATCAGAGTGCGGAATTAAATAGTACAACAATTGTTTTTCAAAACAAAAACAAAATACATATCCAGCTCAAATCCTAATACATCAAGTCTAACTGATCATGCGCTAAAGCTACAGTAGCACGGATTTTCTCCGCATCCCAAGCAAGTCCTCTCTAAATCTGCCGCTCGCCTCGACGTGACCTCCTCCTCATCATCCAGAGAGGGGTCGGTCTCCTCAAAAGTCAGATCAATAACAAGTCTCGGTCGCTTCGGCGGCGCCGGAATCTCATAACAATCCTCGGAGATCCTGGACGGACCCGGAGTCTCAACGGCTACTGGCCTTGGCTCGTCATTCCTCCCTTCTGCCTCAGACTCATGTACATCTCCTCCAACAACCGGGTTGGGAGTCACCACCCCTACGGTGGCCTCCGTCTCAACCCCTCTGGCAGACTCCTCAGCATCGTCGAAAATTCCGTGCGCCTCCAATACTAGACGGGAAGGGACGGGAAAATCTATACTCGCATGCGTGCGCTCCACAAAATCCTCTACACCGTCAGTCCTGCTCGTCCGCTCCAACCACCTCGTGTAAGTCGCCCTGCTTGAGATGGGGTCGAATTCCCAAACAGTGCGCGAATAACGATCAAGGAAGTTCAACGACGTTTCCGTCGTTCGGGTACCCACGGTTGGCATGGGTTTGGGGGGCATCTGAGGGCAAAGCCCAAAGTTCACAATATAATAGCAAGGGTCACCGACCGAAATTAACAAATATTCACATAGCATATATTGCACAACAACAATTATAATCATGGTATAACATATGATGATGAGGAAAATAATAATGCTCATTTGAAAATTAATGACATACATGCCTTTTGAAAACAGCAGTCAATTATTATGAAGTATGTGGTAAGTACAAACAACACTTCAGCAAACACCATCATTAAATCAGAATTTCAGATTCTGGGCATTACTCACTCACATTCAATTTTCCACTCATTCATCATATAATCAAACGTGACCCACCGGTCAATACTTCAATGCAATATGTATATGCTCATGTATACAATTTTCTTGGAATCACTAAGGTGCAGTCGCTCAACAGACCAGCACATTATGTTTGACTTTAATGGCCCTCAAGACCAAGGTGCAATCGCTCAACAGATCAGCACCCAGTGCAGACGCTCAATAGTCCAGCACTCGTGCAGTCGCTCAACAGACCAGCACGTTTGACACATACCAAGGTACCATCGCTCAACAGATCAGTACCTAGTGCAGACGCTCAACAGTCCAGCACTCGTGCAATCGCTCAACAGATCAGCACGTGGTTGCGCATTACTCTGTGGCCCATCGCGGGTACCACTTGACTATGCAATGCATGAATATGCAGTGTTTCACTTCTCTAGAAACAGAATGCAAAATCAGAAAATTCATGCTTCTCATCATGTTTAAAATATTTCAGCACAGTCGGAATTAACATCATCACAATCATGATTAAACAATCCATTAATCATTAACACTTTGAAAGGTTTTTCCAGACTCTTAAAAAATTCAATCACAGAGTTTAACACTGAGGATTTTTGGAATTTTACGAATCTGTATTCGAATACAGACAGAAGTTAAAAATAGTGCAGAATGACACTCTGAATTCGAATACAGCCCTCTGGTATTCGAATACAGAGGCAGTCTTAGTGCACACAACCTCATCTTTCACTACATCAGTAAAGTCTCAAAACTTCATCTTTACAACTTCGAAACATCACCAAAAATTCCTTTTTAATTCACCACAACAATCCCAACATTCCCCAAACACTCAGGGTTTACAAACACTCTTGAAAATTTGGAATTTCTGGAAACTCGAATCTGTATACGAATACAGACCCCTTGTATTCGAATACAGAAGCATGAAACATTCTGTATTCGAATACAGCATGCCTGTAGTCAAATACAGAAGACAAAACCTTGAAAGATTCAATCTTTTCTTCCAGTTTCTTAAAGGTTTTCAATACTTCATCCTCTCCTTTTCAAAATATTTCAAGACCTCATTTTAAAATCACTTTAACCCTTCTCAAAGTTTCCCAACACTTTAAAATGCGTATCACAGTGTTTAAAACTTGATTTTCTGGAAAACACGAATCTGTATTTGAATACAGCTTCCTTGTAATCGAATACAGAAGCTAAAAACAGTGCTTCTGGAAAAAACACGAATCTGTATTCAAATACAAACCCACTGTATTCGAATACAGAAACTGAAACAAGTGAAAATTTGCATTATGTATTCGAATACAGCATGCCTGTAGTCGAATACAGATGCGAACACAGTGTTAAAATCCCACTTCTGTATTCGAATACGACATGGTCGTAGTCGAATACAGATGCTAAGTCAGAAGCAAAAATCCTTTCTCTGTATTCGAATACAAGTTCGAAAACTTCAGTAAAACAGAACCTTTACAGGTTGTAGTCGAATACACACATGTTGTATTCGAATACACCTTCGAAAACCAGTGAAATTCAACACCTTTCAAAACTGTTTTCCTTTTAAAAAAAACAACCAAAAACAGATTCAGCACGTCTCCAGACAATACCATCCTCATTCAAAATCCCTTTTTCTTCTTAAATCATCAACATTACCAGAATAACTAAAAAAAAGAATCAGAATCATCAACACCAAATCATCCAGAACAGAAACAGAATGATCAATCATCATAATCATCCAGATCTTCAAACCAACTGAATAACACACTGCATTTCAGCTTTCACACATAACAGAAGTACATGCAAGCATTTCAATTTTCAAAACACATCAGAAGATCATGCAAGCATTTCAACTTTCACAACACATCAGAAGAACACGCAAGCATTTCAATTTTCACAACACATCAGAATAACATGCAATATCACAACAGCAACACACAAACAGAATGCATTTTTGCATTTCAAAACCATTTTCAAAACAGTTTTATGAACATGCATTTTTAAATCATGTTTGAAATAATATTCAAGACATTTTCCACTTTCCACATAAACAGCACAACCTCAGTGCATTCAGCTCAAAACAGAAATCATCACAGAGCTTTTAAAACGTCAAAAATGCATTTTTTTTCCATTTCTTTCAAGCACAGGCAAACCAGTTTCAAAATAGTCATGAAAACACTAGTAAGGCCATGAAAATTATGCACTTACAGCCCTAATGTAACTAGAAAGTGGAAGGTTCCCTTACCCTTGTTGCGTGTTCTGCTTCTGCTCAAGTGTGTGCGTCAAACGGTGAAACTGCAACTGGCGTTTTCTGCTGCGAAACTGGGTTCTTTAACTCCGTAATGGTATGGGGAATAACTTTTGTACTGGGGTTTTGGTGTTTCAATGTTTGGATGTTCCAGTAATGATACTTTGAAGAGTTCCATCTCTTCTTCTTTTATAATCGTGACTGGAAATGGGAAGGCAGAAAACAGAGACAGAATGGTAGTGAAAAATGGGTTACTATTACATGCAGTATGGGCAGTGAGGAAGGAGGGATGGTGTTCTGATTTCACCATCATGCTCACTCCTATTTATAGGCTTTTGTGGTGCCACCTCACCCCAAAATAATATTAAAATAAGGCTGGTTCCTTCAGCACTTAATTATCTTGTAATTAGCCACTAATCCTCAATTAATTGCCCAATTAATTTAATTACTCATAATTAAATTAATTTAATCTTCACCCAATAATTTTTATTCATCCTCCAAAATATATATATATATATATATATATATATATATATATATATATATTCACTCAAACATACATATATTAAATATTTTACAAATATCCCCAAAAATACAATTAAAATTAATTCCATAATTTTAATTTAAAATTAAGGGTCTTACAATCTCCAAATCAACCATCACAGCGTTCTGCGAGGCAATCGTCACAGCATTCTACAAGTCAATCATCACAACGTTCTGCAAGTTAATCATCACAGCGTCCTGCAAGTCAATCATCACAGCGTCCTGCAAGGCAATTATCTAAGATACATTTTCCTACATTCATTCATCCGTATATCGAGGACATAATAGATGTTGAGCCTGATGGAAATTGTGGGTATCGCGTCGTTGGAGCTTTGTTAGGTTGGACAGAAGAATCTTGGCCTTTAGTTCGAACACAATTGGAGAAAGAGATTAAATTACATAAAGACCTTTATTCCAAAGTTTTCGATGACACCATTGAAACCATGCAGAAGTCGTTGATGATTTCTAGATTGGGTGCTCAAGGAAAAGATAAGTGGATGACTATACCAGATTTAGGTTACGTGATTGCAACAAGATATAATGTCATATTGGTATCGTTGTCGCGTAATCTGAATATGACATTCTTTCCGCTTAATAAAGGACCATCGAAAGATTATTCTCTTAATCATTTAATAGCAATTGGATTCATCAATGGAAGTCATTAGGTACAGGTAAGTTTTATGATCTATAATAATGTTTAATAATAATATTTGCTTGTTTAGATAAATTAATGTTTACTATTTTATTGTTCATATCAAATTGAAGTATGATTGTTGTTGCCACGTACCTCACAAAAATGGAAAGACTTTTGTAGTGATTGTGCAAAGACATGGCAAATAGCTTATGTAGAACGTATTAAGCATTGGGAACACATTGATCCATCATTTGACAAATCATCTTGTATTTCAATAAGTCAAGATTAGATTATATGTTTAAACTTTTAGCCATTTAGTTATTATAAAGATTTATGTTTAAACTTTTAGACATTATAATTTACTTATGGTTATATGGTAACAAGTTGAACTGTAATCATTTACTTATACGAAATAGATATAAAAAAAATAGATATTAATATAAAAATATATTTATACAACTTAATGGCAACACACAATAACTAATCGTCTCCTGGGTTAATCGTCTCCTGGGAAGAGTCTGCTTAACTCAGTGAATATATCATGTACTTCACCAAATAGAGTTACAATCTGTAATCCCCTACGTATAAGCTCAGATGCTAGCCGATCTCGTTCCGATGATGGACCAGCACGTGCAGAAGATGATGAAATATGGATATCGTGTGCAGCAGTAGGTGACCTGGAAAGTGGAGCAGCAAAAGGTGTACTGGAAGGAGCATCAGTAGGTGGAAGGAGGATAAGAGGATGTGAAATATTTAGGTACCACGCAAAGTAGTCTGCAGTGACTTCTCCCGGAAACGTCGCGAGAGGAGATAGACTCCGGAATGTAGTTATTCATGATCTAACATTATTCTGCCACTCCCAATCTATACTCCTAGGCATCTGAGCAATGTCACGTGGAATGCACTGAATACGACCAAACTGTCGAAGACATCGCTCTGGCAAATATGGAACTGAAACTCCTGCCCATCGAAGGTATCCGGAGAACATCGAAGACGAGACAAAAGGATGATTAGCTCGATCATCATCATATGGTGTAAACAATACATCCTCGAGCAACATAGAGTCAAGTCTCCGCCTGTATGTCATCAGTCCACCTTCAACTGCGTGTTTTGCAGTCCACCTACATGCTGTTGGAAGATGTGCAGGAACCGTTCCACTATCACCACGTTTACAGATCCTAGGAAAGTGCTCGTAAATCCAACACTGCACCAATTAATAAAAGACGAATTAATAAATATATACATAACACAACTAAATAATTAAATAAATAAATAACACAACTAAATAATTAAATAAATAAATAACACAACTAAATAAATAAATAAATTAAAATACCTGTAATAGGGTCATGTAACCCCCCAGCTGTCTAGTGTGATGAACGGCTCCATCTCTCAGGTTGTCGTATAGCACAACCAATGCAGCAGCACCCCATGCAAAATCCCGGCAACGATCTAAATCAACAAACAAACTAACATATTTTGCTTCCACACGAGTGTGTGTTTTGTCAGCAAAAATGGTGCTACCAACTAAATGCAATAGATAAGTTATGGCAGCACACTCATACATGTTAGCTTGAATTAAACGCTGATATAAATCACACAACCACTGCAACCTATACTGTGCACACTTGTTGTAGTTGATCTCAGCAGCAGCTTCCTCCCAAGTGGCTCTTAGTAACTCATGTGCAGCCGTCATAGCATTATTAGTATTCATGTTCAGTGGTGCATCAAAAAAATTACCACGTGGTTTGATATGAAGGAGAGTGGCGACGTCGTCTAACGTGATGGTCATATCTCCGAATGGCAAATCAAACGAGCTCGTCTCCCTATGCCACCTTTCCACAAAGGCGGATATCAGACCAGCATCAACCATAGTCAAGTAAGCAGAAGACAAATGTAACAGCCCAGATTCTCGAATCCAATGCTATACAGCTTCTGGTATATGAACTTCCGCAAACTTTTTCAGTTTCAAACCATGGGTAATCACCTTCAACGAGCCACGATCCTACAAGTAATTAAATAAAGAACATATCAATAAATATTTATTCGTAATTAATGAAATAATGTACCGAGTATAAAAAATAATTATACTTAGTTAAAAAATTAATTAATTAAAATTTACCTCTCCTTCCCATATCTTACGCGTCACGTGGTGTTCGTACTGTGTCACCACAAATGTAACCATTGGTCCTCCAGGGAAACCGGACTGCTGATCCTCATCAATACCAACCTCATCAGCACCAACCTCATGTTCAGCAGGCTCATACTCCATCTGTGCATGCTCATCTTCCTGAACATGCTCAGGCTCAGGGACATCCTACTGAACTTCCTCGTGTCTACTACGGCGGTTGGCTTCATTTCGTCGTCTGTTTGATGCTGTAGGCGGAATTCTATTCGCAATAGTGCGAATAATCTGTCCAAACGCACCTTTAGTTCTAGGCACTGCAAAATTTAGTTAATGTTATATCAATATATCAATAATGGAAAAAATCTGGAAACAATTTGGAAAATCTGGGAAAATCTAGAAAATTTGGAAAATCTGGGATGAACACCAAACCTTCGAAGTTCAAATTATGGCAAACCTTCGAAAGTTTCCAAGCAAACCAAAGTTCCGAAGTTCAAATTCTCGAAAATCTGGAAAATTTTCAAAAGTTTGGATGAACACCAAACCTTCGAAAGTCAAATTCTAGCAAACCTTCGAAAGTTTCCAAGCAAACCAAAGTTCCGAAGTTCAACTTCTGGAAAATCTGAGAAAATCTGGAAACTTTTCGAAAGTTTGGATGAACACCAAACCTTCGAAGTTCAAATTATGGCAAAACTTCGAATGTTTCCAAGCAAACCAAAGTTCCGAAGTTCAAATTCTGGAAAATCTGGAAACTTTTCGAAAGTTTGGATGAACACCAAACCTTCGAAGTTCAAATTATGGCAAACCTTCGAAGTTCAAATTCTGGCAAACCTTCGAAGTTCAGATTTTGGCAAACCTTCGAAACCTTCAAAATTTTTCAGTTTCGAAAGTTGGTTGAATGCCAAACTTTCGAGGTTCAGAATCTGGAAACATTCGAAATTTTGGATGAATGCCAAACTTTCGAAGCTTTAAAATCTGGAAAACAGAGTTTCGAAAGTTTATAAAGTTTCGAGAACATCAAAAAGTTTGAAAGATACTTACTTTTCTGGGTTTTTGGAGATGGGAAATACTCGAACGTTGTTGGAGGATGAGTTTCGAAGCTTTGAAGTATTCGAAGGTATCAGAGAATGCACAAAACTTCCGAATACGAAAAAGATGAAAAAATGATGGAATTTTAGACAATAGGGGTATTTTAGACATTTTACAACAAATGGGGGGGTGGGAGGTTTAGGTGTGGGGGTGCATGGTATAATACTCAGATATCTGTTATGCCCAACTTGACTATAAGTCGCTCAAAATAGTAAAACTTTTTGTCAAGATATCAGCAGTTTGCTAATTAGAAGTCAGAAGTGGCAGACATATAATTTTAACATTAATTTTTTCTTTTATGAAATGGCGGTCAATCTTAATGTGTTTGGTTCTATCATATTGTATAGGTTGTGAGTTACACTTATTGTTGCTTTACTATCACAGAACAATTTTAAGGGTGAGTAACTTTCATTTTTCTGTTTGTCCAAGAGTTTATGAATTCACAAAAGTTCACAGATTCTTTGAGCTATTGTTTTGAATTCTACTTCTGCACTACTTCGAGCAACAACCCCTTGTTTCTTACTTTTCTAAGTGACTAAATTTCCCTAAACATAGTCACAATATCCAATAGTGGATTTTCTATCAGTAACTGATCTTGCCCAATCACCATTAGAAAATATAGAGGCTTCTCTGTCATTAGTTTTTTTTTTAAGTACAAACCTTTTCTAGGATTGGATTTCAAGTACAATAAGATTCGATAAACTTCCTCCAAGTGGGAGAATTAATGAATTGACTTAAAACACAAAAAAAATGATGTCAGATCTAGTATGGGCTAGATAAATAAGTTTACCAACCAATCTCTAGTATCTTCCAATATCAACAGGAACACTGTCTTTTTCCAAAGTTTATCATTTAATTCCACATGAGTATTTGCTGGTCTAGGATGTATTTTCTTTGAGAAACAATTCCCTTTTTTTGAGCGAGCAACTTCCATACCAAGAAAATATTTAAGCGTACCTATTTCATTGATCTCAAATTCTTTTGTCCAAATTTTCTTCAATCTTTCCATCTCAACAATGTCATCTCCTCTAAGAATAATATCATATACATATACAATTAGAATCGTAATTTTACCAACATTAGAGAACTTCATGAACAAAGTATGGTCTGATTGTCCTTGCATATATCATTGCCTTTTAATTGATCGAGTGAATTTTTCAAACCAAGCCCTTGGGGATTGCTTGAGACCATAAACGGATTTTTGTAGTTTGCACACATTTGAACCAAACTTATCATCAAAGTCAAGTGGACTATCCATATAAACTTCCTCCTCTAAATCACCATTTAGAAAAGTATTTTTTACATCAAGTTGCTTAATATATCAATCCATATTCACTGCCAAGGACATAATAACTCTAATAGTGTTTCATTTGGCAACAAGAGCAAAAGTCTCTGAGTAATCAATGCCATACATTTGAGTAAACCCTTTAGCAACCAAGCGTGCCTTGTATATTTCAATTGTGTTGTAAGAATTATATTTCACAGTAAATATTCATTTACAATCAACAATATTCTTTCCTGTAGGTAACATCATGACTCTCAAAGTTTGATATTTCTCACGAGCACTCATCTACTCAACAACAGCTTCCTTCCACATTGAAATTTTTAGAGCCTTCTATACATTTTTTGGAATTTCTACAACAGAAAAATTAAAGGTAAACGCAACAAATGAAGAAGACAATTTTGAGTATGACACATAATTAGACAAAGGATGTTTAGTGCATGATCTAACATGTTTCCTAATTGCAATAGGAATGTCTATATCAGGTTACTCAACATGCCTCTTAAAAACAGAAGAAGACTTACCTGTATCAGGATACTCGACAATTTTGAGTATGACACATAATTAGACAAAGGATGTTTAGTGCATGATGTGTTGGATTATCTATTGGTTCGAAATCTTGAAAGGGTTAGAGACAAGTCTGTCATTTATCTGTTTATGGTTTCTTTTTTCAAAGATATTTCCCTTTCAAGTAGGGTCAATGGTAGTAAACCTGCTTTGTGCCTCTTTATCTGAGTCATTATGTTATGGCATTTCAGGTGGTCCTTCATTATTATTGAGATCAAGAATTTGTTCATTGTGAATTTGATTTGAAATTATGCCCCCGAATTTGCGGAACCTTATTCATAAGTGGATTGAGTTTCAATATAGATTCTTGGGCATTTTCTTTTGGTGCATCAATATATGTCTCAGAATTTTGTGAAAACACTATATGACCTAAAGTAATGATGTTTTCAAAACTAAAAGATGAATTTTTCTTAAAATTTCGCTTTTGAAGATGAATGTCTATAAAAAAAGGTTGATTTTCAACAAAAGTAACATCCATGGTTACCAAAATTCTTTTTGATTTTGGTTCAAAACACCTATACCCCTTATGAGTTGGAGAGTAACCGGTAAAAACACATTTTATTGCTGCTGGCTCGAGTTTGCCAAGTTGTTTATGTTCATGAACAAAAGCAATGCAACCAAAAACATTTAGTGGCAAATCAACAGAGACACTAGTCAAAGGAAAATAATTTCAAAAAACATCAAGAGGGTATGAAATCTAAAACTTTAGATGCATACGATTAATTAAATATGATGCAGTTAAAACAACTTCACCCCACAAATATTTTGGAACCTTATTTGCAAATAGTAAAGCTCTAGCAACCTCAAGAAGATGTTTATTCTTTCTCTCTGCAATTCCATTTTGTTGGAGGTGTATTAACACAAGAACTTTGATAAACAACCCTATTTGCAAGAAAAAAAATCAACAAACGTATATTAAAATATTCTTTAACATTGTCACATTTGAAGACTTGAATATTTGCTTTGTATCGAGTTTCCACCATCTTAAAGAAATTTTTGACAACCTGTCCAACTTCCCATTTTTCTTTCAATAAATAAACTCAACAAATTGTAGTATGATCATCAATAAAAGTTATAAACCATTTTTTATTAGAAAAAGTGTTTATTCTATTAGAACCTCAAACATCACTATGGATAACTGCAAACGACTTTGATTGTTTATATGGTTGTGTAGAAAAAGAAGAATGATGATTAGCAAATTTGCAAGTTTCACAATGAAATAAAGACATATCCTTAGAAAATAATTTAGGAAACAAATTTTCAAATACGGAAGATTAGGATGTCCTAACCATAAATGCCATAACATAATATCATCAAAGTAGGTACCCGTTTGAGGTTGGTTTTTGAATCAAGATAATATAGTCATTCTCTTTCCTTAACATTGCCAATCATCTTGCTCGTGCTCAAATCCTTAAAAGTGCAATGAGAATGAAAGAAGTTAGCTTGACAATTTATATCCTATGTTAATTTAGTAATGAATAACATATTACGTGATAAATTAGGAACATGTAAAATATCTTTTAAGGGTAACAAAGGTGACAGAATAATGGAACCTGTTCATGCAATGGCTGAAAGAGAGCCATCTACCATTTTAATTTTGTGGTTACCTGCACAAGGACTATAAGAAGAAAACATACTTGACTCCCTAATCATATGATCAGTAGCACAAGAATCGATAATCCACGTATGACTGGGAGCGACACTAAGTAGTGCAATATTTGAAAAGTTACCTCTTTGAACTATAGAGCAAGAGGAGTTTGAGACTCAACGAGTTTGCACAATTGGTCTAACTGTTCTTTAGTGAAAGGAGATCAGCTTGGAAGGCATGACCTTCGTTTCCTCCATTTTTCTTCCATTTTGGAGGTTTTCCATGGAGCTTCCAACATGTATCACGTGTGTGCCATGGACGCTTGCAATGGTCGCACCATGAATTCTTGCCATCTATCTTCTCGTCTTCATTCTTTATGACCAAGGTAGAGCTTTCAACCTAAACAATAGAAGATGACTTACCCATCACAACACCTTCTCTTCTAACTTCTGAGAACGCTTCCCGAAGTGATGGCAATTGAATCTTTCTCGATATACCGCCTCAAACTTCATCAAGCTGCTTATTAAGCCCAACCAAGAACACAAATACTTGGTCATTCTCTTGTCTCTTGAGAAACAAAACACTGTCCTCACAACACTTCCAATGATCATCATAGCAGAGATCCAATTCTGGCCATAGTGTCATCAACTCATTATAATAGGTAGTGACATCTCTGTCTCCTTGTTTGGCATGCCACAATCATGATTTGAGATCAAAAATTTGAGAAAAATTATGAATATCAGATTATGTTTCTTTGACAGTTCCCAAACTTCCTTCGCAATAGGCAAGAATATAAAAGGTTTTTCAATTGCTGATTCCATATTACTAACCAACCAAGAAATAATAACAAAGTTATCAGATTTCTAAAACCTGTAATTCAGATTTGTTGTGGCAAGCATTTGCACATCTGATGTGAGGAAACCATATGTTCCATTACTGTCTAGTATCAATTTGCGATTTGGAACCATTTAACATTAATTTTTCCATTAAGTTTCTAGACTTCAACCTTGAGGGAATTAGAAGTTCCCTTATGGCCAAAAAATTGAAAAAACCATTGTTAGATAAATCATTCCAACCGCCACCGTCGCTGCCTAAACCAACATTGTTGACATTGTTGACTACTTCTGGGTTTTCACCCAAACCATCATCGCTGTTGCCGCCACCACTACTCATAAGGGCCTCCTTCCATGGGATATTGTGGGCCATTAAGTAGACAAAAAACTGGGTCCGATCGCAAAATGGGTCGTTTAAAAATTAAAAACAAAATGTTGGTGTCCTTTAAGTTTGGAGCCCAAACCCCACTAGGTTGTGGAAAGCTTTACAGAACCCTAACCAAGAGCTCGAAATACCATGAAGAAAGTAAAAGACAAAATATTTTCATATTTTATTACTACAACACTAAACTGTTTATACAGGAAAAGAAATTGTAATAATAATAATAATGATTAATAATAACAAAATTATAAAATAAAAATAAACAAAATAATATAAAATAAAAGAGAATCAAATCTTATTTCTCTTTGATTCTTCAACAACTTATATTGCATTAGAGTTTAATGATAAACTAGTTTGATTATCATAAGTATTACTTACGAAGTTTAATATTTATTTTAGAAATGTCAACACATCATTGAATGATAGCATAAACAACTCACACTAGTTGTATATATATGAATTTTAACATGTTCCATTGCATATTCATCACAAACTCAAATACTCTATAAGGAAAAAAAGATAACGCATATTTTACACAAACAGATACCCATTTTTTTATTGAACGGATGTTGCTCTGGAGCTAGAATAAAAACATACAATGTCACGGTTGCAGAAATCCACGTGGAGAATCTGAATTTTCATTTGACTTGATGCCTAACACCAAAAGAAAGTTATTACTGTACAGCATTGTGATGTGTTGAATGAAATAATTGCACTAATATAAAGCATAGACCAAAACACACCTTTTTGCTACAAATTGGTCAGTGGATGACAAATTTTAACATGGTCAGGTTTTAAAAAATATTTAATATTTCAACGATACATATATTATATCTTAAAAATAAATATTAATAATTATTTTTATTTTTATTATTAAGATCATAACTTAAATAATATCGATTTAATAAAAATATGAACAAATAAATATGTATTTTGTGTTGACATCAATCTGATTAATTTTTTATTTATAAAAATAAAAATAATCACGAACTATTACTTTTAAAAAATATTATAAATCGTCGTTAAAATTTCTAATAATTTTTAAGTATTAATTAAATATACATTACTTATAAAAACAGTCTACGTAGAATTCACCTTAAAAAGATAGGACGAGGGACATGCGCTGACATGCTTGATGATCCGGTGGTCGTTTCCTTCATTGGGAGCAATGTTCTGCACAAGTCAGTTGGCAACATTATAACATAGAAAATTTGAAGCTTTTTAAGAGCTGGATTCCAATGAGTAGTCTCTTTAGTTGGGGTATGTTCCATAACTTGAGTGTTTTCAAGAAGGCAGTGTTCCATTGTCAATTCAAATCTTCAAAGCCAAATTGTTCTTTAGATTCTGAAACCCTCCATCTTGAAAATGTAAATTTTCCCTACATCACCTAAGAAGCAGACTAAGACCGTCCGAAATATTTCGAAGACTTTATTTTAATCTTAAAAATTAAATATTCATTAAAACAAAAAAACGTGCAATTGAAATAACTAAAAAAAGAATATAATAAATTTTTAGTTCCTATAAAATAATTATAACTTTTTAGTCTTTAAAAAATATTTTTTATTCACTTTTAATCTCTATTTTAAAAAGTTTTTGTAAAAAATTGATACTCTTAGTCTCTAAAAAAAGTCTCTATAAAATCAAATGACTAAAAGTAAATAAAAATTTTTTAGGACTAAATTTAAAAGGTTATAATTTTTTAGGGACTAAAAACAATTAGGTTTAGTTGTAGTTTTGGTCATTCTATTTTCACTAATTCATGAGTTAGTTCTCCTATTTTAAAATTCGACAATTTTTGTCCATCCCTAAAATTTTAGAACTAAAAAATTATGATGTGACATATTATAAATGACGTGACAAATAATATCATGGTATAAAATAATCCAGATGCATTAATTATTTATATGTCATTACTTAAATTACAAAATAAATAATTTTCAAAGTTGAAATTGAAATTTTTAGAGAGTTTTATTGTTATTTCATAGATGTTAATCATTTCATGTCGTTATATTATATGCCATGTCATTTTAAACTATGTCTCATCATCATTTTAAAGTTAAAAAGTCTTAATGAATGACCAAAACTAACAGATTTTAAAATAGAAAGACAAATTTCGTGACATAGCGAAAGTAGAAGAAGTAAAACTACAATTAAACCAAATAATTATAGTATCTATGCAAAATGTTATTTTCTACTTTATCACAAAATGGTTGCAATTGCATCCACGACTCGGTGTCAATTGGGGCAATCTAGTTCAAAAATTTAAAATACATGATTATTCTACATGTGTTTTTTCTCCCACCCCTAATGTTTTTTTTAATACAAAAAAATACACATTCGAATTAGTCAGTCCAGAAGTGTAAAATCAGCCATACGGTTCCGGACAAAATTTAGAGGTTTTTGAATAGATTTGAGGGTGAGAAAATAAACTTTCTTATTCTACTATGGAGAGATCCGTGTGGCAAAATGGTTGGCCTTGGCGAGATCAAAGACGAGAGCAAATTATTGGTCTTTGGTTAGGTGAACTATTTGGTACCCCAAGAGTTTTATTAGGTATGGTATCATTATCCTTAATTTTGAATTAATTTTGCCTTCAACATATGAGAATCCAACAAAATTCAATGGTATCAAAGAATTTATGTTAATGTGGAGTTGAAGCATATTACATAAATTAGATGTTCAAAATATTTACTTGTATTTTTATCAAAATAAGAATGTGCATTTGCATACATTCTATACATTCTAGTATGATTTTAAATTGTTATTGTAGTTGCTAGTCCAGATGCAAGTGCAGCTACGGTGAATGTAGGCATTGTCGATGTTGTGATGAGCATTGCAATAATTATCACATGAATTTATTTTTTAGTAGCACCAAATCCTATAATATATTACCTATCTTATAATTCACATTTCTTCTATTTTTTTTTCTTCTAAAATTACATATGTATCTCATTATCAATTCTATTGAAGTGAATATAATTGTCGTAAGAAGGTTCAAGAACATATTATATTGAAGTTGATAGTAACGTGATTTAGTGAAATAACATAATAACAAAAGATAGGTTTAATTACAATATTAGTCTATCTATTTTTACTAATTCATGAAATCAGTCCCCCTATTTAAAATCTGACAGTTTTGGTCATTTATTCTGATTTTTAACTAAAAAATGACAATGTGACATGCTTTAAATAACGAACATATGATACGATGATGTAGAATAATTAACACTAATGAAATTTCAATAAAAATCTCTAATAACTTAACTTTTAACTTCAGAAATTTTTCATTTTTGTAATTTAATTTAATTAATGTAGGCGAGTGTCATTCCATAAGGCACAATGGCAGTCTTCTTGGGGTCCCTTGATTTTTTCAGCATGAATTTGAATATGATACAAGGTAAGTTGACGAAGATTTCATTTAACATGTGGTGAATGATCATAAAATCAATGTCAATCACCTTGTCAAAACTCCATGTTCTAGGAACCAAAGAGTGAAGAGTCATGCTACAGTAGATTCTGGCTAGAGGTTGGTGATTGGAAGCAACTTTCTCATATTGAGGATCAAGAAGGATTTGATTCAGAACCTCAGTTTTGGTGATATTGTTGGCATTGAAAAAGTGTTTTTGAGCAAACATCTTCCTTTTTTTTGGAATATTTAAGGCCTCAAAGATTATTTGAGGAGTGATGCTCAAAGTCTTGCATTTGATTTTGGAGATGAGAATGTTCTCATTTTCATCATACTACATGGTTGAGTAGAATCCTCTAACAACTCTTGGGTAATGCTTCTCATCAATTTGAATGAAGCTGGTCCAACCAAACTTGTTAGGAACACTCTAAATTTCCTAACCTTTCTTAATGTTGGGAAAATCGAAGTATCTTCCACATGCAATGAGAGGATTTGCCCATTTATTTTGAAAGATATCCTCTAATTCCTTACCAAATAGGGATATATTTGAGAATTTTGGACTTTGAAAGGTTTTAGGAATTTACATGATTGAAGGTTTTTTCTTTCCTTTAGAGATAAGGAATTGTGAGACTGGTTTGGATGAGGATGATTTAGAAGGAACCTTTGATGGTGGTTTTGAAGCAAGCTTTGGTTCAAAAGTAGGTTTGAATGGAATAGCTTTTGAAGAACAAACTTATTTGGATTTCTTAAACATGTTAGATAATGTATCTTATGAGTCGTTCTCAAAAATCAGACACAGTTAGGACAACATTTTTAGTTTGTTCTATTTTTCTCTTGGTTTCAATTCCATCTTGGAGTCTTAATCATTTTTTAGAATGTATAGAAGAAGATGATGATTTTGATACTTTTGGATTTTTCTCTTATGGTTTTTTAAGATAAAGAGGAGTTGAGGATGTTGGTGGAGGGTTGTTTTGAGGTTGAGGTGTGGGAATAGTTTGAGTTTGAGGTGGACGAAAAATAGTGAGAGGTTGAGGTTCAAAGGTTGGAAAGGATGGATTGGGCTGAGAGTTCATGGTAGCTCTGCTTGCATCTCCCGTTTTTACAGCACCTAGTCTAGATCGATCTTGATCTGTTTACAATCTGTAATCTTTCCACCCAGAAAGAACCACAATCAGTCTACCTATTAATCTTTATATAGGAGTTTTCACTTCACCTTTTAACCATAAAAGGATTTCTTACAATCTACTCAAACTATTCTCGACACTTATAGTCTTGAGTTTTTTGCACAATAATAATGAGATTGTTTGTTTAGAATCTGAGATGTCTCAACTCATGTTTGAGATTAGATTCTTTACAAGAGATTCAGAATAAGTATAACAATAGATTGAATTAAAAAACATAATTGACTCTTATGAGAATTGAGAGAATTTCAAGTATGTGAGTGAATGATTTGATCAATTGATTAGCACTTGAACTTCTGCATTTTTCTTGAGCATTGGCCTTCATTTTATAGGCTTGAGAGCAGTTAATGAAGGTCAAGAGAGCCGTTGGAAATGCTCTTGTCAGGCTTGACTAGAGCCAACATTTTTTGATTAAAAATATTCCAGCTTTTGACTACTTTTAAGTTTTGTTTTGACTGGGATGAAAACTTCGTTTTTGATCAGATTCTTTTGAGTCTAATGATCTTTTAATACTTCATATATGTGTTGATGCCTTTAGCTTGACCTAGAGTCTTGATCCTTGTTAAAACATATTTGAAAACATCATGAAGAGTTGTTGCAGAAAACTGTACTGAAGCTGCTGGAGATTGATAATCAATCTGGAATTTTGAGCTTTTGAATTTCCTGGAGATTGATAATCAATCTGGATGATTTTCTGATTGTTTTGGAAACATTCTTGATGCCTTGTACATTTTCAAAATCGTTTATCATTCTTGACAGTCAAGCTGGAGATTGTTCAGTCTTGCTTGGACCAGCTTGATTCATAGCCTTTTTCCTTTGTGATTCGAAAGACTTCTTTGATTATAATGGATCCTATTTGTTCCTTGTTAAGTACTTATAATACTGATGTAAATTCCAGAGGAAATATCTTCATTCAATTAATGGATATTGATTGATCTTGAAGCTGTCTTGACCATACTTGGACCTAGAGAACATTCTCCGTTTTCCAAATTTTGTCAAGAATGTTCTCTGTTCGTGTGTGTTCAGATTTTGGCTTTATTATGCTGATTTATTGGCTTTGCTTGAATCCTATATTTGAATTAATACACTTAAAAGCACAAGTTAAATTAACATACATTTTAGAATCATAATTAATGTTCTTAATTAACTTTTGTTTATTTTCATCAAAACTTTAAAATGAGAGTTTGTCTTAACAGATGAAAGGGAAGGAGAAAGTCCATTGGTTAATGCTCACAAGTTATGGAACAAGTTCATTAAAACTTTAAAATGAGAGTTTGTCTTAACAGATGAAAGGGAAGGAGAAAGTCCATTGGTTAATGCTCACAAGTTATGGAACAAGTTCATTAAAACTTTAAAATGAGAGTTTGTCTTAACAGATGTGTCAGTTATTTTCATCAAAACTTTAAAATGAGAGTTTGTCTTAACAGATGTGTCACTTAATGCTCACAAGTTCATTAACATCTTCAAGTGAGGTTGATAGAACAATGCAAATTAAGAGGAATGAGGGCCCAAAGAATGGACCCCATTCACCCAAGTCACACACCTCATACACATTTAGTTTCTAGAATAATGAATGGAGAGGATAAAAACTAGTTAATAATGTCTCTTATTCTACTGATATTCCATTAAAGGAATGAGATAAGGGGAAATGAGAAAGACATTTAGTTTCAAAAAGGATGAATGAAGGGAATAAAAGCAAATTAATAATGTGTCTTATTTTATGTTATAAGAAGGAGGGAATGGGAAGAAGGGAAGATATTCAGACAATATTTTAAGAAATAAGTAGGGGAATTCTTTCTCTGGTTAGGAGCAATTTTGCTCTGGTTTAGGAGTTCTTAAAACTCTGGTTTAGTTTTTATTTCGGCATCCTTTCCCGATCTCATCATTGTAAGAGATACTACTATGAATTTTAAGAAATAATATACTTTTTTCATCCATTAAAATTCTGAGTTCTATCATAGGTCTGTTGAGACAAAATCTTTGTCAAATGTTTTAATAATAACAATTTTTTTTTAAATATTTTGATTATATGTGTCATTTAACTTGTGCTCTTGAGTATATCAATTTTAGAAAACAAGGCATTTACATTTTTGATCAGATGAAGATTTTACACATATTAATATGTTCTCTTGAGAAAGGATAATGCTAATTTTAGTATAAACATTCAAAACAATCCGAATAACAAAAAATGACATCTAGCCGAGAAGAATACTGATAAAGAAGACTTGTACAAATGTTAGAGGATAAATAACATAGAAGAGAAGATGAATTTTTGTTCTCTATTCACCCTCGCACATGGGAAAATGAGTAAAAGTACCAAATGTACAAAAAGTAAGGCAAACCACTATAATTGTTGGGAAAAGGAAAAACAAAAAAGCATAAGTCACATCAGAATTAATGAAAGCTTCATCGTTCTACAACTCAGATCCGATGATAGACTGCAACACTCATCCTCCCAACATGCTTACAACAAGGACAACTGAAGGGTATATTTGCAATTCTAAACAAAGACCATGGGTAATCATCTAAGTCCCCAACAGATATGTTGCACTTCTCCTCATAGTTACGACTTCTATAAATTCATATGATCCCATCCTAAAAAATCACAACAAATATTATACAAGCAAAAGATCAAAGCTGTGAAAAGCAATCTCATCCTCAGCATACTTTCTACTAATCTTAATTATATCTTTGAATCATCCTCTTAGAAATTATACAATAGTGCAAGGATCCACTCTTATCAAATCTCTCAAAAAATATGTATATTCTCAAGTTAATATTAATTTGTTGATAGTTGTGTAAGATCTGTAAAACAAGAAGATAAATTATTTATGTAAGCCCGGTGAGGCTAAGAAAATACATAGTAAAAAGAATCCCTTAAGAGGATAAGCCTTTTGAGCCATAGTGAAAACTCACAAGTTTAAGTGAGGACTAGACGACCCATTTTGGGTGAACCAATATAAATTTTTGTGTGTCATTCTCTATACTCTCTTCTCTTCATTTTGTCTAACTCTCATTTTAGTTCTAAACATTTATCCTCTAACACCCATGTATTATCCTCACACAGAGGATACTGTTTCGAAAGGAAAGAAAATTAAGAAAAGTACAATATCTTTATTCAACCCTTTTCTCGTGATATTTTAGCTACTTCAATTGGCATCAGAGCCAGATTCTCTAGAAAATTACATCTTACAACGTAAGAGAAAAAGATCAAGAGAATGATAAAATGTCAAAAGCTAAATATGTACCTGAAGGAGGATCCTCCAGTAGGCCACCCTACTTCGACAATACAGATTACTATCATTGGAAATGAAAAATGAGGATGTTTCTCATATCACAAGATAATAACATATGGTATGTGGTTGAAAATGGAAATTGTAACAGCCTAGTCCTTACCATTACTGGCACTGTTAGTCATGATCTTTTCGCCCCAAATCAATTGGTAGTGGGAATTGATGGACGACGGTGCTTATCCCATATGTACCGAGTTTGATTCCCACGGAAGGCAAAAACTCGCTATTTCTAACAGATGGAAATAGGGGGGCTAGGCTGTTACAAAAACGACGCCTTTTGTAACAACTTGACCCTTACTGTTATCGGCATTGTTAGTCACGACCTTCTCGCCCCCTTTTCCCCTCATTGGAAGAAGGTCGTGAGTAATAGTGCCGTCATCAGAACTGATAACACATATTCAACCTTAGATGAAAAGCCTTAAGCACAATGGATTGCTGATGAAAACGCTAAGGTACTCTTAAACGCTAAGGTACTCTTAAACTCTAAAGCTCATTTATTTCTAACGTGTGCTTTGAGCATGGAAGAATATGACATAATCAAAGAATGCAAAAGCACAAAGGAGCTATGGGATACATTGAAGATCCATCATGAAGGATCAAGTCGTAAAAGAAGCAAGGATTGACATGGGAGTGCGAGAATTTGACCTATTTGAGATGAAGGAGGAAGAAACTATTGATGAAATGTTTTCAAGACTCACTATTATACTAAATAGCCCGCGGTGTCTTGGAAAAGAATACTCTTCCCAAGAAAGGATAAGAAAAATCCTAAGGTGTCTACCAAGAGAATGGAGACCCATAGTAACTGCCATCGTAGAAGCAAGAAACTTAGCCACCATGAAATTAGAAGATCTGGTTGGAACATTAAGAGCACATGAACCATTGTTAGCATTAGATAAACCAAGTAAAAAGGGAAAAATGGTTGCTCTCAAAACAAATCAAACTGAAAGTTCGTCCTCTAAACGAGTTGAAGAAGTCATAAAAGTAGAAACCCTAAATATCCTCTATCGGAGGATAAGGATGAACTTGCCTTGATATCCAAAAGGATTTAGAGGATAATGAATCGTAGAGGACAAGATAAAAGACCTTACCAAAAGGAAAAATATGATAAAAATCAGATAACTTGTTATGGATGCAATAAGATAGGGCACTACAAAACTGAACGCTCTCTAGGCAAAAGAAACCCAAGAAGATTTCCCTACAAAAATAAATCTATGACAGCTACATGAGATGACAATGATGACTCATCCTCTAAACATGAAAAAGAAGAAGAAGCAAATCTCTGTCTTTTGGCGAATTCAAATATTGAAGATGTAATCATAACAAAACTTTGTCCTTCATGTTAAAAACTAGAAATAGAATTTAACAATCTATTAAATGACTCAAACACTCTATCTCATAAATGTAGTTTTCTTAGAAATCAACTTTATGAGATAAAAATACTTAACGAATAATGTGAATGCTATACCCACTACAATCACATCACATCACAATGTGATTTTTATTATAATTTTCAATCACATCACAATTGCAGCCGCAGTTTGCAATGTGAAACCTTGCCCTTGCCCTCTAGTGCATGGTAATGTTTTTTGGGGTCAGTTTCTCTTTATCCTTAGGATAACTTATTTATTGAGCTTATCCAACATTTTATACCCACAAAGCCTAAAATGGGGCATATGGAAATGGATCACGTTTGTCAGTTATCAGCAGAATCATATGTTGAGAGCTACATCCCTGCTCGTGTAGTATTGGTGGCAGCATCCATAATAAGTTCCAAAATTTTATAATTCTTATGTTGGGAGTGGAATCTTGTTTTGTTTTACTGGGTTATTCATGCCCCAATTTATACTAGTCAAGATGTATTAGACTCAGTGTTTCATTAGTCTTGTAGCACACCTTGTGCTTCAAGATTTGTTTCTTAATTCTTTAGTAAAATATATTTTGGCCAATAACAACACTTGTTTAGTTAAATTAATTATGTATACTATAACTTATAAGAATGAATGAATCATTAGTGCATATTTATCTAATTATTGTAATTAAATTTATTTATTAAAATGTTGTAGCTAATATGATGTAGTGGAGAACTAGCAAGTTACTTAATTACAAATGAAATATAGGTAAAAATTAATTAAAAATGTTGATGTATTTAATTCATTTTAAATCAAATACATTATTTATTTTAAATCCATTTTTATTTACTTTTCGTTCTGGACAGTATTTCATAAGAATTTTTCAACTAAATTTTGTGCACTCCTACGGCACTAGTCCCAAACAATGCAAAATAAAAAACAATCCTCCTACTAAAATAATTTTTCTTATTGTAGAAGTGTAAAATTCAACCTAATTTTGACCATTTAGTGAAGAGAATAATGTAAATATATCCTCCTCTGTTATTATTTTTTGTTTTTTTAATTTATTTCATTGAACCATATTATCCATTGAATTAAGTCAGACTCTTAGTCCATTGTCTTTTAGAGTTTCTCCTTCCATCCCATTATATTTTTAAAAGTCCCTCAAAATTTATAATTTTTTTTTTTTGAGTTTAGCTTTCTCTTGATTAACCCGTTCATATGAAATTTGTAAGACCTGCATTTTTATCTATTATTAGTAATGTATGAAATATATTTTTATTTATTTTTCAATAATTTATAATGTGATGGTTATTATTGTATTTTTTATTCAATTATTATTTTTGAAAAGTATATATGTATATGACATAATTTATTTAATTTGACTGAATATTTTGCTAAATTGTCTGAAAATTATTTTTTAAAAAGAATATTTCCTTGTGAAGTATTTGAAAAGAATACTTATAATAATGACATGATTTAACTATTTCAAGAAAACAAAAACAATAAAAATGTTTTAGATTAGTCAACGGCTCAAATGTTAGTTAATAAAAAAAACATATAAATCTCTAGTTGGTTATTAGGCTAGGTTAACAAGAAAAAAAAAAGGATAAGTTCCTAGTTAATAGATACTTTAGGTTAGAAAAAAGAAAAGGAAGCCTAAATCCTAAATAGTGCGAGAGAGGGGAAAGAAACACCAACGCAACCACAATGAGAGAAAGAAGCAAAATCGATTTCGGTGGTCTATGGTTGTGCAAGGAAATTGCTCCGATTTCGTTCAAATTTTAGTATGTCATCTCTACCTTTGAGCTTAACTTATTAATAAAATCTATTAATTTTTTTATTTTCTCTCTGACTCAATTTGATAAAACATTTGATTTTGAAATGATGATTTTTTATACAAAATTTATGTTTGTAAATTAAAATATTGATTATTATGGTAAAGTTGTTATTGTTGTTGTTGCTACTAATAAAAAACTGATTTTTAGTAAATGATTTTAGGATGATGAATACTTTTGAAGATGGTGTTTGATATTATTATTATTATTATTATTATTATTATTATTATTATGTAAGATTTTTTTAGTTTTAAAAGCAAAATCCTGTAACATTGTTACGGTTAAAATGATCACTTTGTTTCCTCTTGGAATTATGACCTATTTGAAGACTTTGCTTCTTTAATGTTTTTTTTTTTTTTGGTTTTAGGGCCGTAAAGAAAACAATTAAGAGAGAAATATTTTATTTCCTTCAAAGAAAATTGCGTAGCTTGTTGTGTTGTTGTTAGAGTTATTACCTTGCTTGTTTCTTTGGGACATTGATTATGCTTAAAACTGGATTCCCTTTATTTTCTAAAATTTATTTGGGGATTTATAACATAAAGTGATCCCAATGAAAATTATATTATTCGAAAACTTTTGATTCATGGCCTTAATCGGTTCAAGTTTCATGTTTCAATGATTAATCGGTTCTAAGTAGTAGTTTCATGGTATTTTCGTTCTATGTGCAAATCGTGACATGCAATTTTTTTCTTAGAAGTGTTCTTGATTTTCTTATGATATTGATATAAAAACCTATTTGATTAGAGAAAACATTTATCTATGTCAAAAATTAATTTTCATCTGGTAGAAGTCGTTATATAGACTAGATCGTATTTTAATCAATAGAAATTGTTATTGGCTACAAACTCTTTTTTTATTTGGTTAAAATTTTATGTTGTGATAATTTAAGTGTTGAGGAAATTTTTAGAAACCTTATTAATGTGAAGTATAATAATTTTTCTAAAAACAATAAAGTTGTAATTTGTTGTTATGGTTATTTCTTCTAGAAGGTTAAAGTTATGATTTTTATGATACAATTGTGTGGATGTTGTGTTGATTTATAAAATAAAAATAATTTTATGTAGAGTTGTTAATTTATTTTGCGATAATTAAAATGTTTTTTGTGTTGAAATGTCGTTAACTTTTATTGTTAAATTTTTGGAAATGAACTAAGAAAGTCTTAGGAATCTTTAATGCTTGTTATATTAGAATTTTGGTCCAAAAGAAATATTTAAAAAATGACATTTTCCCTTTATTTTATTGGATTTTCCGTTAGACACTTGTTCCAAATATAGACTTAAAATCTCTTCTTATTGTTACTTGTTTGTGTGCTTGTTAATTTGAGAGAATTGGTATCTTTTAAAAGTATAAGGAAATGGTGTGTCATAAAACCATAAGCCAACACCAAACCTTGAATAGTAATTAGGGATAGATGAATTGTGACACCAAGTGATTAGTAAATTAATTTGTGAAGGTGTAATGTATTTGGAGCAAAGACCCGCTGCGTAGGAACCTTAATAATGCCACTCATAAAGGTAAGGGCATCACTTCATTTGCTTTCCTACTTGAATTATATGTGAAATAAATGTATTATGATGTTGTGTATTGGTTCTGCTGGTGTGTTATCTTCAAAATATGTGTGTTATATGAATTACATGTTTCTGAGTGATATTCTAATATTAAGTAATTTGCTTATTTTGATTGGTAACAGGTGGTTATTTAAGGTGATGACTTTGTGCCTAAACTAGGTTGGTTTACGATAAAGTTGAATAGCTTTCGATGCTTTGGTTGAGTGATCTATTTTGTAACTAACTAAGGTGATAACATTCATTCATGCATTGGTAGCATGAACCTAGTCGCGAGTACGTGGTACGCGACGACAGTTCTTTGAAAAGGAAACGTGATTCAGAAAAATACTCAATGGTGGGGTACTGAACATGAAACTCTGAAGAGCATTCGTCCAACAGTGAGATATTGTCCAATGGTGAAACTTTTTGCTCTATGGGGTGGTGTTATTCCATAATCATGCATTGACTTATAGTCTAACAAGTAGGATTTGCGCTTTTTGATTGATTTGTATTTTTGGTGCTTTGTGATTATAATGGTTAAATGAAGTATATGATTTAATTATATTTTTTCTATAATAATAATATATATGTATGCTTATTTTCTATGTGTTTTTTATTTGAACATGACCTTTACATTTGAAAGGACGTTTACTTGAGCGAATAATGTTGCAGGCCAACCTAGTAGAAGAAATGCGAGGAAGCATAATAGCATACAGTTTGAGGCTCTAAGATAATATTGTATTGGTGTTAGACTTGTTGAAAGAGTTTTCCACAAACATCCAGAGTTATGACCTGCTAAGATATATTTTTGGATAGTAAATCGCCAAGAGTTTTGACTTTAGGAGTTTATTTTGTTTTACGCATTAAATTTATTTTTTGTAATTATGAATACTTTGATTCATTTTTTTTAAAATATAATTGAACAAGTTATTAATTGGTTTTAAAGTAACTTATATTTAACATAATCTTATAAAAAGAACGAAACTGTATTTTTACGTTTAAAATTCCGTTAGTTAATGTCTCGAAAAAGCGGGATGTTACAGGTGGTTTCAGAGCAATTAGATTTCGATTGGTTTGCGAGTCAATAGGGTAGTTGTAACGCCCCAAATTTTTTGGTCCAAAACGTTACTAAAAAAAATATTTACTTTTAGAAAAATTTACGACAATTTTGTGTCTGTAAGAATATCTAACATTTATTCTTATAAATAACTAGTAACAATCACGTTTATTTAATATTATAAAAAAAGTTTATTCAAAAAAACTAAAACAAAAAAAGCTTATTAAAGTTTGGTGACAAGGATTTAAAAATAGATATAGAAAATATTGCGGCAGTCTTATTATTACAAAATTGTCTTAAAAACCTTATTTTTACCCCGTGTTCGCCGCACGTTAATACTCATCAACTACTCTTGAATCTCCTCGAACTCATTAGTACCTAAAATGTTGTTGTAAGGGTCAGTTTTTTTCATCGTCCACATCAAACCAAGCTAAAACATATAGAAGAATAACACAAAACATATAAAGGTAAAAGCTTCTAATTTAAAAGAAGAAAAAAATGTGCAAACGGTAAATCGTATATAAAAAATATATGTATAATGCATGCTCCTAAAACTATATGATCCGGATATAAACCTAGCACTAAGGCAACTCCCACAAAGATGCATATGCCATGACAAGACCATATATTATCAAAACTATACTCACACACAGCCCACTAAGAATCATGTCATATGCATTCAACAAAAAGTCACATTTTTAAAACAAGCATCGTATTCACACATCACAAAGATCACATATCACACATCCTTATCATGAGAATCATATATTCATAGACAAATAATCATTAAATAATAATTTTCACCACGAACGCATAAAAATCAGAACTTGACTTCATTTACACCATAAAGATTAAAACTTTATATATAACAAGAAACTTCAAAACTCCAACTCATATACATCATCGAATCAAAAATCTTATCATATATATATAACATAAAAAAAATCATGTTTTGCTTCATATCCATCATAAAAATTAAAACTTTATCACATAATATATAAAAATTCGTATTTTACTTCTTAAAAAGACATACATTACATATCAAACTCAACGTAAAAGATTTCGAATTTCATTATTTTATTTATTAGTCTACATTTATTTCTTTCAAAAACAAGCAATTACAATTATTAATTTCATTTATCCAACTAACGGTCTAACTATAATTTGTGCGGGGAAAAACCCTTACCTTGGCCGCTTTTCTTCCTAGTACGAAGCTCTAAGCCCCCGCGAAGTTGTTCACACGAAAAGTTTGCTGCACGAAGGAGATGAGGTGTGAAGGAGATGACGGATAGAGTTTCGGTATTTTTTTCTGCTTATTATTACTTAGTATGGAAATATTGTGGACTTTAGGGAAAATTTAAAGTGGAGATTATTGGGTAGATAGTGTTGGACCCAAATAAAGAATAGAATGGAGAAAATATTATTTTATTTATTTATTATTATTTTTCTTAACCTTGAACATACAAAAACTAAGCCACCAACTCCAAACCCAAATGTCTAGCCACAAACCCTTAGCTCAAATTCTTCTTGTACTAAAAAAACACACACACACAAATATATAATTATATAAAACTTCTCCATTAATTCAATAATTCTTACTAATAATTTTATCAACTACAATAAGTCGAACAAGGCAAATAATTATCACACCTAAATTAATAATGAAATATATATATTTATAAGTCTTAATTATTTTAAATAATAAATTTAGAGGATATTACAATATTCACCCCCTTAAAAACAGTTTCGTCATCGAAACTAGTCTAACATGAAAAGGTTACCTTGACCAATGTGATCTCCTTACCTCGTACGTGCTTAGTAGTCCTGTCTCCAATGCTCAATGGTGGAACTGCAAAAGAAAGGTTCTCCTTCAACTGGATATCATCTGGCACGATAATATGGGAAGGATCATCCATGTACTTCCTCAACTGTGACACGTGGAACACATCATGCAGCGTGGCCAAACTTGGAGGCAAGGCAATTTGATAAGCTACTAGACCCACACGTCGGAGGATTTGGTATGGGCCGATGAATTTAGGAGTTAACTTCTTAGACTTCAGTGCCCTATCAACTCCAGTAGTAGGCGGCACTCTCAAAATACATGTTCACCCTCTTGAAACTCCAGCGGTTTCCTTCGTTGGTCGACATAACTCTTTTGTCTGCTTTGTGCTGCCTTCATCCTTTCTTGGATCAGACGGACCTTATATGTGGTCTGTTGTACCAATTGTGGCCCCACAATTAAGTTTTCACCATCTTGATACCAACACAAGGGGGTTTGGCACTTACGCCCATACAGAGCCTCGTACGGCGCCATCCCAATGCTTGCATGATAGCTGTTGTTGTAGGTGAACTCAATGAGAGGCAATATATTATCCCAACTTCCTCGCTCATCCAGCACACACGCTCTCAGTAAATCCTCCAAGGTTTGAATAGTTCTTTCTGTTTGTCCGTCGGTTTGAGGGTGATAGGCCGAACTCATTCTCAACTTAGTACCCAATGCCTCATGTAATGCTCCCCACAAACGAGACATGAACTTTGGATCTCTATCTGACACAATGCTAGAGGGTACCCCATGTAGTCTGAAAATCTTTGCAATGTATATCTCTGCAAGCTTAGTATCATCATAATTAGTCCTCACGGGTATGAAATGGGAAGATTTGGTCAACCTGTCGACAATCACCCAAATGGAGTCAAACTTCCGTTGAGTCTTAGGCAATGCTACCACAAAATCCATGGATATACTATCCCATTTCCATACTGGTATGTCTAATGGCCTTAATAGTCCCCCTGGCTTTTGATGTTCTACCTTAGCTTTCTGAAAAGTCAAACATGAAGCCACATATTCTGCTACTTGTTTCTTCATTCCCGGCCATCAAAACTTCTGCTTAAGGTCTTTATACATTTTTGGTGGTACCAGGGTGAATACTCATCTTGCTTTTATGGGCCTCATCAAAGATAGTCCTCCTTAATTCGGTATTGTCGGGTATACAAACACGTCCATTACATCTCAAAATATCATATGGGCCCTCCTTGAATTCAGGTGCCCTGCCAACCTCGATCAACTTCTTTTTCTCTTGAGTCAACACGTCTATAACATGGAGAACTTTAATCTCATTCATCAGTTCACTATCTATAATGATCATTCCACAGTGCACTTTCCCCAATGGAGAATCCAAATTAAGATTCAAGTCACATAACTTCTCTAACAACTCCAACCCCTTCATTGTTACAAACGAGAGATGAACGCGCTTCCTGCTTAGGGCATCAACCACCACGTTCGCTTTCCCTGGATGATAATGCAATGTGAACTCATAATCTTTAATAAACTCCATCCATCTCCTATGCCTAATGTTAAGCTCCTTTTGATCAAACAAGTATTTCAAACTCTTATGGTCACTAAATACATCAAAACTACACCCATACAGATAATGTCTCCAAATTTTCAATGCAAAGACAATTGCAGCTAACTCCAAGTCATGAGTGGGATAATTCTTTTCCTGCACCTTCAATTGCCTTGAAGAATAGGCCACTACTTGTTTGTTTTGCATCAGTACACAACCCAATCCTTGATATGAGGCATCACAATAAACTTCGTAAGGCTCTTCGGGTTGTGGCAACAATAACATTGGAGATGTAGTTAGTTTCTCTTTCATCAGTTGGAAACTTTTCTCACACTCCTCAGTCCAAGCATAAATCTCGTTCTTCTTCGTAAGGTGTGTCAATGGAGCAGCAATCTTGGAAAATCCCTCAATAAATCTCCTATAGTACCCAGCCAAGCCCAGAAAACTCCTAATCTCTGTGACTGTCTGCGGTTGTTTCCATGCCATCACAGCTTCTACCTTGGATGGGTCGATAGCGATTCCTTCCTTAGAAATTACATGTCCCAAGAACTTCACTTCTTACAACCAAAATTAACATTTTCCTAGATTGGCATATAGTTGTTGCTCCTTCAGTACTTGCAGAACTTGACGCAAATGTTCCTCATGTTCCTCCCGACTCTTGGAATAGATCAAGATGTCATCAATAAAGATCACCACAAACTTGTCTAAGAACGGACGGAAGATACGGTTCATATAATCCATGAAGATAGTTGGCACATTGGTCACTCCAAAAGGCATCACCAAATACTCATAGTGCCCATATCGCGTTCTAAAGGCTGTCTTGGATATATCATCTTCTTTCACTCGAATCTGGTGGTATCCTGACTTTAGATCAATCTTAGAAAACACCTTTGCCCCTCTGAGTTGGTCCATTAAATCATCAATGCGAGGTAAAGGGTATCTGTTTTTTATTGTGACATTGTTGAGTTGTCGATAATCAACACACAATCTCGACTTTCCATCCTTCTTCTTGACCAATAACATGGGGGCTCCCCATGGTGACACACTAGGCCGAATGAATTTCTTAGACAAAAGATCTTCCAATTGGTTCTTTAGTTCTGATAGCTATAAGAGGGCCATTCTGTAAGGAGCAATAGAGATGGGTCCAGTACCTGGAATAACATCGATAGAAAATTCGACATCACGAACTAGGGGTAGTCCTTGTAAGTCTGGTGGGAAAACCTCAAAGAAATCCTTCACTACCGGGATCTCATCGACAACAACCTCTGGACTCATGCTGACTGAGTTGAGAAACACATATTTCTGGACTCCTCCCTTCAGAGAAAACTTCAATCTGTTGACTGAAAGGAACTTTGAAATATCAGGATCTGGAAATATCACGTTTCGTCGGGCACAGTCTAACATGATGTAGTTGCTAGACAACCAATCCATTGCCAAAATTACTCCAAGATTTTTCAGAGGAATACAAATTAAATCGATCTTAAAATTCATTTTAAACACCGTCAGCGAGCATTGCAAACACGCCAAATTACATTTTACTGGTTCAGTAGAGGGAAGGGTAACCATTAAATCGAATGGTAAGGTAGTGACATCTAGTTGGAGCGATTCCACCCAATCTAATGAAATGAACGAGTGTGTTGCCCCAGAATCATATATCACAGAAAGTATTTTTCCATCAATAAAACACTCACCATGGATAAGTTCTGAAGAAGATGGTGCTTCTTCTCCTCTAATGTGATAAACGCGTCATCGAGCAGTAGGGCATGCCACATCCTTGTTGTTGACAGTATCCTTCTCCCGACAATCTTTTGCCATTTGGCCTGGTTTCTGACAAGCATAACATATCCTGGTTCTTCTTGGACACTCATTCAGCCTATGTCCCTCATGTCCACAGTGATAGCATCGAACAATATGCGCCTGGTTTTGTGTTGGATTCTGATGCCTCTGATCTCCCCTGTTTTGGGGTCCCGGTCGACCTCTGTTCAAGCGGCCCCGTTTCATGATCTCCACCTTTTTGCACTTCTCCACCAACACCTGATACTGATATATCTCCATATGTACTCTTCATCCATTTGGTTACGAAAGTAGCGAAAATGTTTTGCTAGGGACTCAAACTTTGCTGCATACTCGGACACTGTGAGACTTCCCTGATATAGTCTCAGGAATTGGGCCTCCTTCTCAGCCCTGGCACTCTTTGGAAAATATTTGTCCAAGAACTTTCTCTTGAAAACTTGTCAGGTCACCTCTTCGTGATTTCCTTCCATCATTTGTCTCGCCCCTCGCCACCAGTTTTCAGCTTCACCAATCAACAAATAAGCATCATACTCCACCTTCGTGTCATCTGGGTAGTGGAGGATCTCAAGGATCTTCGTGATCTCCTGCAGCTAGAGGTCAGCCTTGTCAGGGTCATGCTCCCCTTTAAATTTTGGCGGATCCTGCCTTAGGAATTCAGTCAGTCCTCTTGTTGCCATAGCTGCTTCCTCCCTCAGGTCCCTCTGCGCATTACGTTGATCCTGGTCTGCACCTTGTTGAGCTTAAACTGCAACTTGTTGGCCCATTGCGGTGGCCATTGCATTCATGGCTTGGATTGCTTCAGTCATGTCACTTTCTCCCTGGGGCATTGGTCGGTTCGCGCGACAAGTCATACTTCCTACAAATTATCTAATCATGATAACACTGCGATCTCATTATAACCTTAGGGTTGTAAGGAATATTTTATTCACGGCTATATAGTAGGTTCAAGTCACACAATAAATTGTGTACTATGGGGGTTCCCAGGAAATAGAGGTGGGTCTACGGACCACTTAATAACCAAGTCTTTCCTTAGCCAGAATCCCACTACTACAACTTTTTACGGTATTACCCTTCTCTTCTAGTGGGGTTCACACGATAAGTTGTGTACTAGTGGGGTTCCCAGGAAAGAGAGGTGGATCTACGAACCACTTAATAACCAAATTTTTCCTTAGCCAGAATTCCACCAATACAACTTTTTACGGTGTTTCCATTCACTTATATTGTGGGAATCATACCAGTTAGAGATTTACCGCATTGTCTTTATTACAAAATTTAGATAATAACACAAAATTAAGTAATTAAGGAATATTAATAATCATTATAAATTCAATTGGCCTAATTAATTTCATAATTAAGGTGGAGACCAATTAAATGTCGTATGTTTTCAAATCAAATCAATCTAATTTAATACACAATAATTTCACAGTATAAGAAAATAACAACTAATCATTTATAGTTTTAAAAAAACATCAATCAATTTCAATTAATTGATAAATGTCATAATAGTAAATTCATAACGTTATAATGTCATTAAATCACGATTATTAAATTTGTAACCTACAAACAATTATTAAAAAAAAATCAAATCACAAGTAGTAAATTCATAACATCATAATATTTAATTCATAACGTCATTAATTCACGAATAATAAATTCATAACATACAAACAACAATTATTAAAAAAAATTCAAATTACGAGATTAAATTCATAACATCATCATATTAAATTCATAACGTCGTTAATTCACGAATAATAAATTAATAACATACAAACAACAATTATTAAAAATTCAAATCGCGAGAGTAAATTCACAACGTCATGAAATCAAAAACAATTATTGTATTGAATCAAATTAAATCGAGATAATTTCAAATTATAATGCAATAAATTCATAATTCATACCATCATAAAATAATAATTAATTATTGCATTGAATCAAATTAAAACTATTTCAAATCGTAGGATCAAGAATTTAAGGCATATCATAATTGCAATTAATTGAAGGAAAATTTCTGTTTTTGAGAAGATAAAAAAAAATCAATTAGTATTAAAGGAGACCAAATACTCAATGTAAAATGTTAGTCTTCCCTATATGAATATATATAACCAAAATAGTAATAAATCATATAATAAAATATACCAAAATCAAGCATCACACATAAATCATCATACAAAATTGTCTCACCCAAAAATTTCCGAGTATTATTGCTCTGATACCATAATGTAACGCCCCAAATTTTTTGGTCCAAAACGTTACTAAAAAAAATTACTTTTAGAAAAATTTACGACAATTTTTTTTGGGTAAGAATATGTAACATTTATGCTTTTAAATAATTAGTAACAATCACGTTTATTTAATATTATAAAAAAAAGTTTATTCAAAAAAACTAAAACAAAAAAAACTTATTAAAGTTTGGTGACAAGGATTTAAAAATAGACATAGAAAATATTGCGGCAATCTTATTATTACAAAATTGTCTTAAAAACCATATTTTTACCCCACGTTCGCCGCACGTTAATACTCATCAACTACTCTTGAATCTCATCGAACTCATTAGTACCTAAAATGTTGTTGTAAGGGTCAATTTTTTCCATCGTCCACATCAAACCAAGCTAAAACATATAGAAGAATAACACAAAATATATAAAGGTAAAAGCTTCTAATTTAAAAGAAAAAAAATGTGCAAACGGCAAATCGTATATAAAAAATATATGTATAATGCATATTCCTAAAACTATATGATCCGGATATAAACCTGCCACTAAGGCAACTTCCACACATTTAAAATCACCCACACCAATGGGGAAAATAAACCTGCCAATAAAGCAACTCCCACAAAGATGCATATGTCATGACATGACCATATATTATCAAAACTATACTCGCACACAACCCACTAAGAATTATCAACCCACTAAAAAATATTTACTTTTAGAAAAATTTACGACAATTTTGTGTCTGTAAGAATATCTAACATTTATTCTTATAAATAACTAGTAACAATCACGTTTATTTAATATTATAAAAAAATTTTATTCAAAAAAACTAAAACAAAAAAAGCTTATTAAAGTTTGGTGACAAGGATTTAAAAATAGATATAGAAAATATTACGGCAGTCTTATTATTACAAAATTGTCTTAAAAACCTTATTTTTACCCCGTGTTCGCCGCACGTTAATACTCATCAACTACTCTTGAATCTCCTCGAACTCATTAGTACCTAAAATGTTGTTGTAAGGGTCAGTTTTTTTCATCGTCCACATCAAACCAAGCTAAAACATATAGAAGAATAACACAAAACATATAAAGGTAAAAGCTTCTAATTTAAAAGAAGAAAAAAATGTGCAAACGGTAAATCGTATATAAAAAATATATGTATAATGCATGCTCCTAAAACTATATGATCCGGATATAAACCTAGCACTAAGGCAACTCCCACAAAGATGCATATGCCATGACAAGACCATATATTATCAAAACTATACTCACACACAGCCCACTAAGAATCATGTCATATGCATTCAACAAAAAGTCACATTTTTAAAACAAGCATCGTATTCACACATCACAAAGATCACATATCACACATCCTTATCATGAGAATCATATATTCATAGACAAATAATTATTAAATAATAATTTTCACCACGTATGCATAAAAATCGGAACTTGACTTCATTTACACCATAAAGATTAAAACTTTATATATAACAAGAAACTTTAAAACTCTAACTCATATACATCATCGAATCAAAAATCTTATCATATATATATAACATAAAAAAAAATCATGTTTTGCTTCATATCCATCATAAAAATTAAAACTTTATCACATAATATATAAAAATTTGTATTTTACTTCTTAAAAAGACATACATTACATATCAAACTCAACGTAAAAGATTTCGAATTTCATTATTTTATTTTATTAGTCTACATTTATTTCTTTCAAAAACAAGCAATTACAGTTATTAATTTCATGTATCCAACTAACGGTCTAACTATAATTTATGCGGGGAAAATCCCTTACCTTGGTCGTTTTTCTTCCTAGTACGAAGCTCTAAGCCCCCACGAAGTTGTTCACACGAAATGTTTGCTGCACGAAGGAGATGAGGTGCGAAGGAGATGACGGCTAGGGTTTCAGTATTTTTTTCTGCTTATTATTACTTAGTATAGAAATATGGTGGACTTTAGGGAAAATTTAAAGTGGAGATTATTGGGTAGATAGTGTTGGGCCCAAATAAAGAATAGAAGGGAGAAAATATTATTTTATTTATTTATTATTATTTTTCTTAACCTTGATCATACAAAAACTAAGCCACCAACTCCAAACCCAAATTTCTATTATGGGTTGGGTCACACCTAGTCTCAAACCCTTAGCTCAAATTGTTTTTGTACTAAAAAAACGCTCACACACACAGATATATATATATATATATATATATATATATATATATATAATTATATAAAACTTCTCTATTGATTAAATAATTCTTACTAATAATTTTATCTACTACAATAAGTCGAACAAGACAAATAATTATCACACCTAAATTAATAATGAAATATATATATATATATATATATATATATATATATTTATAAGTCTTAATTATTTTAAATAATAAATTTAGAGGATGTTACAGTAGTTTTTAGTCTTATTAGTGTTGGTCATGTGTCTCGGAAGTCCTCAAGAGACGGTGTGTGAGTCTATTCACTATTCGAACCTTGATCGAAATATTTCCTCACCTAAACATTGTGTGCTTGTTGCACAAATACACGAATACTAATCTTAATTGATTTATCAGAGTTGCGCGACGGAAGCGTGGCCGAATCTTTGTGGGCCTTGAAGGTGTTGTGATATAGAGGTCGACATTAAGATTGTAAGTTAGTTGATGGTCAAAAACTCTGGACGCAATAGATAATTGAGTCGTGTTCAATTCGACACGTAGAACATAATGTGTGAATTTCATGATTGTCATATTCATGAGACATGGTTACGATAGTATTCAATAGTTTTGAGTTGAAGTAAAGTTATTACTAGCTGCATGATTGAGTAGGTGTGGACTTGTTAATGCTTAACAGTATTCTCTAGAGTAAAGATATGTATTGTATGGTAAAGAAATCAATTTTATGAAGCGTATGAGTACTTGTAGGATATGATAGCAAATGTGAAGGTGCAAACATGAGAAGGGGGTTGAATTGTGTTTGACAAAGTTGATAATTTTTTTATAATTAATAGAAAAAACTAGTTCCGTTTTGGTGACTTATTTGGAGTAGAAGCAATCGGATTTAGAGGAAGCAAACAATGAAAACATAAATAATTTAACACATAGATTTATCCTAGTTCATCACTAACTTGGCTACATCATGTTCCCTCATTTAGAAGGGTTTAATCTACTAATTCAAATACCTTGAATTACATAGGACTTGACCCTCCAAGCCAGTCTTCTTAAACAACCTGACAACCCCAAACTTTTGAGGAACTAACCACCTTGACCCTACTATCCAAGTCTTCTCCTAACAACCTGACAACCCCAGATTGAAGAAGGAACTAAACCACTATCAAGTTGGATACAAAAGATTGGAAATTTAAGTGTTTGCTTCTAACAAAGCTGATAATAATAATAATAATAATAATAATAATAATAATAATAATAATAATAATAATAATAATAATAATAATAATAATAATAATAATAATAATTCTCACACTCTAAGAAAAGAACACTCAGAAAATATTTGTAACTTGAACAACTGTTTCTCTCTTTGAACTCCAAGATGGTTTTGAGGTTATGAGTTCTTTTACTCTTTTCTAATTTTCAATGTTCTTCTTCTTCTTCAGCCTTGAGTATTTATTTATTGTCAAAATTTGAGCTTCAATTTTGTCCTTGTTTAATTCTAAATTGTATCTTCTTTAGATTGAGTTTGTAAATTCTTCAGATTAATTTTGTTCGTATTTTGTTCAGATTGAGTTTATAAATTGGTCAGATTGATTATGTTCATATTTTGTTGTAGATTTTCAACTTGGTCAAAGATTTTCTTCAATTATAAATTTGAATCAAATCTTATTTTAGATTTTCTTCAAATATAAATCTGAATCAAATATTACTTTATATTTTCTTCAATTTATAAATTTGAATCAAATCTTATTTTAGTTTTTCTTCCGAAACACGAATTTTCTTTCATACTCTTTGAAGTCAAATATATTGTTCCCATAAAATACTTTTACTATCATCAAAGCTCTAAGTATAAAGTCAACTTGGTTCCAACAGTATGTTTCAACTTTTATGTTTGACAATACCATACATTGAATGAATGAGAATGATTTGAAGTGATCAATCGCAGACTTGACCAAAGATCTCAATGTAGTTGATACCAGTGACAGTGATTAATTATTGATTGATATGGGGTGAATAGCAAAAATGGTGTTGTTGACTGATGTTGTAATGAATTAAAAATATTGAGATCTCAGAATATATTAGAGACAATCCTCTTACAATGGTGTGTTAAGAATGAAATATTTGTGTTAAAGAGATGATTTGTGTTTAGGAGTTGTGAGTTTTAATTGGCAAGTAAATGATATTAAATAATAAGGAAGTAATAATTTAAGTAGTAAATCATATGAATTAGATTTTTATTCATAAGAGTAACGATGAATTAAGATCCTTGTGGAAAGAATGCAAGTTGAACATAGTCAGAGTATTGAATCCAAAAGATTGAACATTAAAATTAAGAGCACTTTACAGTGGTTTGAGAACGACGGTGTGTTGGGTATATGGTGGGAGGTTGTCACAAATGTTTGACTCTCTAGCATATATTGAGATTATGATTATAAATGAAATATTGTGAGGTGTAGGTTTTGGTCCGTAGAGAAATTGAAGCTTGCCTGACAAGGTTAGAGTAATATATGACTTAATGAAGGTGATTTTAGAGTTGTAAATTTGTAGAATAATGTTGAGGAAGTTGGACTTGATGAATTATGAAAAAGTTGCGGCATAATAGATAAGATTTTTTCTCGACGGATAAGATAAGTGGACCATATTTAAGAACTTCTGGAGTGTCAGTTACGAGGACGAAACTATTTTAGTTGAATAGAATATAAGGCTCACATTTTTCTCTATTATTAGTATTGTGTGAAATATATTTTTATTTATTTTTCAATAATTTATAATGTAGTTGCTATTATTTTATTCTTTATTCAATTATTACTTTTAAAAAGTATATATGTGTATGACATAATTTATTTAATTTGACTAAATATTTTGCTAAATTGTATGAAAATTATTTTTTAAAAAGAATATTTTCTTGTGAAGTATTTGAAAAAAAATACTTATAATAGTGACACGATTTAACTATTTCTAGAAAACAAAACCAATAAAGATATTTTAGATTAGTCAACCGCCCAAATGTTAGTTAGTGAGAAAAACCATATAAGTCTTTAGTGGATTATTAGGTTAGGTTAACAACAAAAATATATATATATATATATATAAAAGTCCATAGTTAATAGCTACTTTAAGTTAGAAAAAAGAAAAGGAATCCTAAATCCTAAATTGAGAAATAAGTTAAATTGGTTCTAGTGGTCTATCATTGTGCAAGGAACTTGCTCTAATTTTGTTCAAATTTTAGTATGTTATTTCTACCTTTGAATTTGACTTATTAATGTAATCTATTAATATTTTTACTTTCTCTCTGACTCAATTTGATAAAACCTTTGATTTTGAAATAATGATTTTTTATACAAAATATTTGTTTGTAAATTAAAATATTGATTCTTCTAGTAAATTTGTTATTATTGTTGTTACTAATCAAAAACTAATTTTTAATAAATGGTTTTATGATGATGGATAATTTTGAATATGGTGTTTGTAATTATTATTATTATTATTATTATTATTATTATTATTATTATTATTGTGTAAGAAATATTTTTTAATTTTAAAAGAAAAACCGTGTAACACTTTGTTTTCACTTGGAATTATGACCTATTTGAAGACTTGGTTTCTTTAATGTTTTTTTTTTTGTTTGTTTTAGGGCTGTAAAAAAAGAAAATAAAAGAGAAACATTTTATTTCCTTCAAAGAAAATTGTGTAGCTGAATGCGTTGTTGATGGAGTTACTACCATGCTAGTTTCTTTGGCACATCAATTATGCTTAAAATTGGATTCCCTTTATTTTCTAGAAACAATAAATGTGTTGAAAATTGTTGTTATGGTTATTTCTTCTAGAATATTAAAGTTATAATTTTTATGATACAATTGTGTGGATGTTGTGTTGATTTATAAAATTAAAATAATTTTATGATAAAGTTGTTAATTTATTTTGTAATAATTAAAATGTTTTTTGCGTTGAAGTGTCGTTAAATTTTATTGTTAATGTTTTGGAAGTTAACTAAGGAAGTCTTAAGATTCCTTGATGCTTGTTATATTAGAATTTTGGTCCAAAAGAAATACTTGAAAAATTATATTTTCCTTTTATTTTATTGGATTTTTCGTGAACACTTGTGCCAAATATAGACTCAAAATATCTCTTTATTGTTACTTGTTTGTGTGTTGGCTAATTTGAGAGAATTGATATCTTTTAAAAATATAAAAAAATTGTGTATCTTAAAACCTTAAGCCAACACCAAACCTTGAATAGAAATTAGGGATAGATGAGTTTTGACACTAAGTGAGTCGTAAATTAATTTGTGAATGTGTAACGTATTTGGAGCAAAGATCGTTGCGTAGGAACCTTAATAATGACACTCATAACGGTAAAGATATCACTCCATTTGCTTTCCTACTTGAATTATATGTGATATAACTATACTGTGATGTTGTATATTGGTTTTGTTTGTGTGTTATCTTCAAAATATGTGTGTTATATTACATGTTTATGAGTGATATTAGGAGATTAAGCAATTTGCGTATTTTGATTGGTAATGGTGGTTATTCAAGGTGATGACTTTGTGTCTAAACTAGGTTGGTTTAAGATAACGTTGAATGGTTTTGGACGCTCTGGTTGAGTCATTTATTTTGTTACTAACTAAGTAGATGACATTCATGCATGCATTGATGGTCTGGACCTAGTCGCGAGTATGTGACGACAGTTTCTTGAAAAAGCAATGTGATTCAGAAAAATACTCAACTGTGGGGTATTGAATATGAAACTCTAAAGAGCATTCGTCCAACAGTGGGACATTTTTCAGTGATGTGAGATTTTGCTCTACGGGGTGGTGGTATTATGAAATTATACATTCACATATAGTCTAACAAGTAGGATTTGTGCATTTTGGTGATTTGTATTTTTGGTGCTTTGTGGTTATAATGGTTAAATGAAGTATATGATTTAATTATATTTTTGCTATAATAAATATATATGCAAGCTTATTTGCTTTGTGTTTGTTATTTGAAGACGATCCTTATATTTGACTGGACGTCACATATAGTGTTACTTGAGCGAACAATGTCGTATGCCAAACCTAGTAGAAGAAACGTGAGGAAGCACAATAGCATGTAGTTAGAGGCTCTGAGATATTTTTGTATTGGTGTTAGACTTGTTGTGAGAGTTTTCCATGAGCTTCTAGAGTTATAACCAACTAGGATTTATTTTTGGGTAGTAAAAAGCCAAGAGTTTTGGCTTTAGGAGTTTATTTTGTTTTACACATTAAATTTACTTTTTGTAATTGTGAATACTTCAATTCATTATTTTTGAAAATATAATTGAATAAGTTACTAATTGGTTTTTTAAAGGAAATGAGTATTAAGATAATCTTATAAAAAAACGAATTTGTCTCTTTACGTTTAGAAATTCGTTAGTTAATATATCGAAAAAGTTGAATGTTACAAAATTAGTCTAGATTGAATTTAGAGGTGTAAATACTAACTTATAACTTTTTACGATTGTTTACACTTCTGAAATGGATAATCTAGAGACGTAAATGTTAATTTAAATATTTGTAACACCACTAAATTAATTTAGAAGTGTCAAAAAATTTGAAAATTAGTATTTACATTTTAGATTGGTCATTCTGAACAAATCTCATCTAAATTAATTCATCTGAATGTTAAAATTTTTAACAATTTTTTTTTTAAAGTTTGAAAGTTTTTTAAAATATACAGAAGTGGGAGTAGAAATCTCTTTATATGAATAGATTGCAATGGCCAAATTTCATTTATTTACAGAACAAGTTGGGCCCAATTGATCTATCTTAACATTTGCTAGCCCACAATTAAAACAAAATGAAAGTAACACAAAATCATGCGTCTACAATACTCATGAATCATGAGTAACAAAATAGCTTCACCTTTTCGTAGCTATCCATGTTGGGGACAAAACTAGCCAACAATATTGACTATTCAAAAGTAGGAGTAGATAGTGAAACCAATCAATAACTAACAACAACATCACTTGCAATCATATGTTGGAATGAAGACGTTGAGGCAGTTCTGTTTCTTTATTTTTCATTTTCCTTGCTTCTTTAATCTCACCATAAAAGTATGACACAAAGCCCCAAAGTGAGAGCACTAAAGCAACCCCTTTTTCTGCATGGAAATTCTCTTTGTAAACAATAACAGCCAAAATTTCAGTTACTGGAAGAAATGCAGCAATTATAATTCCAGACAACAATGATGAAGCACAAAAGATAACACCAATTGCTCCTAAGAAGAAAAACTGCCACATTATAGCACTACACACTAGTACAACATAATACTTTGTTTCCCCAAGATTAAATTCCCTTGCTTCCCTTGGAATCACCTGCCAAATTGCAATAAATATTTAGCAAATGTAATAAATTTATTTATTATTTTATTATATTTTAATAAGGATTTTATTGATATAATTCAATAAAGTTTTATTGATGTATCTAATTATATTTAACAATTACACTATTTTACAATTTAGTTTCAAAATATTTGTACAATTATCTACGTGTAAGTTGTAATATGGGTATAAACTTGTTTATACATATATAATACATGCAAATTAGACTCTATTTTTAATAAATACTTTTCAGTTTGATAAAAAAAGACATAAAACAAATATAAAAAAATTAAACAATAAAAGTTAAAAGAAAACTATGAGATGAAACTAGGTTTCTTGCCGTCAGAGAAATCGATGTGAAAAAACTCAAATTAAATTTTTTTTATCATATTTTAAACCTTAATATTTTCAAGACACAAATAAAGAGTTTAATGGAATAATATATTGATAGTGTAAACTAATTATCCACTATCATCTAATTAAAAATCACCGTATTGTCATATTATACCACCAAATTTCAACATATCATTATAAAAGTAAGTAGAGTGATTTAACAAAATACAGAATTCTCATTATAATTAAATGAATCTCACATCTTCAAATAAATATAAAAACTCAAAACCTTAAATATGAAATTAAGACTCGACAAGCTAACTTACAATGAGTTTTCATAGTTAAACTTAATACGTGGCATTTAAAGTCCACACAAAGTATTTAATAAATCAATGGGAGATGCATAATTAACACGTTCTAAAGAATTAGTAAGAGTGAAAGAGAAAGAATGAGAAAACCTTAAAATCGTTGTCTATAATCATCCCAAGAATGCAAAACAAAGTAGCAAAGAAGCACATAACAAGCTGAATCTCCATAACAAGAGAATAAGTAACAACTTGTTTAGTCTTTATATAAACCAATTCCATCAAAGGCAAAACAAATCCATATAAAGCAGCAGAACTCAATATCATAACAAAACCAATCACATACTCCTCTCTCGACTCACCAACAACACCACCGTTAGATCTCACTGCCAAAATAACACTTCCTACCGTCAACAACACGATGGAGTTAACGGAGTACGCCGTGAACTTATGCCTCACAAGAACAAAAGCGAATACAGCAGTGAAAGCCAGATGCGAAGACTGAATTAGTGAAGAAGTTGAAACTGGAAGACGCGCTATGCCACACGCGTAGAGGTAATCGTCGAGACCTGTCAGGATTCCGATGAAGGCGGAGAACAAGAATAACGGTGGTTTCATTGAGATGAAGTTACGGTTACTATTACGGTTACGGTAACGGTAACGGTTGTGGATGTGAGAGATTGTTAAGGGTAAGAGAATTATGGGGAAGCCAGATGTTTCGAGGAAGCTTGAGAGCCACGCGCGTTTCCCGCCGTGGATGAAGTATAGACGCATTACTAGTGGGCCACCACATGTGCCTATGGCTAAGAGGATTGAGTTTATAACTAGAAGTAGTTTCTTCATGTTTCTTCTTTTGTTTTGTTCATCTTCTTCGTTTATTCCTTCCACCATGGCTAGTTAATTATTTGCTAGATTTTTTTTTTTTGCTTGTTTCTTTTAATGTGTGTGTAAGAAGGATAGGATGTGAAGTGTTGACTTGTCAAAAGATTCAGATATTTTTTTAGGCTGTTTACTTTTATTATTTTCTGTTTCTTTATTTTAAAAAATAGAAAACAATATGAAAATATTTTTTATTTGGATTCATCTAATTTTTTTTCTTCTGTTGTAATATTTAAATAAACAAAGCTCAGTTGAAAACATAAAGAATTCTATATTATTATGACCCCATTTTTCTTTAAATTAGAAAATTAATTAAAAAACAAAAATAAATAAAGCCCAATTGAAAATAAAAAATAATCATTTTCTTTATTTGTAAGACATCTATGAAAAAAAATGTGATTATGGCCGGTATAGATCTCACTCTCGTCGCAAAATATTGTGTTGGACTATACTCTGTTTTTGCTTAGATGTGTTTTCGATTTCTTTATTATAATTAATATACAATTTTATCCTTATGTTTATTTTTTTAGTTTTATTCCTATATTTTTATTAGTGATGACGACATTGTAGTCAAATGTTATAACATAAAAAAAAAAACTAGGTTAGCTTAATTAGTAAAATACCATAATATTGAAACCAAATAACAGATAACTTAATTGATTAGATGTTATGATTCAATTTGAAGGATGTGGTACGATTGAAAAAAGAGAGAGAGGTTAACAAGATTAGTCTTGGATTAACCAAGAGAATTTTTTTTTTTTTATGAGAAGGAATATAGAAAACAATAAAAGCTAAGATCTTAGAAAACTATCTCCCATTGTGTCAATAAAGAGAGTTGCAAAGAGTCGTGGAAGATAAGTCTGAAAGATGATAGTAGATTAAAAAGAAGAAACACCATATTTAGCGTGCTAATATGCACAAGAGTTCCTTTCACATAGATTGCGGATAAAACTGATGTCCCAATCATAGGACATGTAATTCTTGATCTGAGATATCAGTGACACATATGGATGGGTCAAAGGAGGAAGATCCTCAAAAAAATAGCAACGCCGACGGAGAGTCGGATTCACATATAATCAAGTGAAATCCAACATTCGAAGTCATTACTAAGACTCGAGCAATAGCAACAAGCTCAACATTCATATTAATAGTGTGACCACAATGACCAAAACAACCAATGAGCCATTCACCCCTAGTATTGTAGATAATTCTACCATATCCTGAAGTACCTAGATTGCCAAAGAACTACCATCAACTTTATAGACATTTGAAGGAAGAGACATGATGAGGAGGCTTCACCTTAATAACTTCGCCCAAATAGTTTTGGACGTCAATTAGGTCATAAGTGATATAATTAAGAACACTTCATTCATTCTAGGGGCCATTTTGAAAAACAATAGAATTTCTAGTTCTCCAAATATTCCAACAAACGACTATAAAAATATTTCCCTTTTCATCAACGGTGAAGAGTTTGAACCAATGAGTCAAATTGGTTAAAAAGAAGTTAGTTTGATGAGTGTAGTCAAGAAGTTAGTTTGATATATTAGTAGCTCTAATTTTGTAGATATAGAGTCATCCTCTGTTGATATCCTTAGATACCATGTCCCATTTGACCCCATTGTTTGACTTGTTCTACTCTATTTTGAAAGAAAAAGATTGTTTTACTATGTTAGAGACCAAAAGAAAATAAAAGTTTTACTTTGATAAGCATTAATTTGATTTTTCTTGGAAGTGTTCAATAGAAAATTGATAATTAGCATAAAATTTTGTATATGATTCTTCTTATATATTTGCTTTTTAACTATGAGTTTTGAGCCTATTATAGGAGTTCCGGTTAAATTATAAATTTATACACCTCTCTTTACTTGAGTGGTATTTTTCAAATTATACATTCTAAAATTTATTTCGAAGCCATTCTAAAACGAACTTTATTTACTTACATGTTTGGTTGAGACATTTTTAGACTTTCTTTTTAGTCCATCATTTTGTTACTATTTTTTCCACTAATTGCTCTCTTTGAATCTAAATTCAATTTTTTGTTACCAATTAGTTCTTATTAAATTGTGGTAACCTTTGAATTTATTGGAGTAAGTAAGTAGTGGTGAATGAAAATAAAATGTGAATTCCTCTATAAAAAGTTGTTAAAAATATGTCTCTAAAAAAACAGAATTTTCTCGAAAAGGGAGAAAATGATATCTTGAAAAAAAGAAAAAGAAAAAAGAGGAATTTGGAGCAAACTCTATAGAAGGCAAAAAGTTACTTGTTTTGGTAAACATGTCTATAGTCCTTTGCATGAACTTTCTTTCTATCACACCTTAAGAATCTCAACCTTGGCCCGATTGCAACTTATATAGACCCAACTATTTCTACAAGTATATGGTAATGTATTTTCTTAAAACATTTGAGTGCTATATGGTAATGTATTTTCTTAAAACATTTGAGTGCTATATTTTCTTTATTTTTAAATACTTGAGAGTGGTAAATTGTATGATTTTCGTCTTTGAAATGTTTGATTGCATGAAACATAAGTTTTTAATTGGAAGTTCTTTTGAAACTTTGTTAAAATTAAAAGTTGTATTTGTCATAGTTACTTTTTTATCTTAGTTCTGAACTGAGTTGTGCACTTTATTCTTTGATTTTATCTTTAAGCTAAATTTTGTTTGAGGACAAACAAATGTCAATAGGAGAATTAATAAGTTTATATTTTATAGAATTTTGAGAGGATATTTACTCTTATATGATCTTATTTTATCATTTTGATTTCCACTTAATCTTATTTATCTCTTATATTTGCGGAATTGATCGTTAAATAATAAAATAATACAAATTAGTGAAATTTGGTGAATTTTGAATGCAAATGACCAAGTTTTGAAGTATCCACATAATGTGAAGGCCTTACTTACAAATTTCAAGATGCAAATTTGATTAATGTATTGAATTGTCATTAAGGATGGATTTTTTTCTCCATTTAGTTGTATTCTTAGGCTTCATGAGGTTATAATGTGTTGGCAGTAAATATTTTTCATCTTTTAAATACAATTCTTCTAATTTTAATTTATTAAAAAACTATACCTTATAAATTTTAACAAACCTCTTTTAATAATTTAAATAGTTTATTTATTTAAAACTACTCCGGTAGTTTATTTATTTAAAATAGTAAATAGTCATTTTTTTCTTTCAAATAAAAAGGTGTAGGTTGTTAATTTATACTTTCTTAAAAATAAGTTGGTGTATATTAACAAACCTCGTATATCTATTTGTGTGTTATATTTATATATTGTTATGAAATTAACTAAAAAGAGAGCAACATATAGAAGATGAGAGTAAGAGAGAACAATATGATATTTGTATCGTTCTCTTTAAGGTGAGAACTTTACAATTTTACATGACTTGTATTTATAGGTCACAAATCATATTACTTACAAAAACATTAAGAATCTAATATAGTTTTCCGCTAACATATGAAGATAAATAGCACTTCCAAAGTGGCATAGTCATTTAATCATAGAAGTTATTGACCAACTATAGAATATGAAAGCTTAGGAAAATGGACATCCACAAATATTCATAACATTACCCCTTGGGTATCCATTAAGGATATCCCTCATTAAAGTCTTGCTAGGCAAAATCTAGTGGAAATTAATAGAAGTGAAGGAAAAAAAGTACAACATCCTTTATGAGAGAATTGTCTCGTTAAAAACCTTACTAGAAAAATTTAATGAGATAAAACTTTGGTGAAGAAAAAAGAGAGCAACATATATTTATTCCTCCCCTCATGTAGACAATAATCTCTAAGATGGCAAATACCAACCTTGTGCTGAGAGCTTTTATTGACAGTGACTTTGTAAAAGTAGTAATAATCATTTTCTCGGGCTCTAGAAAGAGATTTTTTCACAATTGGTGAGCTTACAATATTCAGAGTTCACAACTAATTTGAACCTTTGCTATATATCACTATTTTAGAACCTTTTCTATATAAGCTTCATAATTTATAAAAATATTCTTCAAATACTTATTTTATAATCTCAAACAAATCTTTATTTTTTGTTGATATTCATCTCAAACTATTTCTTTAAGCAAACAGATTTCAAATGATGTCATTTCTATATCCTCATTTGGAAAATATTCACACAATGATATTACACAATGTCCTTCTAGATTATTTGAGCACATATAGTGACTCACTCATTTCAATTAAGCTATATCTTCAATAGTTTGAACTATAAATCTCACGAAAATATATCATTCAAGGAGTTTCATATATTCATCACTATCAAGTGAGTCACAAATACGAACACATCGTTCATATAAATTGAGCCTTTCGTGGTTACTAAACTTAATCAAGTATGAAAAAGTTCTTGAATTCACTTTAGGTGAATATGTCTCTTCAAAATCAATGGTAGATGTAAGACCCTTAAATTTAAAAATTAAATTATGGATTTAATATTAAGTGTATTTTGAGGAATAATTGTAAAATATTTAATATATGTATATTTTGTGTAAATATATATATATATATAAAAATATTTATTTTGGAGGTTGAATTAAAATTAGTGGAGGAAGGATAAATTAATTTAATTACGAGTAATTAAATTATCGGGCAGTTAATTAAGGGATTATCTGCTAATTGCGACAAGACTGGTTAAGTGATGGAGGGTTAAGTAATATTATACTATTAATGTGGGATGAGGTGGCACATATATGTGCCTATATATATGAAGGAGTGGCAAGAGCAAAGGCAGAAACCTTCCCTCCTCCTTACTGCATGAAACAGTAAATTTCTTCTTCCTCTTCCCATTCTGTTTCACGTTTATAGAAGAAAAAAAAGTTGCTCAAAAGTGAGATTACTTGGAAATCCAAGCATCAAACCACCAAGTACCAAGAACAAAAGTTGTTCCTCTCCTCATTACGGAACTAGAGAACCCACTTTGGTAGCGGCAAACGCAAACGGAAACTTCGCCGACTTTTGTCGCGAAAACGTGAATGGGAGCAGAAACGTAACAGAGGTAAGGGGCACCTTCCACTTTCTAGTTTGCATTTTAGGGATGTAAATGCATGTTTGATGTGTGATCATATTTTAGTTTCTGGTTTGAATAAACGAAACTATTGTGTATGTTGTTATAAAATGCGAAAAATACATCATGTTGATGTTTGATGATTCTGTGATGTTGCTGTTTTGGCTGATATAACATTGCTGTTTTGGTTGTGTGGGAATACTGGAAAATGCTTTTCATGTTGTTTTGGTTGTGTAAGAATACTAGAAAATACTTTGCATGTTGTTTTGAGAAATGATCAAAATGTAAACGTTGAAAAATGTCTGTTTTGTTGTGGTTGACATTCTGTTTTGGGTGGTTTAAGCAAAACTGTGATGATGTTCTGGTGTTGGTGATTCTGTTTCTGTTATGTTGAAAACAATCTGGTGTTGATGGTCGTTTTCAAAAGAAAAGGATTTAAAATGGTGGAAGTGTTTTCTGGAAAATCTGTTGTTGATGAAAAATGTTGAGTTTTGTGGTTAAAGATAAACAGTGAGGTGATTCTGGTGTTGATGATTTTGTTTTCTGTTGTGTTGTTAAAAAACTGTTGTTGATCATGTTGAGGGTGATTTTTAAAGGAGAAGGATTTAACTGGGTGAAGGTGTTTTCTGGAAAATCTGTTGATGAAAAACGTTTTGAGCTTTGTGGTTTCAAAAGAATGGTGATTTTATTTTGGTGTTGTGATGGTTTTTCAAAGAAAAGAATTTGAAAACGTGTTGAAGTTTTCTGTCAAATTTCACTGAATTCGAAGGTGTATTCGAATACGGCATGAGTGTATTCGAATACAGCCTGCAAAACTTCAGTTTTATTCAAAATTTTGAACTTGTATTCGAATACGAGCCTCTGTATTCGAATAAAGATAAGGGATTTTTGCTTCTGACTTAGCCTCTGTATTCGGCTACGACCCTGTCGTATTCGAATACAGGACTGCAATTTTTGCCACTGTATTCGCATCTGTATTCGACTACGACAGCCTCATATTCGAATACAGAATGCTAATTTTTCACTGTTTTTGCCTCTGTATTCGAATACAAGGGAGCTGTATTCGAATACAGCTTGTTTTTTTTCAAAAATTTCAGTTTTAAACAATGGTTTATGAACTTAAAGAGTTGGGAAAATATTCGGAAGGTTTGTGATGAATTAAAATGGTGTTTTTGAGATGGTTTGAGGTGGTGATGATGAGGTTCTGGAGTTCTTTATTGATGCTGTGAAAAATGCTGAGTTTACACTGTTGTAGCTTCTGTATTCGAATACAAGGAAGCTGTATTCGAATACATAGTGTTGATTCTGCACTGTTTTAGCTTCTGTATTCGAATACAAGGAAGCTATATTCGAATACATATTCGTTTTTCCAGAAATCTCAGTTTTAAACACTGTTTTATGAACTTTAAGAGTTGGGAAAACATTGGGAAGACTTGTGATAAATAAAAATGGAGTTTTTGAGATAGTGTGAAGTGGTAATGATGAGGTGCTTGAATGTTTTTATTGATGTGATGATACTGAAATTATTTGGGTTGAGATGGTTTTGGGGAAATGATGGAAAGGCAGAATTTTGCTGATGTTCGCATACTGTTTTCAGTGAAGAGAAAACATTGCATGTTCATGCATTGCATAGCCAGGTGGTAACCGCGATGGGCCACAGAGTAATGCGTAAAACGTGCTGGTCTGTTGAGCGACTGCACGAGTGCTGGTCTGTTGAGCGACTGCACTGGTACTGGTCTGTGAGCGACTGTACCTTGATATGCGCAAAATGTGCTGGTTTGTTGAGCGACTGCACTGGTACTGGTCTGTGAGCGATTGTACCTTGGTATATGTGAAACGTGCTGGTCTGTTGAGCGACTGCATGAGTGCTGGTCTGTTGAGCGACTGCATTGGTGCTGATCTGTGAGAGATTGCACCATGGTTATGTTGGCCATTAAAGTATAACATATGAAAATCGTGTTGGTTTGTGAGCGACCGCACGTGTGCTGGTCTGTGAGCAATTGCACCTTGGTAATTCCAAGAAGTTGAGTACATGAGCATACACATATTGCATCGGGGTGGTTGACCGGTGGGTCATGATGTGGATAAATATTGATGATAGGAAATTGATGTGCGTAAGTATCTTATAAAATCTGAATTTCTGATGAATGGTTGTGATTGCTGAGTTGATGGTTGTACTTACAACATGTTTTCCATATTAATTGGTTGTTGTTTGAAAAGGCATACATGTCATGAAATTTCAAAATGAGCATCCTTATTTATCATCATTGTTATATGATATGCCATGGATATATTTGTTACTGTTGATATAAATGCTATGTGTTATTTGTTAATTTCGGTGACCCTTTACTATTATTGTGGAAATTGGGCTTTGCCCTCAGATGCCCCCCAAACCCATATCACTAGTGGGTCCCCATACGACGGAAACGTCGCTCGATTTCATTGATCGTCTCCTGCCTACTGCTTGGGTATACGACCCCATCTCAAGCAGGCCGACGTACACGGGGAGACTGAAGAGGACCTGCAGGACTAACGGGGTGGTGGACTATGTGGAGCACACCTATACGAGGATTGACTTTCCTGTGCCTTCCAAATTGGTATTGGAGGCGCACGGAATTTTTGAGGACGCGGAGGAGCCGACGAGAGGGGTTGAGACGGAGGCCACAGTAGATGTGGTGACTCCTAACCCGGTGACTGGAGGAGTTGTACATGATACAGAGGTGGAAGGGGAGAGTCAAAGACCGACGCTAGTAGCAGATGATGTTTCGGGTCCATCTAGGACATCTGATGACTGCTTTGAAATTCCGCCACCGCCGAAGCGACCCCGATTGTATATTGATCTGACTTCGGAGGAGACCGATCCTTTCTTATGTGATGAGGAAGAGGACGTTACGTCGAGGCGAGCTGCGGAGTCGGACGAGACTTGCATGGGCTGCGGAGGGAATCTTTGCTACTGTAGCTTTAGTGCATGATCATTTTAGACTTTTTGTATAGGGTCTTGATTTCGGTGGATGTAATTTATTTTGGGAATTACTGTATAACTTTTCCGCTGTTCTCTTCCGCACTCTGATACTATTTAGTGGGCCATAGGCTGGGTGTTTTATTTTGAGATGATATGATATTACTTTTTTTTAAATGTATTAATGTTTATTATTAATTCCCAAAGTTAAGTACTTAGTGATATTATGATGGAATTATTTAATTACGTTCATCGATTAAATTACGACGTACTATTTTATGAAACGACTTAATTAAAATTTTATTATTATTCTTTTGAATTAATAATTTTGAAAATTCCTTTTATTTATTTTTAAAAAAAAAATAATACACTCGCGTTGTGTTTAAAACTCGGGGTGTTACAGTAGACATTTACCAATACACTTGAATATATGTATGTCATCATTCTGATATTCTTTTCGTGCGAAAATTATGTACTCATATCTATTTAGTGTCACATCTTCGAGTTTGAGAACTGCAAGCCCAAAAATATTTTTCTTTGCAAAGCAAGCTTAATTCCACTTCAATTGCTTCCTTATATTTCCAAGTATTTTTTTTCTCTATGATGAACATTCACCTGCATTATTTTTAGAGTCATTTTGAGTCAATTGTTAAGCTTATTTATTTCAATTTAATGTTCGTTTTAGAGTTATTTCAAATAAATAATTTTTTGACTTAATAAGGTATTTATGTTTTCATTTTATTGATTAAAAATGTTATTTTATGTAGTTTTGTATTGTTTCATTGGTTTAGCGCAATGCTGAATTTTAGTGAAAAAGCAACATGACCCATGTGAAGTATTTTAAACATATTTGGAGTTGTAGTTGTCCAAATGAAAGCTAACATCCATAGCTATAACTTTCATGAAGACATCTTATAGCATTTCAACAAATGTACTGAATCGTTGCAAGTAATAATTAAAACGGTAGTACCGAGTGTCGAACTCAAGGATTGCGTTTGACTATCGAATTATGTTTAATTACTAAAAATTGAACAAAAAGTTTCTGAATTGATTGAAATTATATTTGAAACTAACAAAAGTAATAAAATTGAACTTTTATAATAAGAAGAATGTTGGTCACTTTGAATCCAACCTTGGGTTCTAATTTGATCCTAGTTACTAAATTCCTTTATTGAACTATTACCGAATTCTCTTTATTATTATTGCCCTAATGTCTTAGTGATAGAACCTTTAATTCCAAAGTAACCCCTAATTCCTTAGTGGATTTAAGATTAGAATTAAGCTTTACTGTACAAGAATTCTCTTATGAAACTATTGCCTCTGCAAATAATTGAATTGGTTTCATGACCTGCATCTATCCCTAAACTACAATATCATGAAATTCTCATCTCAAGCATTCGTAAAGTCCACTTCCGTTTCAAAATACAAATCGTAAAATAGTTTAAAGTTGATCAAGCAATTAAAAGCATTAAACATGGAGATGAGAAAAATAATTCAATAAACTCATTCATAAGGGTTTCATCTTATTTCACTTATCCATAACAAATAGAGTTTAGTTATTCATGACAGAGATACAAAAGATAGAAATTAGAGAAGAATTACAAGAGAGATTCGTGAACGATTCTTGATAAAACTCCTCCTATGGTGTTAGAAACAGCCATCTCTGAATTTCTCTGCTAGGGCACAAGTCTCCATACATCCAAAATGCCAAACAGATCTCTGGAAAGTGAGGAAAATGAGCTTTTATGCATTCTGATGCGCGCCCACGTGCCTCAGGTGCAGGATTCGCACTTCAAGCGCAATTTGACAAATTCACTAGTGCATAAATGCGCCCCCAAGCGCAACTGTTGCACTTCAGACCCACAACATCTTATGTCTAAAGTTTACTGCATTTTTCTCCTCTTTTGATCCAATTTGGTTCCGGTGTCTTCATGAAGGTTGTAGCTATGGATCTTAGATTTCATTTTCACTTGGTTTGACTCCAATTGGACATCTACAACTCTAGATATTATTGAAATACTCGATATAGGTCATGTTGATTTCTCACCAAAATTCAGTACTATGCTACAACAAAGAAACAACGTAAAACTACGAAAAATCTCTAATTAATTAAGGAAACAAGAACATAACCATTTTATTAAATCCAAGAACTAAAATCAACAAAATATGTCAATTAAATTCTTAAATTAACTAATGATCACAAATTAATAAAACTAAAAACAGTGAAAAATATGCATATGATGAAGAGTTATCACAACCCCAAACTTAGTATGTTGCTTGTCCCCAAGCAACAATTAATTTCAGATTTGGTACAGTTGAAAGTTTCTTAAACTCAATTTCTCAAATTGAATTACTCTCAATTCTCAAAGTTCGAGCTACTACAAAACATTCCTTATGCTCCATGGTTTCTTACAACAACAAAAAAAACATCACCATTTATACACTTAGCATTCATTCCTCAAGTTCAACCATCTCTTCACACAATCTCACTAAAATTTCTTTCAAGTGTTTAGCAAGGGTTACAAATTTATCACTTAAATCCTAGAACATGCATCACGCTACCATAGGCATGAAAAAATTCTAGTTAGCAATCACAATGCAATGCACACATACACTTTTGGAGGACTTTCGGATTGTAATGAGGCATGGGTGAGGGTAGGTACACATTTTTAAATTATTCTACCTCTTTTTTTTTTCTTCACATTTTCATTGTGAAGATTCTCAAACATTAACAAAAGAACTAAGAAGATGTTATTTATCAAAGTACACAAACTGATTTTTTTTCTTCTTTTTTTTTATTTATTTTTTTACTTTTATTTTTTTGATTTTTGTGAACCAGCACTCCAAACTTAAAAGGTTGTTATCCCATGAGCAATCCCAAACATAGAACTTTATCAAGATGAGACAAAAAGTTTCCTACCTAACTCTAAGTAAGGTCATTTAATTAAAGTCATGTCTTTGGCTTGTAATGTGGCTAGTAAGGGCAAGGCTCAAAGGGGTTAGAAAAGGATAAAATGTGCAGAGGGTAGTTAGAAAGGCTTAAATGACCAAACAAAATTGTCTCAGTGTATGCATAAATCACTAGTGATGCAAGTCAGAATTAGTGCAAGTTCTGATGGAATAACACATGTCTGAATAATCACACAACAAAGAATAAAATCTTAGGCTCAAAAGCTCATAACTAGATAATAAAAGAGAGTATGAACTATCAAAATTATGCCAAGCTTGTCACTAAAAATATATTTTTCTTTTGAAAAGTTGATGGCAAGTTAATTTTCTCCAACCACAAAGTAATCAACAATGTATGCATTAGTGAAACATGTCAAATTGAGCAATGACATAAGCCAAGAAATAGCATTTAAATTTCAAAATCCCAAACAGAAAACTTAAGACCATCTATAAGTTATTACAACTTCTTCATCATAGTGCACATTCAATGAAAGAACAAAAACAAACAGCTTGACTACTAAAATAAAGAAAACACAAACAAAGAAAAAAGAAAGGAAAGGAAGCTCAGTTGAGTACTTCACGGGGCATTGCTTGGGTCCTCCCTTCTTGTACCACTGTAGTCGCCAGGATGCAGATGAGGGGAGAACAAATCAAAATAAAACATGCCTACCAGTATCTGTTGGGATGAAGCGAACGCTCGACAGAGATTTGTCATCCCCAATTATATCCTGGCTTGTCGGTCTCGCTAGTCGATCATCAATTGTTCCATCATAGCTTCTAACCTTCCGAATCTTTCCTTAGTAGGGAGTTGTGGTGGATGTTGAGGATGGTCATGTGGCTATAGAGAATAAGCATATTCAGCTGTCAGCATTGTTGCTTGTGGAAGACTAGGATATTCTACCGGAATCATGAGGTGTTTTTCTATCCATTTTGCAGTGATTGGGGTAGCAGGTTTAACCATTTCCTCGCCCTTTTTAGGTAACACTCTCACCTGCCCACAGAGCTTGCTTAACAAGGAGACATGATTAAAGTAGTACGCCAGAGGATCAAGAATTGTTGTCCCCACAAATCATAAGCTACTAGCACGCCCACATTAATTCTTTGAACTATTACATCTGAAACATTTGAACATGGTAGCAGCGTATGATGAACAAAGGTGCTCCATGCTTTTGAAATTGGGGTGAGATCTAAGGAGCGCAAAACTGGTTGTGGCATTTTCTCAAACACTTAGAGTGCATTATAAGTTTTATTCATGACAAGTTCTAATTGGAGACCAACACTAACACAACTTCTAATTCAAACAATCTAATTCAAAAATCCACAAATCAATAGTGAACAATACATGAAATAACAAGGAGAATTTTGACTTCCATCAAGAGAGAAGAAAATAGTTAAAAGAGACACCCTTTTTTTCTCTTATTTTTGTAGAAGAAACAGAAAACATACTTGATTGGATGTATAGAAATTACCATCGCTATGTTGAAGAATGGACTTGAAGAAGTATAACAAACACCTATAATTTTTTGATTTTTGTAGGAGGAAGATAGTTGAGGGGAGAATGAAGGAACAAGGGTTTTATAACCCAACCTGGCGCATAATGCCCTTTAGGCGCGTGTCTTGCACTTCAGGCGCAAAAGATGCACTTTAGGAAAAGGACAGGCGCGTTTCAAGCGCAGACACGCGCGCTTCTTCCAGAGACATAAGCTGTATTTTTTACGCGAAATGCGCTTCAAGCGCAGACTAGCGCTTCAGGCGCAAACTAGTAGAAGCAGAATAATGATTTTTTTTTCTCATGTCGCATATCCTGCGCTTCAGACGCAAATCTTGCACCAAATCACCCCCTAAGCCCACCTTTTGGTTCTACGATCATACAAAACATCAAAAATGTAAAAAACTAAAAAAAAAATAGAAAGGAACAAAAATTAACAAGAATAAAATTCAAAGGATATGAAATTGGGTTGCCTCCCAATAAGCGCTTGTCTAATGTCCGCAACTCGACATTCCACTCTTCAAGTGGTGATCAAATTGATGGATTTCGTATGGAGTTTTGACTCTCCCCCTAAGTAAGGTTTGAGCCTTTGTCTTTTAACTCCACTGCACCATGTGGGAAAACCTTGATTAATTTGAACAGACCCGACCATCTTGATTTTAGTTTTCCTGGAAACAACTTTATTCTCGAGTTGAATAGAAGAACAAGTTGTCCTTCTTGTTTGTTTACCATTTTCATTGTCTGTTGTTTGAAAAATTATTGTAAATGTTTGACTTGCAAATTAATCCATGAAATTTTTTTCCGGATGTTTTCTTCATGTTAAATGACCATGTGAATGTCTTAGCATTGTTGAAATTTTAAAAATAATTTTCTACTGAGTTTTTTTTTTTAAAACGGGCAAGATATACCCGCTGTTTAAATTTTGACAAAGTCCAGATGACACCAAAATTTAATCGGGTGTTTTATATATCGATTATAATGAGAATTTGATCTCGTTATATTTTTCTAAGCTAAGGAACAAAAATTTTGTTGGATAAAAATTTATTCGCAAAATTTTGTAAAGCTTTAATTTGTAGATTTATTATAAAAGATTATTATCGACACATATATTAAAATGTTGCGCATTACTGATAAATTTATCTGTCAATTAGACTGCGACGAGAGTAGATATTTTTACTAAAGTAGATCTAGAAGTGAGTGATGTGATGTGATTATGACTAAGTGTCATAAATGATATTGTGAGATTTTAGGATTAAATTTATGTGATTAATTTTTTTGGTTAGAAATTTTTGGAGATTAATTTTGAATTGAGATAGTAGATTAAGTAAGGGAAGGAGAAAAAAAACAAACATCTTCTCCTTCAATTCTTCAAAAACATCTTCTCTCATTTCTCTCCAAACCCAATCTTCTCCTTCATTTTTGAGCAACTTAGAGGCATACAATCACAAAACCTCCAACTACAAAGTTGTTTCACTACTTGATAGGATTGCAAAGAGCTAAGGATCACTAGTTGAGGTAGTCATTTCTCCCATCTTTTCTCTCAAACCCGTAAGCAGGCATATATGGGGGAAACATGATTTTTTTTTTTATGTTTTGAGCTTTAATCTTGCTTGTTTATCACTAATATGCTTGTTATTAGTGTTTAGGAAGTAAAAGGAAACATTTTCAACTCTTTTTCTTTCAAAAATCAAAAACCCTAGGTAAGGGAGTAAAATGAAAGTGTTTTTTTTTTTTTTTGCTTTGGTGCTTTGTTAATATTGAAATTAGAGGAGTTAGTAACTTAAATAACAAAAAATGAAACCAAACCCCAAAATTTTTAGTAAGACCAAATGTGGTGTGTCTTAATGTGAAAATTTGAATTTTGGTTGTGTTTGAATTATGTAATTAGTTATTTTCAAATAAATGAATTTGATTTAAAGTTAAAATTCTTATTAAATATGTTACAAATGTTAAATTTACGAAAAATATCAAATTTCATTTAATTGATGTGTTAGTAGCAAAAAGTTTACAAACAAAATTCATATAATTGGGAAGTGAGATTGTTCGATTTTAACTCTAAGTATTATGACATGAGAAATGAAAGATTTAATTGAGTTAGTAAGCTTCAAAATCAAATTGAGAAATTGGAAATTTTGTAGTGAGTATTTTTAAAGAAATTGTTTTATAAAGTTCTATGTTTATGTAGTTAGCTCTTTGAGTCTCAAAAAAAGAATTGAGATCGTTGACATTGATTTAGCAGTGGAGAGAACTCTGAATATTTTATGTTTGTTGGGTTGAAATTTTTAAGGAAAAGAGATAGAAACAAAAATGTCATGGCAAAATTTTTGGAATAAGTTTTAAAATAAAGTGGTAAATGAATTGTTGTGGTTTGTTTTAATTCAAAAGTATTTGTGTGGTTGAAATTTTGTGAACTTTAAAGAAGTTAGAAAAAAAAGTTCTCATGTGGTTCTTAATGGTGGTATAAATTAAAATTTGGAGTCGTTTAAAATTTGGAATCATATGAGTTATTGTTCTTGATTATTTAAGGTGTTTTGAACTAGTTTTGGATTTGGAATTTTTTTGAAAACTTTTGATGAGTAAAATGGATTTTAGCCGAGTGGTATATATATATATATATATATATATATATATATATATATATATATATATATATATATATATATATATATATATATATATATATAAAGAGAGTTCAAAATTTTGTTTAAAAGTTGGTTTTAAGTTTACTTTGTTATTAAGGTGTTAAAGGTTTTATCCTTTAGATTTTTGTGAAAACAAGGTTTCTACCTTTATAGATTGAACTAAAAAGTTTTAGTCATTCATATTAAATTTTTAATTTTTATGAAGAAATTTAAATTTGAGAAACAAAGTTTCAAACTTCATGACTTTGAGAATAGTTCATATAAAAAATATATATATAAGGGTTCAAACTTTTTATATCAAAAAGGTTTGAAAGAGAAATATTTACTTTGTGAACAAAGTTTCAATCTTAAGTTTTGAAGTTAAAAGTTTTAATTTATATAGTAAGGATATCAACTTTATGCTAAAATTTGAGGTTGAAAAAGTATTTAGGTATTTTAAAAAACAATGATTGATTATAATTTTAGGTTTTGATATATGATTTTATTAAGAATAAATTTAGTTGGAGACTTAAAAGAAAATTGTGAACTTAGAAAATATTTGGTGTTGATGAGAAAATGTGATTTTTAAGTGAAAGTTTATATACAAAGCATAATTGATAAAGATTAAGATTTGAAAAATGTCAAATTGGAAAATCATGATTGTGAATAATTAGAATATTGGAACTCTTAGTATTTGAGTTTTTTTTAAGATTTCTTGATACAAACCTTCTACTAGTTTTTCAAATATTAAAATGTTGAAATTTATGTAGTAGGTTGATGATTAAATTGAAATTTCAAACTGTGTGAGTATGTTTGTCTTTGATTGATTTTGGTTAAGATAATATTTTGTCCTAAGTTGTTAAAGACAAAGATTTGAGTTGAACCTCAATAAGTTTGAAAAAACAATTTCAAGGTTTTCAAAGTGTGGCATAAATGTTTTGAAATTTGTTTTTGTCAAAGTACTTAAACCAAAGATTTTTTGAAGTTAGGGAACCTAAGAGAAAAGTCAAACCCTAATTGATTTGGACAGTGGCACAAGGAAATTAAGAAGTGGGGGTTGGTTTAGAAACTTGTATTGGTTAAATTAATTGATTGGTTTAAGGTACAAGGAAATTAAGAGGTGTCATTGGAATTGTCAGATAGGTTATGCTGGCGTAGCGTAAGTTGCTTCTGTAATAAAGCATTGTCGAAGTAAGGGCGCTTTCTAACGATATTATATATGCTTAAATGTAAGGTGTGTCTGTATACATGTTACTTGTGCTTGTGGTGAATAAATGTGCACACGATTGTTTATGTATTTGATGTGATTATGTATTTATAACTGATAACATATGTCTTATGAATTTTATTTACAAGAATATGTCTTGAGTATGCTCTGTGAAAAAGTATTAAAAATTATTAGCGTTTAATGAGTATTAAAAGGGGAGTCTTTTAATAGCTGCATTTACATAATGATTGATGGGAGAGTTAGTGTATGCTCATGCATTTCATAGTTAATAATGACTGTGATGGGCCACATTGTTAGGGGTGACCGTGATGGGCCACAATGTTAGTGGTGACCGTGATGGGCCATGGGGTGGTTCCTTGAGTTGATTGGTCAACCTTATCCGTACGAGGATTTTGGAGTCGTGTAGGTCTGTGATAGACTAAACTCTAGTAAATCGTGTTGATCTGTGATAGGTGGCACCTCGATAATTAGTACTAGTATGTGAGAGGCGATACATTTATGATTTACGCCCCTCGATGAGGGTTTGGAAATTCCGGAATAATGTACACTAACATATAAGCATTGCATTAAGGTGTTTTGTCACACGAGTCATGTTTTTTATAAGATGATATTTATATGCATATTTGTTTATCACTTGATGCCATGCCATGTGATGCTTTCATGCTTTGTATTTTCGTATGTATGTTGTTTCTAGATCGCGACCCTCTACTATTATTGTGGACCGGGCTTACGCCCCAGGCTCTTAGAGTTTTGAGTCGTACGGGAATTGCAACGACGTCGAAGACATGATAGAGCGATGATTTTGAATTGGCAATCAGAACCAGTGACGCTTGATGCCACCCGTGGATCCTTAGTACCAAGTCATCCTCAATTAGAGTTAATGATCAGCTTAGGTTTTTAATTAAGGATTTTATTTATTCTCCCTTCCTTATTGCAATGTTGTTGTCGCAATGGAATTTATGTATTTGAAACAGTTGCAAATTTTTTTGGGTCAATGTGAATTGTTCGGTTGTAAGTAACTCCATTATGTCGAAACCATTTTATATAATGCAACAATGATTCTAATCATCTTTTTTTTTTTTTTTTGAAAAAGAATTTTACAATTAAATATTTTACTCTAATTTAAATTAAAGTACGATTATGAATATTTTATCCAAAAGTGTTTAATTGTTTTTTAAAAAAAATTACACCGTCATTGTTAAAAATCAGGGTATTACATTAACCCATCCACTCCTTTTTTGTACAGAAAGGGTTCATCCCATACATAGAATTGGGCATCATGAATAAACTTCTTTCGTTGTTGGTAGGTGAAATAAGATGGGATTACCTCTTCTACCTTAAAATTTGCAATCTGGGAACCATGGTGACTTGGCAAATGCGAAGATGTGTTCATCAGTAAACTGGTCTCAAATCGGTCTAGTGTCATCATCTTCCTCCACTTCCTCCAATCAAGATAGGTGGTCAGCTACAGTGTTCTTTGAACCCTTCTTATCTCATATCTCAACGTCGAACTCTTGTAGCAACAGAATCCACCTGAGTAGTCTTGGCTTAGATTCCTGCTTAGCAAACAAATACCTCAAGGTAGCATGATTAGTGTAAACAATAACTTTCGATCCTAATAAATAAGATTGAAATTTATCAAAAGCATAAACTACAGCCAATAATTCTTTTTCAGTTATGGGATAGTTAAGTTGTGCATGATTCAAAACATGACTAGCATAGTAGATTACATGCAACAACTTATCTTTTCTTTGTCCCAGGACTGCCCCAACAACAATGTTAGTTGCATCGCACATAATTTCAAAAGGTAGTGACCAATCGAGTGCAGTGACAATGCGGGCAGCCATCAACTTATTTTTCAAGGTGTTAAACACTTTCAAGAAATCCTCATTGAATTTGAAAGGTGTGTATTTCACAAGTATGTTCGTAAGTGGTTTTGCAACTTTAGAAATATCTTTTATAAACCTCTTATACAATCCAGCATGGCCTAAAAAGCTTCTAATAACTTTTTCGTTGGTAAGAGGGGGAAGTTTTTCAATAACTTCAACTTTGGCCTTGTCAACCTCAATCCTATTGTGGGAAATTCGGTGGCCTAACAAAATTCCATCTCTTACCATAAAATGACATTTTTTTTCCCAATTTAGGACCAACTTGAATTTTTTCATACCTTTCTAATACAAGAGATAGATTAATCAAACAATCATCAAAAGATTAACAAAAAACAGAAAAGTCATCATCCATAAAGACTTTCATATGTTTCTCAATCATATCAGAGAATATGAACATCATGCACCTTTGAAATGTGGAGGGGACATTACATAGCCCAAATGGCATCCGCCGATAAGCAAACACCCCATAGGGACATGTAAAGGCGATTTTTCTTGATCCTCCGGTTCAATAGCTATATGATTATACCCCGAATAACCATCCAGAAAACAGTAATAATCATGTCCTGCCAACCTCTCATGCATCTGATCAATGAAAGTGAGCGGGAAATGATATTTCCTCGTAGCACTGTTCAACCTCCTATAATCAATACAAACTATCCACCCTATGTTCATTCTCATAGGGATTAGGTTGTTCTTTTTATTCATAATGACGGTCATTCCATCCTTTTTTGGTACAACTTGGACGGGGATTACCCAAGAACTATCTAAAATAGGGTAGATGAGACCGGCTTCTAGGAGCTTTACCACTTCCTTCCTAATCACATCTTTCATCATCGGATTCAATCTTCTTTAGAGTTGTACAACCGATTTGTGATTGTCCTCTATTAGGATTTTGTGCATTCAAAAAGTAGGACTTATTCCCTTCAAGTCCTCAATGGACCAACGGATGGCACCCTTATGTTTCCGCAAAATTCTCAACTACTTCTCTTCTTATAAGTCGCTCAAGCTTGCACTAATAATAGCTAGATTCTTATCTTTCTCACCAAGGAGTACATATTTCAAGTGAGGTGGCAGCTGCTTGACCACAATCAGTGGTGTCTTTTTCTTTTTCTCTATAGACTTATCATCATTCCCTTTTAACTCCTCCTATCTAGTATTGAAGCAGGGGGAGTGAGATGGGATGCTTCTAGTATGGCTAAGACATCTTTCACTATTGAATCTTCACTATCTTTAACAACATCTTGGGGTAGGCACAACACTCTTTCAAACGATAGAATGGGTACTCGATGTTCAACTTCTTCTTCAACTATTGAATCGAAGATCTTGAATCGGTTGCACCATTCTCTTTCTTTTGAATGTTCCACGGCTTTTAGAATATTGAAATTAACGGTTTCCTCATTTATTTTCAAGGTTAAGGTGTTATCCGCCACATTAGTCATAGCTCGCCCTATTGCTAAGAACGATCTCCCCAAGATCAAGGGGATGTCGTTGTCTTCCTCCATGTCTAGTACCACAAAATCAACTGGGAAAATGAACTTATCCACTTTGACCAACACATCTTCCACTTGTGTTTCAATGAGCGATCTGTAAACTATAACATTAGTTGTGTGTCTTTCTCTTCCAATGCCTAACCTTTTGTATATAGAAAGGGGCATAAGACCCACACTAGCCCCATGTTGGTTATTTCAATTAAAGTTTTGATGTTAACAAAAGTATTTTATGAAAATCATATTTTGACTTAAAAGAAGAATGAAAAATCAGAGGATATGAAAAATCAGAGGATGTGAAAAATCAGAGGATGACGTCACCAGAGGATACACCAAAGGATGTCATCAGAGGATGACGTCTGCAGAAGATACAACCAAAAGATACCTCCAGAAGATACAAATCAGAAGCAGAAGATATCATTAGAGGATTACGTCACCAGAAGATAAAAATGCCACCAAAAGATACAGCCAGAAGATATCACCAAAGGATACATCCAGAGGATACCAGAGGATGTCAGATGATACCGGAAGATACCTCCAGAGGATACCAGAAGATACCTCCAGAGGATATCACCAGAGGATCCCATTAGAAGCAAGAATCAGAGGATGTCATCAAAGGCAAACATCAGAGGATAACATCAGAGGGAAGAAACAATGACATTATCAGAGGATATTATTCATGGCCCAGATCATAAGGAAACATTGTCCAGAAGAAGACTTGGTAAGACCAGAATGTAATCTTGTCCAGAAGGAGACTTGGTCAGACCAGAAGGAAACAGAGTTCAAAAGATAACTCAGTCTAGAACAGAAGATATGTTCCAGACTTGGTTCAGAATAGAAGACATGTTCCAGACTTGGTCCAGAACAGAAGACATGTTCCAGACTTGGTCCATAATAAAAGACATGTTCCCGACTTGGTCCAGTACAGAAGATAGCATGGTCCAGAACATATCACATGGTTTAGATCAGAAGATCACAAGTCCAAATCAGAATATCACATAGGCCAGATCAGAAGGTTACAATGTCCAGATTAGGAAATAGAATGGTACACATCATATCACATGGTCCAGACTTGGTCCAGATCAGCAGATCATATGGTTTAGATTTAAATCATGATGCAGATCATTGAATACTTAATTAAAATTCGAAGAAGACTTGATTGATTTTTTATAGAAATCTGATAAAAGTATTAACGAGATTTGATTCAAAAATTATTGAAGACTTGAAGGAAATTCGAATGAAATCTGAAGCAAGAAGATATGGTTCAAAATTAAAGTAAAACAGGATTGGACAACAGAATTTTTAAAGGAAATCCGAGCAAGATTTATTTCGAATTTAAGCTTGGACAAAGCCCATATTGCAGCTATAAAAGGAGGCTTCAGGCCGCATCAATAGGCACTGAAAAACATAAGAACTCAAGCTTACAATTCAAAGTTATCCGAGAGTTCAAAAGAGAGAAATACTTGTGCGAAAAATAAATATGCTCTAAGTGTTTTCAGAGAGTGAGAGTCAATGTTATAATCAGCTTTCTAGAAGCAACTAAAGAGTGTGCAAGTCATTGCAACAATCAGATTTCCAGAAGCTATTACTCAAGAGAAGCATCGTTCCAAACCCTTGTAATCAAACCCGATAGTGGTGTAGATTCCTTCTTCAATCTGGGGTTGTCAGATAGGTAAGAGAAGACTTAACTTGTAGGGTCAAGGTGTTGTTATTGTTCCTCAAAATTCTGGGGTTGTCAGACTGTTTGGGAAGACTGGCTTGGAAGGTCAGGTGCTGTAATTCAAAGTGTTTTGAATTAGTGGATTAAAGCCTTCGGAGTGAAGGGACTGGATGTAGTCAAGTTAATGGTGAACCAAGATAAATCTGTGTTCCTATGCTGTTATTATCTGCTGCTAAGTCTGCTTATTTATTCATCAAGTAATTAACATCAACATTCATCAAAACAGCAAAAGGAATTCAAGTTTAGAAAACACAATTCAACCCCCTTCTTGGTTTGCACCTTCAATTGACATCAGAGCTCGGTCTCAAGACTGAGCACTTCACAGTGTTTGAGAAAAAGATCCAAGGGATCAACATGTTTGGATTCAATGAAGAAGCTACTAGAGGAAACATCAATATACCACCTTTGTTTGATGGGGAACGGTTCGAGTACTAGAAGGACAAGCTTAGGAGTTTCTTTATTTCACAAGATACTGAACTTTGGGACTTGGTGGAAGATGGCTATACTGTTTCAGAAGATGTTGATGGTGTTGAAATTCCCAGAAAAGAGATGGATGCTGACCAGAAGAAGATGTACAAGATGCGTCACAAATCTAGAACGTTTATGATCAATGCAATCACATTCAAGGAATTTGACAAGTGCACCAACAAAGACACAACAAAGAGCATCTATGATAGTCTAACTCTAACTTACGAAGGCGGCAAGAAGGTTCAAGAAGCTAAGGCAAACATTCTAGTCAAGAAGTACGAGTTGTTCAAGATGGAAGAAGATGAAGACATTGAGGCAATGTTTTCTAGATTCCAAACTCTGGTTTCGGGATTAAAGGTTCTCAAGAAGAGCTAAACCACTATTGACCATGTGAAGAAAATCCTTAGAAGTCTGCCAACCAACTGGAGAGCAAAGATCACAGCCATACAAGAAGCAAAAGACCTGAACACTCTGAAGTTGGAAGAACTAATCAACTCCCTCAAGTCACATGAAATCGAGCTGGAAGAAGATGAACCCAAGAAGAAGAACAAAACCCTAGATTTAAAATCCAAACAAAAGAAAGCTCTAAAAGCAGAAGCAGAATCATAAAACAATGACCCTGATGACCAGAACCAGAAACCAGAAGAAGAAGGAATTGCCTTCATAACCAGGAAGGTTCTGGAGATATGCCAGAAAAAAAAAGTTTCCCCAGAGGTATTCCAAGCAGTCCAAAAGGAAAGGATGAACATGATAAGAAGTGCATCATCTGCTATGGATGCAATGAACCTGGGCACATCAAATCAGAATGCATGAACTTGGAGAAAGGAAAACACCAGCAGAAAAACTCCAGATCCAAGAAGAAAATTCTGATGGCAACATAGGATGATTTTGATGAATCTTTTGATGATCAAGAAGCAAAATTAGCCATGATGGCACACATTCATACTGCCTCTGGATCCAACTCTAGAAGTAAATCAGAAGAACCATAATTGGCTCTGATGGCACACATTCATTCTGCCTCTAGATCCAAATCTGGAAGGGAATCAGAAGAAGCATAATTGGCTCTGCTGGCTCATATTCATTCTGCCTCTGGATACAACACTGATGCTGACTCTGGAAGAGAATCAGAAGATGAAAAAGCAGAATTGGCTCTGATGGCTTACACCAGCTTTGCCTCTGGATCCAACCTAGACTCTAAGTCTGGAAGTGAATCAGAAACAGAACTGGCTCTGATGGCTCACACAATCTTTGCCTTTGGATCCGATACAGACTTTGATCCTGGAAGTGAATCATCAGAAGATGAAAAAGAGGTATTTTCAGAACTTACCCGATCTGATTTAATCACTGCAATGAATGATATTTTAAATGTCAATAATAAACTGTCTTTAAAACTGAAAATACTTAGGAAAGAGAATACAATTCTAACCAAAGAATTAAATGCTTTAAAGAATCAAAATGCAGAAAGTAAAACAGAAAATACAGATCTTAAAACTGAAATTGTTGGGCTTAAATATGAAAATCTAACTCTAAAAAGTAATCTTTGTTCAACATCAAATACTATATGTAATTCTGATATGCATGAACAAGTGTTACAAGATTTTATTGCTAAAGGTATGGAAGGAAGCAAATATGTTTCTATGATCTATAGGGTTAGTAACAATGGTAAAAGAGGCTTAGGATTTGATGAATTTGTAATTGCAACTAAACCTATTCCCTCTAATGTTTTGTGTACTGTTTGTGCTAAGAAAGGTCACTCAAACTTGTCTTGTCCCATGATACAATTAAGTAAAGACAAGAAACCTTTCAAGACTAACAAACCTGGACCCAACCAGATTTGGGTACCAAAAGATAATTTTTTTTATGTTGCAGATGTTTTGAGCAATCAAAGTGAAACACCAGTCATGGTGTCTAGTCAATGGATGCTGGCGATATATGAAGGGAAAAAGGTCTATGTTCCAGCACTTACCAAGCAGAAGCAAAGTGACTCTAGTGGAAGAAGAACTGGTAAATACAATGCCTATCAGAACCAAAACTATACGAAGAACAAGAAATATCAAAACAGACAGAGGAAGCACACATATCAACAAAACAGAAACTACTAGAAGAAACACAATCATCATTAGTTCCAGAAGGAACCTGATATATCAGCAGAAAGAGAAGAATCAGAATCAGGAGAGTTCTTCAAACACTCTAGTAAAATTCATCAAGACTACAAATCTGGAAGGGAATTCAAAACCCTTCATCCAAACCCTCTAATCATAGAATATGCAGATTCAGAATCTGAAAATCTGAAACAAGAGGATTTTCAAAGTAAAACTGAAATTGTTGACATAGAGGTTACATCTTGATGTAAATACTATTATTGTTTGATATTTATGTTTATTGTGATAACAAGAAGCTTGATCTTAAAAATCAAAGCTAGATAAGTATTCTGTAGGTTTTCAAACTGTCAAAGGAACCAAGTGATCCACGTGATGTGAACACTTCAACAGAAACAATATTCCAGTGGTTTCAAAACCAAGCAGAAACCACCAGAAGCATAATTAATGGTTTACCAGAACCAGAGGAAGCTGATGCAGGTTTACTAATACCAGAAGTTGATGCAGATTTACCAGAACCAGAAGCCGATTTACCAGAACCAGAAGCTGATGTAGGTTTACTAGAACCAGAAGCTAATGCAAATTTACCAGAACCAGAAGCTGATTTACTAGAACCAGAAGCTGATACAAATCTACCAGAACCAGAAGCTGATTTACTAGAACCAGAAGCTGATTTACCAGAACCAGAAGCTGATTTACTAGAACCAGAAGCTGATGCAGGCAAAAGACCTTGAAAAAGCAGAAGCTACCTGCAAGCATACGACAAGTCTTCCGAGGATAAATTTGAAGATAAGTTAGAAGAAAGATATAGATGGAGTCTACCAATGCAAGAAGAGTTAAATGAATGATATTTTGGATCTAGTTCCAAGACTAGAAAAAAACATTATTGGAACCAAGTGGGTTTTTAGAAACAAGCTGAATGAAAAAGGAGAACTTATCAGAAACAAGGCATGATGTATTGCACAAGGATACAGTCAGCAAGAAGGTATTGACTACACTGAAACATTTGCTCTAGTGGCCAGGAATTTCAAATGAGCATGATAGAAGAACTTAAGTTCTTCCTAGGGATTCAAATTCAGCAAAGTCAAAAAGGTTTATACATTCATCAAACAAAATATACAAAAGAGTTTCTCAAGAAGTTTAAGATGAGTGATTTCAAACCTATGGCTACCCCAATGCACCCTACCAGCTCACTTGAAAAATGATGACTAAGGCCAAAAATCCTACAAAGATAACTAAAAGGCACTACCAATCTCACCCTGTTCTACAAGAAAACTCCTACATATCAACTTAGTGGATATTGTAACACCCCGAGTTTAAAACACAGCGCGGGTGCATTTTTTTTTTTTCAAATAAATATTTAAAATGAGTTTTCCAAAATTAATTCGAAAGGAATTAAAATAATTACTTAATTCTGGAAATTTAATGATAAACAATAAAACATCTTTGGAAGATAATAATGTCATAACATTCCCAAAAGTCAATATCAGAGTGCGGAATAAATAGTACAACAATTGTTTTTCAAAATAAAAACAAAATACATTTCCAGCTCAAATCCTAATACATCAAGTCTAACTGATCATGCGCTAAAGCTACAGTAGCACAGATTTCCTCCGCATCCTAAGCAAGTCTTCTCCGAGTCTGCCGCTCGCCTCGACGTGACCTCCTCCTCCTCCTCATCATACAGAGAGGGGTCGGTCTCCTCAGAAGTCAGATCAATACATAGTCTCGGCCGCTTCGGCGGAGCCGAAATCTCATAACAATCGTCGGAGATCCTAGACGCACCCGGAATCTCAACTGCTACTAGCTTCGGCTCATCAGTCTTCCCTTCTGCCTCGGACTCATGTACAACTCCTCTAGTCGCCGGATTGGGAGTCACCACTCCTACTGTGGCCTCCGTCTCAACCCCTCTAACGGACTCCTCAGCATCGTCGAAAATTCTGTGCGCCTCCAATACTAGACGGGAAGGCACGGGAAAATCTATACTCGCATGTGTGCGCTCCACAAAATCCTCTACGCCGTCAGTCCTGCTCGTCCTCTCCAACCACCCCGTGTAAGTCGCCCTGCTTGAGATGGGGTCAAATACCCAAGCAGTGCGCGAATAGCGATCAAGGAAGTTCAACGACGTTTCCCTTGTTCGGGTACCCACGGGTGGAATGGGTTTGGGTAACATCTGAGGGCAAAGCCCAAAGTCCACAATATAAAAGCAAGGGTCACCGACTGAAATTATTAGATAATCACATAGCATATGTTGCACATCAACAATTATAACCATGGTATAACATATGATTATGAGGAAAATAATAATGCTCATTTGAAAATTAATGACATTTATGCCTTTTCAAAAACAGCAGCCAATTATTATGAAATATGTGGTAAGTACAAACAACACCTCAGCAAAACACAATCACTAAATCAGAATTTCATATTCTGGACAGTACTCACACACATTCAAATTCCACTCATTCATCATATAATCAAACGTGATCCACTGATCAGTCCCTCAATACAATATGTATATGCTTATGTATACAATTTTCTTAGAATCACCAAGGTGCAGTCGCTCAACAGACCAGCACATTATGTTTGACTTAACGGCCCTCAAGACCAAGGTGCAATCGCTCCATAGATCAGCACCAGTGCAGACGCTCAACAGTCCAGCACTCGTGCAGTCGCTCAACAGACCAGCACGTTCGACATATACCAAGGTACAATCGCTCAACAGATCAGTACCTAGTGCAGACGCTCAATAGTCCAGCACTCGTGAAATCGCTCAATAGATCAGCACGTGGTTGCGCATTTCAGGGTACAGACGCTCAACAGTCCAGTACCAGTGCAGTCGCTCAAATGACCAGCACTTATATACCAAGGTACAATCGCTCAACAGATCAGTACCTAGTGCAGACGCTCAACAGTCCAGCACTCGTGCAATCGCTCAACAGATCAGCACGTGGTTGCGCATTACTCTGTGGCCCATCGCGGGTACCACTTGACTATGCAATGCATGAATATGTAGTGTTTCACTTCTCTGGAAACAGTATGCAAAATCAGAAAATTCATGGTTTTCATCATGTTTATAATATCTCAGCACTGTCAGAATTATCATCATCACAATCATGATTAAACAGTCAATTAATCATTAATACTTTGAAATGTTTTTCCCAAACTCTTAAAATTCAATTACAGAGTTTAAAAACTGAGGATTTCTGGAATTTTACGAATCTGTATTCGAATACAGCTTCTCTATATTCGAATACAGAAGCCAAAAATAGTGCAGAATTATACTCTGTATTTGAATACAGCCCTCTGGTATTCCAATACATAGGCAGTCTTAGTGCACACAACCTCATCTTTCACTACATCAGTAAAGTCTCAAAACTTCATCTCTACAACTTCAAAACATGACCAAAAATTCCATTTTAATTCACCACAACAATCCCAACATTCCCCAAACACTCAGGGTTTACAAAACACTCTTAAAAACTTAGAATTTCTGGAACTCGAATCTGTATTCGAATACAGACTCCTTGTATTCGAATACGGAAACATGAAATTGCAATTTTAACATTCTATATTCGAATACAGCATGCCTGTAGTCGAATACAGAAGACAAAACCTTGAAAAATTCAACATTTTCTCCCAGATCATTAAAGGTTTCAATACTTCATCCTCTCCTCTTCAAAATATTTCAAGAACTCCTTTTAAAATCACTTTAACCCTTCTCAAGGTTTCTTAATACTTTAAAATGCATATCATAGTGTTTAAAACTTGATTTTCTGGAAAAACACAAATCTGTATTCGAATACAGCTTCCTTGTATTCAAATACAGAAGTTAAAAACAGTGCTTCTAGAAAAACACGAATCTGTATTCGAATACAGATCCATTGTATTCGAATACAAAAGCTGAAACTAGTGAAAATATGCATTCTGTATTCGAATACAGCATGCCTGTAGTCGAATACAGATGCGAATACAGTGTTAAAATCCCACTTCTGTATTCGAATACGACATGGTTGTAGTCGAATACAGATGCGAATACAGAAGCAAAAAATCCTTCCTCTATATTCGAATACAGGTACAAGTTTGGAAACTTAAGTAAAACATAAACTTTACAGGTTGTAGTCGAATACACACATGTTGTATTCGAATACACCTTCGAAAACCAGTGACATTTTCCTGAGATTTCAACCCTTTTCAAACTGTTTTCTTTTAAAAACAAACGACCAACATTAAAACGGATTCAGCACTTTTAACAGACAATACTTTCCTCATTAAAAATCCCTTTTCTTTTTAAATCATCAACATCACCAGAATCATTTACAACAGAAACAGAATCAAAATCATTAACACCAAATCATCCAGAAACAGAATGATCAATCATCATAATCATCCAGACTTTCAAACCATCAGAACAACACATAGCATTTCAGTTTTCTCAATATCAAAATAATATGCAAGCATTTCAGCTTTCACAACACATTAGAATAACATACAAGCATTTCAGCTTTCACACACCTCAGAATAACATGCAGCATCACAGAGCAGCAACACACAAACAGAATGCATTTTTGCATTTCAAAACCATTTTCAAAACAGCTTTATGAACATGCATTTTTAAATCTTTTAGTGCATTCAGCCCAAACAGAAATCATCACAGAGCTTTTAAAACATCAAAAATGCATTTTTCATTTTTTTTCAAGTAACAGGCAAACCAGTTTTCAAAATAGTAAAGAAAACACTAGTAATGCCATGAAAGTTATGCACTTACAGCCCTAATGCAACTAGAAAGTGGAAGGTGCCCTTACCCTTGCTGCGTGTCTGCTACTTCTCACGTCTCTGTTTTCGTTCCCGTTTCTGCGCCAAAATCCGGTGAAACTGCTGTCTGAGTTTGTTGCTACGAAACTGGGTTCTCTAGCTCCGTAATGACGTGGGGAACAACTTTAATACTGGGGGTTTTCTGGTTTGGTGCTTGTATTTCTAGTTAATGGTACTTTTGAGAACTCTCTCTTTGGTATTTTGAAATCGTGAAACAGCCTTAGCCTTCAGAAAACAGGGAGCAGAAATGGGAGAAGAGGGTACTGTTACATGCAACACTATTACATGCAAAATGGGGAGATCTGAAGTTTTGCTCTTCCTCTGCCTCTTCACGTGTACTTATAGAGTTTACTCAAGTGCTGCCTCCTCAAAATAATATTAAAATAATGCTGGATCTTCCAGCACTTAATCATTTTGCAATTAGCCACTAATCCTTAATTAATGGTCCGATTAATTTAATTACTCGAAATTAAATTAATTTAATTCATCTCCCAAAATAAATATTTATATATATATATATATATATTTACTCAAAACATACATATATTAAATATTTTACAAAAATTCCCAAAATACCCTTGACATTAATTCCATAAATTAATTCTAAATTTTAAGGGTTTTACAGATATTGTGACAACACTTCAGCCATCAACCTAACAAAAAACCGTATCCCTCATTCTAGAGCCAAACACGTAGAGATCATACACCACTTCATCAAAGATTATGTTCAAAAAGGGACACTCAACATCCAGTTTGTAGACACTGACCATTAATGGGCTAACATATTCACCAAACCCTTACCTGAAGATAGGTTTGACTTCATCAAGAAAAACCTAAACCTTACCCTCTTCCCTGACCAATAGCCTAGTTATGTTTTTACTGTATTTTTTAATTATTATTTTTCGTGTATTGTTTTTCAAAATAAAAAAAAAGGTGGAACAAAAAAAAAAGCATAAGATGAAGAAAAAAAAATTCAAAGGATCTCCTTTATTCGTTCAATCCTTTTTGTCTGATGACAAATGGGGAGAAGATATATTTGATAAAGTATCTAGGGCATTAGACTTAGAGGGAGAAACATAAAATGGTGCTTAGTCTTAGGGGGAGTCAAAGTCAAAAGAAAGAAAAAGTGTTATAAAAAATACAAATTTTGTCATCATCAAAAAGAAAAAAAGCCCCAAGATCACACAGGGCTTCCCAAAAGTTCTATTTCCAATAGCGCAAGGGATAGAGAAGCTTCCAGGATCCGTGAGCTTAGGTGGCGACTTCCTATGTAGAATAGAACTGCATTCTTCGATAAGCATCATTGTTTCACCGCTAATTTTTCATTTCTTTGACATAATCTCCTTCATGAACTTGGTGTATGTCGGCATCTGCGCTAGTGCTTATGAAAAAGGAATGTTAATTTGCAATTTTTAAAAAATATCAAGAAACTTACCAAATTGTTTTTCAGTTTCTTCCTTTTTTAATCGTTGAGGAAACGAAAGTCGAATTTCAGGCTTTGGCATGGCTTCCTTTTTTTGTACCACAGGTTCTTCCTCCTTTTTGAGACTGATGTCCTCCTCAATTGGTGTTCGGGTGATAATTTCCTCCGGGAAGGTTGGAATTGAAGCACTCCCACCCTTTTTGGCTTTAGGTGGTACTAGTTCAATTACCTTTCCACTCATTGTTGTCACGACACTGACATTATTTCGTGGATTCAGAACTGTGTCACTAGGCAAATTTATGGGCGCTCTTTGTGCTAGCTGTTGAGCAATTTGACCCACTTGGGTCTCAAGATTCTTTATTAAGGTTGAGTAATTTTTCTGAACGGCTCTTGACTCCTCAATGAAAACACTTTTGTTAGTTGCTAACTTCTCAATAGCAATCTCCCAAGCAGCTTTTTAAGGTGGAGCTTGATTTTCTTGAGCTCCTTGTTGACCTTGAGGTCCCCCTTGTTCATATCTCCATGAAAAATTTGGATGATTTCTCCAACTCGGATTGTACGTACTACAATAGGGATTGTTCTACTTCCCTTTGTTACCCACAAAATTCACCTATTCTGGTTCCTTTGTATCATCATCATCTAGTACTTCACAAGTTCCATTTTTATGTGCTCCCCCACAAAAGTCACAACCTATATGTTTCAATAATTATATTGGGGGCCACATAGGGTTGTATATTTAGAGCTTCCTGAAGCTGCAAACACGAGAAGGGGGTTGAATTGTGTTTGCCAAAGTCTAAAACGTTTTGCTGATTTGATGAAGGATGGTTGGTTTTTATGAATTACTTGGATAAGACGCAATTGAATTCAGATGCAGCAAATAATGAAAGCATAACTGGTTCACCACTAACTTGGCTACATCCAGTCCCCTCATTCAGAAGGCTTTCATCCACTAATTCAAGTACCTTGAATTACAAAACACCTGACCCTCCAAGCCAGTCTTCCCAAACAGCCTGACAACCCCAAACTTTTGAGGAACAAACCACCTTGACCCTATAAGCCAAGTCTTCTCCTAACAACCTAACAACCCCATATTGAAGAAAGAACTAAACCACTATCAGGTTGGATACAAAAGATTGGAACTTGTGTTGTTGCTTCTAACAAAGCTGTTAATAATAACTCTCACACTCTAAGAAAAAACACTTAGAAAATATTTTTAACTTGAACAAGTGTTTCTCTCTTTGAATTCTAAGATGAATTTGAAATTTTGAGCTTATGAGTTTTTCTACTTTTTTCCTGATTTTTTATGATCTTCTTCTTCAGCCTTGAGTATATATTTATAGTTAAAATTAGGGATTCAATTTAGTCATTGTTTAATTCTGAATTATATCTTCATTCCTAGCTTGGTCAACAATGATCTTATTCAAAAATAATTTTGATTAAGATGTTTTTTGATAATATGTTCTTTAGTCAATTCTTTATTTCTGAATCAAATCTTGCCAACTCTTCTAGATTTATTTTGTCCGTATTTTTTTCAAATTGAGTTTGTAAGTTCTTCATATTTACTATGTTCGTATTTTGTTTAGATGGAGTTCGTAAATTCTTCAAATTGATTATGTTCGTATTTTGTTCAGATTCAATTTGGAAATTCTTCAGATTGATTTGTCTGTATTTTGTTCAAATTGAGTTTATAAACTCTTCAGATTGATTATGTTTCTATTTTGTTGTAGACAAATCTTGATCAAATCTTCTTCAAATCTTGACCATATCTTATTTTCAACTTGGTCAAACATTTTCTTCAATTATAAATTTGAATCAAATCTTATTTGATATTTTCTTCAATTATAAATCTGAATAAAATATTGTTTTGGATTTTCTTCAATTATAAATCTGAATTAAATGTTATTTTATATTTTCTTCAAAAACACAAATCTTCTTTCATACTCTTTGAAGTTAAATATATTGTTCTATTAAAATACTTTTGTTATCATCAAAACTCTAAATATTAAACTAACTTAGGCGTGGTCAATGTAGTTGAAGGTGCAAACATGAGAAGGGGGTTGAATTGTGTTTGCCAAAGTTGAATACTTTTTCTGATGTGATGAAAGTTGATATAAATTACTTGGAGAAGAAGCAATCAGATTCAGCAGCAGCAGATAATAAAAGCATAAGTATTTGGGCACATAGATTTATCCTGGTTCACCATTAACTTGGCTACATTCAGTCCCCTCATTCAGAAGGCTTTAATATACTAATTCAAACACTTTGAATTACACAACACCTGACCCTCCAAGCTAGTCTTCCCAAACAGCATGACAGCCCCAGACTTTTGAGGAACAACAACACATTGACCCTACAAGCGAAGTCTTCTCCTACCAATCTGACAACCCCAGATTGAAGAAGGAACTTACACCACCATGACCTTACAAGCCAAGTCTTCTCCTAACAATCTGACAACCCCAGATTGAAGAAGAAACTTAAACCACTATCAGGTTGGATACAAAGGTTTGGAACTGGAGTAGTTGCTTCTGGAAAGCTGATTATAACAATGACTTTCACACTCTAAGAAAAGAACACTTAGAAAATATTTCTCTTTCGCATAAGTTTTTCTCTCTTTGAACTCTAAGATGAATTTGGATTTTAAGCTTGAGTTCTTCTACTCTCTTCAGTTTTTCGATGATTTCTTCTTCAGCCTGGAGTGTCTATTTACAGTTGAGATTTGGGTTTTCTACTTGGTCCAAGTTTAATTTCGAATTGTATTTTGTTCAGATTTCTTTTGTAAATTCTTCAACTTGATTCTGTTCCTTTTTAAATTTGAACCAAATCTTCTTCTGATTTAAATTAAATCTTCTTCAAAATTTTGATCAGATATTCTTCAAATTTCAATCAAATCTTCTTCGAATTTGAATCAAATCTTCTACGAATCTTGACCATGTCTTCTTTTATACTCTGATGTTTTCCTCGGATGGTATCCTTTGATGATGTCCTCTGATTCCTGCCTCTGAAGCTATCCTTTGATTTTTGCCTCTGATGATATCCTTTGATTTTTGCATATGATGATATCCTCTGATTTTTGCCTCTGATGATATCCTCTGATTTTTGCCTCTGATGATATCCTCTGATTTTTGCCTCTAATGATATCCTCAAATTTTTGCCTCTGATGATATCCTATGATTTTTGCTTCTGATGATATCCTCTGGTGGGATCCTCGGGTGATATCCTCTAGTGATATTCTCTGGTGGGATCTTGTGGTGATATCCTCTAGGATCCTATGGTGATATCCTCTGGTGACATCCTTTGGTGGCATCCTCTGGTAGTATCCTCCGGTGACGTCCTTTGGTGACATCCTCTGGTGGCATCCTTTGGTGGTATACTTCTTCGAAGTCAAATATATTATTCTCATAAAATACTTTTGTTAACATCAAAACTTTAAGTGTAAAACCAACTTGGTTCCAACAGTAGTGGCAGACTCCTTGAGTAGAAAGTCACTACATATATCATATATGATGATTCAGGAACTAATATTACTAGAAAACATTAGAAATTTAAATCAGAGGATGACACCTCTTCAAGGGGGAATTCTTTCAAACAAGATGGAAATAATCAATGATCTTGATTAGTTGCTTCTAACAAAGCTGATAATAATAATAATAACTATCACACTTTAAGAAAAGAACACTCAGAAAATATTTCTAACTTGAACAAGTGTTTCTCTTTTTGAACTCCAAGATGAATTTGAAATTTTGAGCTTATGAGTTCTTCAACTCTTTTCTGATTTTCAACGCTTTTCTCCTTCAACCTTGAGTATCTATTTATAGTTAAAATTTGGGCTTCAATTTGGTCCTTGTTTAATTTTGAATTGTATTTTGTTCAGATTTCGTTTGTAAATTCTTCAAATTGATTTTGTTCCTTTTTTGTTTAGATTGAGATTGTAAATTTTTCAGATTGATTTTGTTTGTAATTTGTTTTAGATAAGTCTTGATCAAATCTTCTACAAATCTTGACCATATTTTCTTTCAAACTCTTCGAAGTCAAATCATACTCTTTGAAGTCAAATATATTGTTCTCATAAAATACTTTTGTTAACATCAAAACTCTAAATGTAAAACCAATTTGGTTCCAACAATCTCCCCCTTTTTGATGATGACAAAACTTGTATTTTTTGTAACAACTTTTCTTTAAATTTCTTTGACTCCCTTAACTTAGGGCTCCTCCTAAGTCTAAGTATCATTTTCTCCTCACTTGATCAAATATATTTTCTCCCCTTTTTGTCATCCAATAAAAAGACTTGAAAGTGAAACTTGCTCCTTTTTTTCTATTTTTGTTTTTGTTTTTGTTTTGTTTTTTGTTTTTAATACCATAAATATATTACAAAAAAATATAAAAACTAATTTAAAACTAAACTACTTTGAAGTTATCACAACATCAGTCAGGTATGAAGGTAAGGTTTAGGCTATTGTTAATGAAGTCAAATCTATCTTTAGGTAGTGGTTTGGTGAATATGTCAGTCCATTAGTGTTCAGTATCTACAAACTGAATGTTTAGTACCCCTTTTTGAACAAAGTCCCTAATGAAGTGGTGTTTGATCTCTATATGTTTAGCTCTAGAATGTAGGATAGAGTTTTTAATTAAATAAATGGGAGAAGTGTTTGAAACATAATAAATTTTTATGAGACATATAATATATTAGCTCTATTGGAGCATTCAACAACTTTCATAGTGTCAGATATAGAATATTAACATTAGTTTACTGCATCACTAAGTAATAAATATTTTCTTTTTAGAATTGCGTCGATAGTTACATCATCAGTAAGACACGTATGTTTTGTTTTTTTATACTAGTGTCATTAGTCATTCTATCATAAAAAATAAAAATAAGTAAACAAAAAGTGTAATAATAAAATTAGAAAATATAGAAATGGTGCAGACTAGCACAATTAGAGAAATATTTTCATGAAAAATATTGAATCGATCATGTCTCCAATTGCAACATTTGGTTTCATATGATCTTCTCAAGCACGAAACGTTATCAACTAAAATTTGTGATATTATTATGGTCACAAGCAATTCAATTTATATGTAAGCATTTAAATCATCACATTTGTATTTTTAGAGAATGAGTCATCATGAATGGAAGAAAAACTAAAGATGCTTCTTACTAACCAATTTAAAAACTTCATTAATTTACCTTGCTCAAAATGAATTAAAAACACCAACCAATAAACAGCCACACAATAACAAACAAGAGTGCAAATAACAAGTAAAACATAAGACACCAAAATATATAGCGCATGTAATTAGGAAAACGTGCAAAATCATAATAGAATAGTAAAGATCATAATCATTTGTCATATTAATGAAGTTTTATCATCTTCACATGTATTATATTAATAGTATAACTCTCAAAATTTTATAGTAGACTATTTAATAAATTAAAATACTATTTTATCGAGTTAATTTGATATTTAAAGTGTTTTAGGATATACGTTGATAAATATTATGAGTAATTCTCTTTATATGTGTGTTTGCTATGATGTAATGACTCTATAAATATTTTATTTAGTGGCTAAAATTATATTTGTTTATTTATATTAAGAAAGAATAATATTATGTTAAAATGAGTATTTTGGAGAAAAAGTTTCTAATGTAGACGAGTAAAATAAATTACATGTTCACTAAGGACTTTTAGAAATACTAGAAAATAAATTTTGAACCAAAGAACTATTTACACCCCTATTTTTTACTTCTGCATATTAATTTGGCTTATTATTGTTACTGAATTGGACGCCTTACATACTTTTGTACTCGTGCACCCATACATCTGCTATTTGTACACCTCCATCCAAAAAGAAAAATCCAACTTACAACAGCCACAACCAAAAAATGCTAAACTCTTTTTGTCTCAAATTCACTCCCACAAATTTCTTGCCATTTGAATCAATCCCAACCTCTATTCCACACAAAATCGGCCAATGAATCCATCTTTCCCATCAATTTTATCAATTGTGGTTCCGTTTTATCATAAAAAGTTGCCTTTCTTTCCTTGGGTGAGCTATTTTTGACTGATTTCGATCACCACGTTTGTCATCTAAAAAAACTAGTATCATTTTTGAATTCCTCTCATTGAAATGTTCAAGAAGCACTACTTATTTGCATTTTTCGTTGAAGTTGACATCGGACTCTTTCGGCGATTCGAAGAATCGGTGAGACCCTAAAGTTTTTTGTTGTCATTTTAACTCCATTTTTGCTCCTAAAATTATTATTAATTATTTTTATCTGATTTTTATGCTCCGCATAATTTATCGGTTGCGTCTCGACGATTTTATGAACTCGTCGTTTATTCAGATTTGTTCGCTGTACGTTGTCGATCTGCAGTTGCAATTGAAAACTCCCCTTGATTTTCTGTGTTTGAGAAAGCGTCGAAATAAGGTAAAGGTGAGAGCATTTGAATTCATGAGTATAATATATTGTGAGATGAACGAAAAAATCGTATTTCTCAATGATTTATATGAGACTCGCTACGTACGGCAGTAACCATTTGAGATAAATTAATTGTGCAAATTTGTTCGTTTGATGCCATGATCTCGATAATTTTTTGGAGTGTAAGTTGTGTACCGGAAACTTGAAAAAAGTTTTCCAGAGTATATGTTGTGTACAAGAAAACTTTAAAAAAAAATTCCGGTAGAGCTAGAAAAAATTCACTCACTTTTTACCGGAAATGTCAAATGATGGAATTATGAATAATTACAAATTTTAAGATTTATACGAAGACAAAAAGGTTTTTTCTTTGCATATGCGGGAGTAAAGGTTAAATGTGGTGGGTATAGGGTAAAATTTTCAAAAGGGAGTGATCGTTCAAAGCAAGAGGGACACGAACTAGTGGAGAAACAACATCAACACAATGAATTGTAGAGGCTATGATTTCTTTTATTTTTCTTTTATTTTTATATGCTTCCTTTATATTGTATCAATGAATTCTTGTGTTTAAATCTCAATAAGGAGTTGTTAATCTTTAACAAGTTGATTATTTTATAGAAAATCTTGCAATGACTAATAAATATACTTCACTTTAAAAATATACTAAAATGTCATACTTTTTGAATTCTCATTAGGTCGCATTATGAGAATACAACCATACAAATTAATTTTATTTTTCAATACTAGTTCTAATCTCGGTAATGCGATCATGTACTCTGTTTTTATTTATTTTTTTAAATTTGGGGAAGGGTTGCCCATTGGGGTGCGACCTCCATCCCCTTTTTTTTAGTTATGTAATAAGAATGTAAATTCTAAATAATAATAATACTAATTATTTATTAATAATAATACATAATTAACTATTATTAGTAACAATGTTTAAATTTTAGCTCAACTGATAAATGTAAATATTGTTAGGTTGTACATCATGTTTTAGTTTTGAATTCGAGACCTCCAAATTGTGTGTATGCATTTGGGTGGTATTTACAATATCATCTAAAAAATAATTATTAGTAACAAAATAAATAAAAAATTATAAATATTAGACAAAGGGAAAAAATTATTAGTATGTATTTTCTTGGAACATTGTCTTTAATATCCATCTCGGTTTTGAGGTGATTTTACATTTTTTATTTATAGTTTCCTTTTTATTTTTGTCTATAGTTTGTCTTACATTTTTTAGCTATAACTCATTTTTTACGTCTCATTTTTTGTCTATAATTATCTTAAATTTTTAAAGGAGAATATTTCAAAATAATAATTGCATTAGAACCAAAATAGACGGCAGAATAAAAGTACCAAAAAAAATAAAGACAATGTGGGATATTTGAGCATAATAAAAAATATTGTGAGAATCATAGGATGGTTTAAATGTTTTTGGAGAAGAATATAAGAATTTAAGTGAAAAAAATATCATACGTTCAACTCACCCATCTAACAAAATTAATAATTAATATTTATTATTAAAAAATAATAAAAAGTATTATCCAAATATTATTGACACATTTGCCTAATATTTATATAATATGTATGTATTTTGTTACTAATTATAATAATTAATATTTGTATTATTATTTATTAAATTTTTGTTTATTATTATTAATATAAAAAAGGCCGCATGAATCCTCCCCCAAAACATATAAAAATAAATAATAATAATAATAATAATAATAATAATAATAATAATAAATAAGGAGTGTACATGGTCACATAAGAGATATGCGATCTAGTATTAAAAAATAAAATTAACTTTTTTATATAGTCGCATTTAGAGAGTATTTTTGGTTGAAAAACTAAATTGAATTAGATTATTTTAATAATTTGATTCAATCGCTGAAAACCATTTTTAAATACTCTATTTTCATAACTATATACTAAAATACTCATTTTTTTTCTTAGTTATAAGTCATTTTTACAAAAAACAATTTCCTTAAGGAAGTCTGAGTTTGTAAATGCAATTTTTTTAAACGAATTTTTCAATTTTTGTTTTCAAATTAACAAATAAAAATTAAAATATTTTTTTGAAAAATTTCCTTAAGTCACCTTTGCAAACTCGAACTTCCTTAAAGAAGTCGCAATTTACAGAGGCGACTTATAACTAAGACAAAAAAAATATTTTAGTATATAATTTTCAAAAGGAAGCATTTTAATAATATTTTTTTTTTTAAAATTGGATTGTTGAAAAAAAATCCCAATTTTTCTGCACTATCTCTCTATTTTCACTTTATTTTTTCTCTCTCGTCTTCATTTATATTTTTTTTATTTAACACTCTCTCGTCTGATAACTACACAATCTTATTGTAGATGTAATTTTGCAGCAGGAGATTCAATTTGTTTTCTTGTCGTCCAATTGTTTTCTTTCTTGTTGCGTAAGATTAATTCTAGCAAGACAAAACACTAACATGCATGTAGCTTCTAAACTCTTCTAATATATATGATTTAATTGCTTAATTGCCAATAGCTACAGTGAAATTAAATGTAAATTAAAATTATGAAGATGTATTTGATCACATTTAACAATATAATAATAATAATAATAATAATAATAATAATAATAATATGTCATTCTAGATCGTAAACGAAAAAACTTTTGGAGAGGGAGGGAGGAGAGAGAGATTTGGGATTAGGGAGAGAAATATTTGGGGCAAGGGTTAAGTGAAAATAATTTTTTTTTACAAATCAAATTTTTTTATTTATGATGATGTTGCTTAAAAAAGTTTTAAAATGATCTGTTTGGTGATACAAAATTAAACCATCGAACCATCATATCACTCTCACATTATATTTGATTTAATTGATCTGTTTTAAATTTGTGGTTTAATTTATCAACAATTGAATTGATTTGGATTTTTTTGCATACATTAAAGTATATTTAAAAAAAATGAGGTATTTTGAATTTTTTTCAAAAAAGGAATATTGTTAAAAACAATTCGACGGATATATTGAATATTATTTTTCTATTTGACGTTAGTGAAATCAGACATCTTAGTATTTTCATAAATTAAATTTTAAATCCCTTTATGTGTTATTTTTTGTTTCATCTCCCAAACAATTAAATCATAATTTCGATTGTCAAAATAATATAAAAGGTCTAGTTTGATAATTACTAATTTAATATCTTTGGTTCGATATCTAAGACTTTAGTCTTAATAGACAGGAGTTCACTGCATTTGACACAATACCTACTTCAACAAAAATAGACTTCTAGTTAGTTAAAGTTGTTTTAGTTAGTTAATAGTTCAGTTAAGTTAGTTATTTAAGAGTATATCTAACTAACTTCTATTCATTTGTTATATATACATTGTAGTTCATCCCTCTGTAATCAGAATGTTATTATCCAAACTATCAATAAAGATGTTATTTATTATTATCTCAGGTATATTGGAAGGAATGTGAGGACTGATTTATTCTTTTTAAATCAAGGAAGCTAAAAGGTGTTTCTAAAAATAAATTAAATATAATTTAAATGTTATATGATAATTTATCATGTTGTTGTTTAATTTTTTTTTATAATTTCAAATAAATTCAGTCCTTCAAAAATTTCACCTCCAAAACACTCAAAAACTCTTAAATAGCACCATCCACATGCCACAACCATGTCATCCAATTAATGAACAGAGCTAATAACTCAGTAGTGAGTAAATAAAAAACAAAAAAAAAAAGATGAACTTGACATAGGTTGTGAAACAAAAGAAAATAAATCTAGGAAACAAGAAGATGCAGTCTGCGGATCATATTTGAAAATGCCTCTAAGATTTACAATAGAAGTCAACTTCCTCTTATATTAAATCCTAACTAGCAGATTGGGCCTAATAAGTTTGAGTTACAGCAGATTGTGCCTAGCTAACAAAATTGTGAGCTTCTTTTCTTCATCATGTTTTTTCTAAGGAGATTAATTTGTCCGCATAACTAATGTAAAATGTTTTACTTAATCTATTAAAGCAATATCAACATTTTAAGGTTGAGATACCAAATTTAAAGCATAATTTAATAAATAAATAAAAGTTTTGAAATGCACAACGGATCTAATAAATTTAAGAATTCATAAGATATATACAAAGTTACTATTGTCTTGAAAAAATATAAAAAGACAAATTAATAAAAAAAAAACTAATAGTTTTAGATATTGGTCGGTTAAAACCAGTTTTAATAGTATACACTTGTGTGTTTATGGTCCAATATATTGAGTAAAAAAATCCTAATATACTGGTTCATAAAAAATAAAATACAAGTACTTAAGATGACATTTTTTCTTAGGTTTGAACTCGAGACTTCATAGTTGTATTAATTATGGTGGAATTTATCATATATTTAGATAAAAAAATAAATATGATAGTATAGTAGTATAAAAAAATTCTTAAAACTTTGTGATTAATTGAGTGTATAAATTTTTACACTAATTATATATATAAATTAAATTCTTTTTCAAAAGTCCCCAATTTTCAACAAAATTAAACAACCAGCCCAATTAAAATAATAAGATAAAACAAACTAACTAATATTTAAGTAGAAGAAATATTATAACAAACAACACATTAATCAATTTTGAGATCCGGTAATAACCCATTTCACAAAATTATTCTATTCAAACTCACATATATGTGTTTCCTTACCTAAATACACACGAAATTATAATTCCACACGCAACAAAAACTAAATTTAAAAAAAAATTAATTTATAAGCACCGTAGTGTAATTTTTTTTATAATGTCAGTAAATTACCACCATTAAATCAGTAAAGATATTTGATTTTTATTAAAATTACTTATAAAATCGTTTTTATAAAATTATGATGTAATGACGATGTAAAATTTTTTATATTAATAATACATATTAATTAAATTGATTATAAAATATCGAGTAATACTAATGCATATATAACAATAGTGCTTGTAACACACGCTTTAATTCATAATTTATTTTATTAATTAAAATTCTCGTAAATTCCACCTAAACAATTTAGGTCATATATAAATTCGAGGAGACTCTTGTGTATTCTAACATCATTATTCATATTTTCTATTCAAATTCGAATACGGTCTAAGCAAGATTTTCTGTCTAATTCTTGACTTTGCTGAAGCTGGATGTAATCGCTATATTTAATGCCACGATATGCAGTGGGATTATCCTTGCTAAGCAGTTCGGGTGCAGGGCGAACAATGGCGTCAAGTGTAGGGCCATATGATGTAGCAACTGAAATTCTTGCAGCTTTCTTATTCATCACCACAGCACGATGAACAACACTCTCGTATTTTCTGTTGGTAAGTATCTGAGGACAAAGATTGAACATCTATTAATTCTTTTTCTAGGATGCAACATACCATAATAATCAATTCTCATATATATTTCTCTTAATCTCATAATAAGTAATTTATTTATAAAAAAAACTATTTTAAAATAAATAACTTTTTGAATGAAAAGTAGTATTTTCTGTCTTTCGTTTATACATTTTTTTTAATACGTGTAAAATGATCATATGATTTATTTATTATACGAAAAACGGAATTATACTTATAAAGGTATATTACTAAAATTTGGCCCGACTTTATTCCTTTCAATTTACCATTTATTTAAACTAATATTTTTATGCTTCTATATTTTTTAAATATATAATTGATTATTTCAAATATCTTTACATTGATATTAAGTTTAAGTGTAGTTTTTTCTTCTTCCAATTCAAACATTCATTTAAATTACTTTATTTACAATATGATCATCTTGTTATCAATCTTATAACTATATTATTTTAAATAATATTGATGGATAAATTTGTAACACGGACAAACATAGTTAAAATTTAATTGGTAAGAATTAAATTAAACAAGTAGAAAATTAAATTACTTGTGGTTAGCATTATAGTAGTTTATTTTTGCGTAAATTTTCTCAAATGGAATTTTGAATTATGTCAGGTTAATTTTGTTAAAGTTAAGTATGAAGGACAATAATGATTTATATTCTAAACATACGTACAATTTTTAATCGAACACAACAAATTAATTTTTGTTTTCATTTCTAATAAAATTTAGATTTAAAGGTAAAATTAATATTACATATTTTTTAGTGAAAAATCAATATTATTTACACTAACCAAATATAACTATTTTTACTAAAAGTTGTACGATCGAGATAATTAAAATAAAATTTTGATATCTTCAAGAACAAAGAAAAAAAGAATAAGTTGCTTGCAAATGTGACTTTATTTTACCTCCAAATGATCCCCAGTGTTGATGAGAAACGAATTGGGTAAAGGGTTGACAGGAATCCACTTGCCATTATGTTCAATTTGAAGCCCACTAAACTCATTCTGCATTAGGAGGGTTAGAAGCCCATAATCTGTGTGAGCGGGTAGGCCCATGACAAGTTCAGGTTTAGGACAAGGTGGGTAGTAGTTGATAACAAGCAACTGGGAGCCAGATTCTACATTCATACTTTTGTGTATGTAATTTTCTTCTAGGCCCAAGCTCAAAGATATTCCTTTTAGCAACTCTCCAATCAGTTCGTTGCTCTTTGTGACATATTCCTCTAAAGTTTCACTGCATATATTTACGAGAAAAACGAATGTTTAAGAAAAGATATTATCAAGTCATATATTGAAAATAAATAAAAGCTAAAACATATTTATAAAAGTAGACACCGCTCATTTATAAGTCGATTTTATAAATATAACATAAATTTAATATAAAAATTTAATATATATTTATAAATATAGTTTCATCAAAATAATATATGTGTATAAGGTTTACATTGGTTTTTTTTTATGTTCCTTAATTTTGTAGTTTGGTAAATACTAGATAGTAAAAAATCATTTAACTAGCTCATAATTAAGGATGGAAGGAAATCACTCAAATACAAGAGAAAAAAATGCAAAAAGAAACTATATATATTATATAATTTTCGTCGTAAAGACTAGAAAACTGCACGATTTGATGTATCTTTTAGAACTTTTTATTTTATTTTTTAAAAAATAATTTTGATGGTTATGACGAAGATGATGATGATGATAATAATGATAATAATTTTATTAATGTTCTACCAAAAACCTGATATTAAAAATTTGTCAAAGAAGTATTAATATTAATAATAATTTTTTATCAAACAAAAAATTAAAAAAGTTATTTTATTTGGCTTCCATTGCGATATTACGTAAATCGTTATTAAAAGATGATAATATGTTAGAACAAGTTAGGTTTTGCGAGATAAGAATTTAGACAGACTTTAGCATGATATGTCATATATTATAGACTTGTTTAAGTCCAATTTTAACCTTTATTAAAGCCTATTATAACCTATTAGTCTACTTAAGAATTTATTTCATAATGATATTTTTAAATAAATAATAAGACATATATTTTAATAGATTAATAAATTAATATATCAACAAAATTAATTATCACATATGTTAGACAATAAACTTTTGCTATTGGCAACCCTAATCATGTTAAATAAATGGGAATGTGGTTGCTATCATCACATAATCATTATGCAAAATATTGATAAAGAGTGGAACTTTAAGCTCCTCCATACTTTTTGCTAGGTAAACAAGACTGCTAATTACTTGGCCAAGCTTTCATCTAGGGGAGATAGTGCTGTGATGTTACTCTAGATCCACATTGATACAATTTTATTTTTTAAATTCAAGATATGACACGATTTATAAACAATAATTAATAAAATTTAATAAAAAAACTTTTTACATATATTTATTTAAAATACTTATTAAAAAAAATAGATATTACTATAACTTTAGTGTAGAGTTTCGCCTAAATCAAAATATTTTTTGACATCATTGTCCATGGATAACCTATAATAACAAAGGCGAAAAAAGATGGCAGAGATTCTCTTTTTATAGGGGAGAGTGGCTTTTTTTTCCCTCTCAAAATGTAAAAATTAAATGTTTAAAAAATGTATTTGTTCTATTATGAAAAAATATTTAATAAAAAGCTTTAAAATGAGTTTTCAAAACATAATAGTTCTACTGTTCTGTCTATATTACACCCTAACAAAAACGTATTAGCAAAATATCTTAAATTTTTTACGTTGATAAAATGAGTGAATAAATAATTGATAATTAATATTATTTAAATTATTTTTTAAAATAAATTATTGACTTTAAAGAGTCAAATCTATTAATATTTTATATGTACTCGACATAATATTTCTCTCATTTTAAATGTTTTTTTATAAAAGTAATTTGGACATAAAATTATTTTGACATGTTGAAGTGTATTTAAGTAGAATTGTATTTACTTCAAAAATACAATCGAATTAGAAATTTGAAGTTTGAATTTGTAACTTCAAAAATAATTTAAAATTATTGTTAAACACTTTTTTCCATAAATATTTATAATATAAATTATTTTATATTTAAATTACTTTTAATTAAAATTAAAATTAATTTAATTTAAAAATCAATTAATCATAAAATTAATCAATTATATAATTTTCATCACGGTTTAAACACAGTATAATTGGAGAAAGAAATTGATATTTTGATGGCCTGACACACGAGTCTGCTCCATCCCACTCTACCTTGTCTCACATTAGGATTTGGAAGTTTTCTTCTTCTATTGGCCAAAAGATAAAAGAACTCTTTCGCCCCTTAGAGTGCTTATTCTTTTGTAGTATTCTAAGAAAATAAAATTACCATTGTGGACTTGATTCCTCCACATACTTACAAAACTTTTGTTTTTTGAAAAACATTTTGGACAATAGAAGTCGGAGGTTGTCCACATGTTCCACACAAGAGCAGCACGCCACAAATCAATTTATTTTTTAAATTTTATTTAATTTTAGAAAATATGATAAATACTATATAATTAATTCCTACAACTTGGAGAGACAACATGTTCTATATAATACGACATCGACATCTTATCGGTTGAGTTAGGAGCAAAAATCAATTTCTAGTAGATAAAATGCAATTCTACAATATTTGAAGTTACACGAAAATAACATATTTGTCCTTTATTATTATTATTATTATTATTATTATTATTATTATTATTATTATTATCTTTTTGTAACAAATTATTAGTCTTTTATCTTTCTTTTAGTATTAAGTTCGTCTTTTATGTTTATAAACATTTATATCAATTATTCTAATTTCAAACCAATAAATTAGAAATTTAAAATTCTCTCAATTTTTTCAACAAACTTGTATATTTTTAAAGAGTTTTGATTACAATAATCATAAAAAGATAAACTCTTAATTAAATTTTAGAAAAATAGTTAAAACAAAAAAATTCGAGTGTGATAGACTTTAGCATTTTTGGAATGATAACAAAACTCATTATACCATTTTAAAACTCTGTAATTAAAAATAATTAAAATAAATTAAAACTAAAAATAGTTCAACATTATACTTTATAAATATAAAAAACTAAATTAATAAAAAAATTAAATAATTAATTTAATATTTTCATATAATTACAAGAAATTTTGCCAGTATAATACTAGAATATCTCTCGATACGGACAAAGATTCGGTTCACCTTACAAAAAAAGTTTTATATGTAAAAAAATTCGGTGTTCACCAATGAAAAATATGTATTATTAATCCGCGACTTGATGACAAAAAATGGTTGGGTCCATGAAGTCCTTTCCCTTTTTTATTTGGCAGAGCAAGTAAATGAAATTAATGATGAAGATTTGAGAGAAATTGATAATTCATCTCTAATTATTTTACAAAATTTAGTAAAGAATAAACTAAAAGCAATTTTTCGTAAAAAAAAAACTAAAAGCAATTTCTTTTCTTTCTTTTTTCGACTTCTTAAAAGTAATTTCTATTCGTTTTTAATTATGTTTGCTAATTCTATTTTCTAGCATATTATGACTATGCCCATATGTTCCATAAGGCAAAAACTAAGAGGCAAAGCGAAAAAAAACTTAAAAAGAAAAGTGAAAATTAAAAAGATATAAGTGCAATAATGGAATACCTAAAACCAAGGGGCTTGGAAGGAGCATGAAAATGAGGGTGAACATAACATTTGAGACAATCTCTCCAATAGAGGGTTTTGTCTACCTTCACATTGAAGCTTGTTCCACATCTAATTGGATCAAATACACTTTCTCCTACGTAATCCTTTTTTTCTTCCCCTCTTAGATCAAAAAAGCATTGGCTTGCTCTTAGCACCTCATCCCTTAGTGTCTCCGACACCCCATGATTGATTAGCTTCAGTAATTAATAATTAAACAAATCATAAGTTTATGCATCCATGCGGAAATTTATAAACTCTAATATTCTTGTGGATAAGTTAAAGAAAAAATATACTAGAAATAATTAGTCACTAAATTTTAGGAAAATTTTTTTTTTCTCTGATTTCTTCCTTAATAAATTCTAATAACAAAATTAAAGATACAATTTATATCTTTTTAGAATTAAAGAAATTTTTAATCCCAATAAAATTTTAATATTATGTTTTTAATACTATAAGAAAATCAAAATTTTTAATCTTTACAAAAACTATCATGTAAATAATTTTAGTCTCTATCAAAAAATATATATATATATATATATATATAATTGAATCTAAATATTTTGTACCATAAAGAAACCCCAATCACGGCAAGCATCGCCAAGTTTTTGGATTTCATTGGAGCGGCCATCTAGATTAGAAGAGATGAGGTTGGAAAAGTCAATTATTGGAATATTTTGTGTTTCATACGAATACAACATGGAATCATCATCTTGATTTTTTTGGCAAATGTAGTTTGAAGGAATTGACCTTAGACTATTCGACTCAACAAAGCGCTTAAGGCTAGACATGTTGCTCTTTCTGGTTTTGGGTGGAAAAGAGAAGCAAGTTGGGTATAACACTACAACACGTTACTTGTTATATCGTAATATTCATCTCACGACCTTTTTTTGTTATATAGATGATAACAAGTGACCTTTTTTTTGGGGCTATTATATGAATGGATGACGAGTAGAATCATTATTATATATCTGTCTCAATTATTATAGTGGTGGTACGTTCTTAGTATGATTGAAATGGGCGATCACGATCGATATTTTTTAGTGGACACCAGTTTTTTACTTAATAAAAATTAAAAAGGTATTTTTTTCATAACCAAATTTTATTAAATGAAGTACTAGGAGTACTCTAATTTTTTTTACATGAATTGTAAGGTTAAAAAATTATTCTACCAATTAGAAAAGTCATAGATATCTATGTTGGAGAAATACTATAATATTAGACATAGAATTACAACAAACATTAATCAACAAACAAATATTAATATCAAATAAATATAATTCAAAATAAATAAAATAGAGAACACGAGAATTTATGAATATTTGATTGAGGCTTGCAAAAATACTAGACTTAAGAGTATTTCACCACCACCGCACGTGAACTGGCGAAAGCACATTCTCAATGGAACAATATTCTTTTACGAATGTTCATGCCTAAAATTTAACAAATGAATTTATAATTTATAGTAGAACCAATGCATACAACATGCTATAAGTTCTCTCTATTGCAACCATTAATTATAATTATGTTTTAAATGAAATAATAAAATAATAATATTATTTTAAAATAAATTCTAATATAAAAATTAATATAATAATCTCTCACAATTTATTTTAAAGTTGTTTTTGGCTGTTCGATTTTTCGTTCCTAAGAGTGTGATAAATCAATGTATCAGTACTTGCGTTTTTTGGACTATGAGCTAACACAAAGAGCAAATAAAATTTGATTCAATAAAATGTTGGTGAAATTATAAACTCTATGAATCTCATTCCGTATGTGAAACAGTGATCTCATCATTCACACGATCTCTCGTTCGAAGTTGTTCGACGTGGTTTGGTGCATTTTGGCCAGCACTTCTACCTGAATTTCATGAGTTGCTTTAGAAAGTCTGCCTAAGCTTTCATAGAGGTGGCCTCACCTAAAGACTCATATATATATATATATATATATATATATATATATATATATATATATATATATATATATATATATATATATCAAATGTACATCACACTTCACACCAATCATTCATAAGTTATAGATTTATTAAGAATATAAACTCAACCTCCAACATTGTAGTATTCACTCTCTTATCCTTTTGGAACATATAGTATGTTAGTGTGTGAATTTAAAAATTATTGAAGTCCTACATTAAAAAACTCTTATATATTGAGTAGTTTTCATCACTATATAAAGAATATCAAACTTTTGTTGAAAAAAACATATGTGGGTTTGCTTCTACTCGATATATTTTTAAGTCACTTTCTTTTTGAGTGACTTTTATGTTGTAGTTCCTTCTATTTTTAGTAATACCACTTTATTTTAGAGTGGTTTTTATACCATAGCCCTTACTATTTTTGAGTGATTATAATACCATTATCCTTTTAGAGTACGTAGTTTTTATGTCGTAATCTCTTCGATTTTGAGTGGTGCTTATATACCACAGTCCATATAATTCGAAACTTACAAACAACATATCCCATAGGATTAAACTATCACAAATAATTGATGGTGTCTAGTCAAATTAACAAGGACTTGTTATTACCAATATACCCTTGTATTCCCTTTAATTTAATTTGCATATTAAAAAGAAAAACCATTGGAACATAAGTTCGCAAATTGTTCACAATCTATGCTGGGTTACCATCACTCTCAATTTTTATAAGGACATAAAGTCATCGTTGGATGTATGTATTCACTAACTTTTTATTTTATGATTTTATTATTATAGGATCCTCACAATTTTATAGGGACATAATTATGAAGTATAAATATATGGCTTCATTTGATTAAGATTTAAAAAAAAATTTTGATTTTATATTTTAAAAAATGAATTTTATGAAAATTTAATTAAAAATAGTAAAAAAGAATTAGATATTAAAAAATTAATTTTGACATTTAATAACTTAAATATTTATTATTAGTTATTTTAACATAATAAAAATTATATTTAAAAAAAAATATTAACTAAATTGTCTCTAAGTCATTATCTCATATATTTTCAAACCATCGTCCATAATCTAATTTGGCAAGTCTGCTGATAAATTTCAAGTGACAACATCTCTATAATGGAAAAAAAATTAAATTCAGTTATCGACTTACTACATATACCTGAAAAACTTTCAAGCAACAAAACTCCTACGTTTGGTAAAATAAATTCTTACACAAATCTATTTGAAATAGTTCCAATTAAGTGACAAAATTAACCACTCACATTGGGTAAAATAAATATGTATGAATTTTAGTGTGCAGATATACTTTAAGATTTCCAAGTGACAATATTCACATTGAATAAAAATAATTCTTTATGTAGATTTGTTAGATCTACTTGGACTGTTTTCAAGTGACAATAATCTCTAATTTGATAAAAAATAAATTCATTTGTATTTATTATTATGCAGGTCTACTTGAATAATTTCAAGTAACAACACCCCACAATAGAATAATTATTCATTAATATGATATATAGAAGTCTCCCGAACTTCGTGAGTCTCAATTTGTCACCATTAACATGACGATTAGGCACTATACACACATTAAAAACGAATTTTCACAATAGACATATTATATGCCACATTTTTTTTTAGGAACGCGTTTTTTTAAGCTTTAGCAACTATCTTTCAATTATTTTATATCAATTCACTTTCTCACACAATACGCACCAATAAAAAATGAATGTCATAGATGAAGCTCCTCTATCATAAGTAAAACCAAATACACATGTCTATATTTGTGAATAGTATATATTTATATCACTGGAACAACATATTGGAACTTTAGCATTAAGTGTGCATATTTAAAATATTGTGTGAATTAAAAAATTATAGTAGTATCATATAAGAGAGTTTTTATACAATGTTAGTGTATATAAAATGGAGAAGTAGAATCTTTGATTGTACCTTAAGGGTAATCACTTTTGTGAACACAAGAGAATACATTTAAACTCCGACTATCGTCGTGGTTGAATTTGGATTAAGTGGTGTATTATTTTTTAGAAAAAAAAAGATATTAATATTTATCTTTTAATGTGTTTCTCTCTTCACGTTATGAGAATATAGATTTCTTCGACACATTTTATCAACAACAAGAATTACATCAATTAGGGTACTAATTTCACTAGTAAACAGGAAAGCGTATAGGTTTTATGACTTAATGCTAAAGTGATCATAAAGTCAAATGATGTTGACTCTAGTGAAAATAGGTTCGTTTTAAATTGAGAAATAATGGGTGCATGAGAACGTTCCGGTGATCAAGAGCACTGAAAGCTACAAAGAAGAAAAAACAGAACCTCAAAGAAGTAAAAGAGAAAGAATTGTTAAAGATTATGGTCCCGATTATACATTGTATACATTAGAAGATGATATAGAAAACCTCTAAGAAGCTTTGTCGTCTTTGGATGTAGATTTATGCCAAGAAACATAAATGATTAGATGGGTTCTTTAGAGTTTAACAAGACCTAAAAATGAGTAGATTTACCTCCTAATTGCAAATCGATAGGTTGTAAAATAATTTTAAAAAAGAAACTAAAACTGATCAACTGATCAACTGTTGAAAAGTACAAGGCTTGCCTTGTAGCCAAAAGTTTTAGACAAAGAGAAAATATAGATTTCTTTGACAAAATTTCACTAGTTACAAAAATTATATCTATTAGGGTACTAATTTCACTAGCTGTTATTCATAATTTAGTGGTACACCAAATAAATGTCAAAACTATTTTTTTAAATGGTGTTTTGGAAGAAGAAATCTATATGCAGAAGGTTTTTTATTCATGAACAAGAAAACAAGGTCTGCAAGTTAGATAAGTGTTTGTATGATCTTAAACAACCTATATGTAGATGACTTACTCATATTTGGTTTAAGCATTCATGTTGTCGATAATGTGAAATCTTTTTTGTGTAAAAACTTTTATATGAAATACCTCGGAAAAACAAGTGTAATCGTTGAAATTAATACATTGGCAACCTTATGTATACCACTAATTGTACAAGACTCGACATTACCTACGCGTGAGACTTTTGTGCAGGTTTATCAGTAGGTCTCGAGTATGGAGCATTGTCACGCTATTGAGAAAATCATGAGATACAATGATGCTAATTTTCCGTTTTCCTTAAAGGACATAGTGATGCTGATTGGAACACTTTATCACATGATTCCAAAGCAACCAGTAGCTATATTTTAACATAGTTGGAGAAGCTATATCTTGGAATCGATAAAACAGACCATATTGGCTTAGTCCACTATGAAGTCTAAAATAATAGCTCTTACAACCTCTAGTGAATAGGCTATTTTTTGAGATGCTAGCTAGTAGAGATCCCTTTTGTGAAAAAGACCGATGCCAACTATGTTGATCCACTAAGATAATACTCAAATATTATAAAAATTGGGAATCGTTACTATAATGGTAAACGATGACAAATACGTCGTCAACAAAATATAGTTAGAGAATTACTCTCAAAATGAGCTGTAAGAGTGGATCATGTACACACTGATGAAAACTTAGTCGAACCTTTACCAAAAGGATTAGCTAGAGTGAAAATCCTAAGCACATTCAAAAGAATGGGACTACAATCTATAGATCAAAGAGTCATTCATGATGGTAACCCTAACTAAAAGACTGAAGATCCAAAGAATTAGGTTCAATAAGTAATAACAATTTGGGAAGTGATATGACATGAACATGCTAATATAAATTGAAGAAGCGTGATTCATGAAGCGATGAAAAGATGAGGTAATAGAAATTCTTAACGAGATATATACTCTATATGGAGTGGAGTATCTAGCTACAAGAATCCTTTTGATAGATTCACCTATATGAATGTAGAAGGGAGTTGCTTCTTATGGAATTTTGAGGCATAATTCCTAAAGCATTCATTATTCTAGGATAGATGTGCTCGATCATTAATGCACGAGCTTATATGAAATGGTTGTGTGTGGATTTGATGTCAGTGATAGAGTTCAAGACTACGATTCACTCTTATTGAATATGAATCTTATTCACTATGCAAAGGTTCAAGTCAAAAGAGACATTTGTTTATGCACAATCTTATAAAAGCGTTTGACGCTACTTCATAATCACTTTTTTAAAATCAAGTGGGGGATTGTTGGAACTTTAGCACCAAACTTTGACATTTAGAGCTAGTAATATGTGAATTGTAAAAAATTATGGAAGTCCTACATAGGAAAGTTTACACAAAAGTTAGTGTATATAAGGTGGAGGTTAAAACCTTTGGGGTGTGCCCCAAAGCATACTCAATTTTGTGAACTTGAGAGAACAAACTCATACCGACCACTTGAACTTAGGCTTGGCATAAATGGTGTATTATATTTTAGAAATCAAGAAAAAGTTAATTTTTATTATTGAATATGTTTCTTTCTCGAAATTTTTAACAATTGACACATTTTTTTTTTACACAAGTTTTTTGACCAAGTCGTCCACTAACTTCGTACGGTTTCGTGATCCTCATATTTCGTAGGTCTGTTATTGATTGACTATACCATTTTCTGTGATCTAGTAAAAACCACTTGCGCAATTTTTGCTACAGCACGTTGCGGATTTCCTCTATAAATAGAAGACTATGTTCACTTTAAAATGTATACCAAAACTTCGAACCTTTTGAGTTTTCTTTCTTCTCCCCCTTTTATTCATTTCTTTTTCTTTGTCGTTACCGATAAATTGTCTTGCCCGATTTAGAGCGGTCTTAATATCATACTTTTTAGTGACTGTAATAGCCATATCAAATGTATAATTCTAGAACAGTTTTCTACAGTGTAATAGAATACCGATACAGTTTGTAACATAATTGTTTTATCTTTTAGATGCCACTTGCACAATTTTGAGCAAGACTGCAAAAAACTTTAAAAAGAACGATTTAATCCGCTACTCAATCCAATAATATCTTTGTAACCAAAAATTATTTTTTAAAATTATTTTGATCCGAAAACAACACAAAATCAAATGTTAAAAAAAAACATCACAAAATCAAAATAAAACGCAACTATCACAAATATGAAAAGAAACTATCTCAAGTATAAAATGAATTGGCTCAGTGAAAAAAAAAATGGGTTAAGCACTTAGCGTTTTTATTTATTTATCAAGGAGATACTCTTAAGATTGTTGGAAAAATATTACAAATTTTTTATGTATGAAAATATTACAATATTAGAAATAGAATTATCATAAATATTAATAAACAAACAAATATTAATATCAAATAAATATAATTCAGAATAAATAAAATAGAGAACACGAGAACTTACCAATCCAACGTATCAATCTTTAATTAAGGCGTGCAAAAGCGGTGAATTTAAAAGTATTTTGCCACCAAAGGTAACTTACCAAGTAGAGTTGGTCTCATTGCTAATACTCTTTACAAGACAACAATCACTTCTTGCTAACCTTTCACGTGAAATAGCAAGAATACAAGAACCATTTCTAGATGGTCAAGGGAACAGTTATTTTTACACATGTTGATGTCTAAAATTTATAGTACAACCAATCATACTACAAATTCTCTCTATTTTTTCTCTCGGCACTCAGTTTTACTTAATGCCCAAACTATATATATACTGCAGAAGTATATTTAGGATAAGTTATTATGTGTAATAATTCAATATCAATGATTAATTTCATTAATTCTACTGTCAATTTTTTATAAAATTTTAAAAATTATTTAATATTTTATCAAATAATTTCAAATGAACGAATAATAAATTTTTAAAAGATATAAATAAATATGGATGATTACACTAATTGAGAAAGATTATATATATATTTAGAAAATCGTAGTTTCTTGAAGAGGTTGAAACCGAAAGGATAAAAACTCAAATGAATGCGGATTAATTATAGTAATAACTATTGATTAAAATTTCAATGGGAGGAAATAATTGAGAAGCAAAAGTTGCTTTAACCATTAATTATAATAATAACCAAGTTTATCAGAACCGAATTGGCTATTGAATGATGTGCTTACTAATTTAAAGTTCGACCAAGGTCAAACCATTTTTAGTTAAATATATATATATATATATATATATATATATATATATATATATTTGTTTTTCAATAATATATATTACAATAATAAACAAAATATTACACAATTTTGTTTTAATTTTACTCCATTAAAGTATAATTTCTCATAAATTATTATAAAATAGATTAGAAGGCGCAAAATAAACAAGGAGGAGGACAAATTAAGAACTAATATACAAGTGAAACCTTTTCTGTAACAGCCCCGACACTCAGCTCGTGTTGAAGTAGAAATATCAATCACAAGAAAAGGGAGTTTGAATTGTGATTCCTTTTAAAAATCTCAATTCCTGAATTTAATTTGAATTAACTCAAGATCAATTTTAATTTCAAACAAAAAGTCTAGAACGTTCTAGGTGAGTTACAAATGAATAAAACAAATTATATCTGGGTGATATGTGATTAGTGAGTGAAAAATAAATAAGGATAAGGACAAGAAAATCACACAATGATGTATCCTGATTCACCCAAGGTGGGCTATGTCAAGTTCACAATCTATGAGTTTTCCGACTAATGTGCTTGGCCAAAGAACGTTCTTGCTTTCACACTATCTTTATTGATCACTCTTGATCAGTTTCAGAATTCACCTTTCAACCTTGAAAGGAGTTTTATAGTTACCTTTCGGGCCAGAAATGATTTTTACAAGTTGCCTTTTAATAACTAAAAGGATTATTACAACATACTCATGAAGATGCAAACACGAGAAAATGGGGTTGAATTGTGTTTGTCTAAGTTGTATTCTTTTTCATTATTTAATTAACACTGGTTTAGGTTTGATGACTTAGAGCAGAAGTAGTAACAAAACTAAGGAATGCAGTAGTAAAGTGACACAAGTAATTTATCCTGGTTTCACTAACTTGGCTACATCTAGTCCCCTCACTCAGAAGGATTTAATCTACTAATTCAACAACTTGAATTACAAAGCACCTGACCCTATAAGTCAGTCTTCTCAAAATAGTCTGACAACCCCAGACTTTTTGAGGACCATAAACACATTGACTCTACCAGCCAAGTCTTCTCCACACAACCTGACAACCCCAAATTGTTGAAAGCATACAACACCTTGACCTTACAAGTCAAGTCTTCTCCACACAATCTAATAACCCCAGATTGTTGAAGGCACACTAACACCTTGACTCTACAAGCCAAGTCTTCTCAACACAACCTGAGATCCACAGATTGCTTGACGCACACTAAAGCCATTATCGGGCTAGGTTTCAATGAGTTTGGAACTTGATTGGTTTGCTTCTAACAAGCATATTTGATACAATGATTTTTCCGCACTACAACCATTAGAATATTTTTCTTTGAACGATTAATTTGCTAGAACTTAAAACCTTCAACTTTGAATTCTTATAAAATTGAGCTCTTGAGGTTTTCTAAACAACTTTGATTTTTAGGATTTATGAGTTTGTGTATTTGTGTTGTTCTTGTCTTTCTTTTTCAGCCTTGATCCACTATTATAGTTGAAATCAAGGCTTCAATTTAGTCCTTTGAGAATTTTGAATCATATCTTCATTCCAGCTTGGTCAACAATGATTTTCTTTAAAAATAATTTTGAAGATGCGTTTTGATAATATGTCCTTTAGCCAATTCTTTATTTTCAAATCTGATATGAGCAATTCTTCTAAAATGATATGATGCATATTTTCTTCATATTGCATTTGGAAATTATTTAGCTGAATCTTCCTTCATATGGTTGATTTGATTTGGGTGGGAACAATTATTGGGCCGTGTTCTTGAACCTTCATAATTTTGGATACAGCTAAACGAAATTTATCTTATATCAAAATCGTTGACTTTCCATCAGAGACATTGACTTTTCTTCATCAGAGTATAGCTTGATTGCTGGAGTCAGTTGTTGTATTCTTTGCTTTCTTGATAGTCAGAGGCATACTGCATGAGTTGGAATCAGTGGCTTAGGCAAATCAAATTTGTTACTTTATTTGAGTCAGAGTGTAACACCCCGAGTTTAAAACACAGCGCGAGTGTATTTTTTTTTTATAATAAATAATTAAAATGATTTTCCAAATTATTACTTCAAAGGAATTGAAATAAAATTTAAGATTTTAATAGTTTCGTCAAATAATACGTCGCAACTCCATCGATGAACATAATTAAATAACTTCATCGTAATATCACTAAGTACTTAACTCTAGAAATTAGTAATAAACATTAATACTTTTCAAAAGATAACAGTGTCATAATCTCAAAAGGAAATATCAGAGTGCGGAATGTGTTAGCGGAAAAAGTGGTACAATAATTTCCAAAATCAAAGCAAATTACATTTTTCCAGCTCAAAATCCTATACATCAAATCTAACTGATCATGCACTAAAGCTACAGTAGCACGGATTTCCTCCGCATCCCATACAAGTCTCATCTGACTCCGCCGCTCGCCTCGATTTGACGTCCTCCTCCTCATCATACAAAGAGGGATCAGTCTCCTCCGAAGTCAAATCAATGCACAGTCTCGGTCGCTTCGGCGGTGCCGGAATCTCATAACAATCATCGGATATCCTAGATGGACCCGGAATATCAGCTGCTACTGGCTTCAGCCCTTTGTTCTTCTCTTCCACCTCGGGTTCACGTACAGCCCCTCCAACTGGCTCCTCCGCGTCATCAAAAATTCCATGCACCTCCAATACTAATTTGGAAGGCACAGGAAAATCAATACTCGTGTAAGTGTGCTCCACGAAATCCTCTACTCCGTCGGTCCTGCACGTCCTTGCCAACCTCCCCGTGTAAGTCGCCCTGCTTGAGATGGGGTCAAATACCCAAGCAGTACGCAAATGTCGATCAAGAAAATCTAGCGACGTTTCCGTCGTTCTGGTACCCACCAGGGGTGTGGGTTTGGGGGGCATTTGAGGGCAAAGCCCAATTTCCACAATGATAGTAAAGGGTCACCGACCGAAATTAACAATTAACACATAACATCTATATCACAGTAACAAACATATCCATGGCATATCATATAATAATGATGATAAATAAGGATGCTCAATTTGAAATTTCATGACATATATGTTTTTTTAAACAACAACCAATTAATATAGAAAACATATTGTAAGTACAACTACCACCTCAGCAATCACAGAAATTCAGATTTTATAACGTACTTACACACATCACTTTCCAATCATCGTCATATAACCAAATCGTGACCCACCGGTCAACCACCCCAATGCATTATATATATGCTCATGTACTCAACTTCTTGGAATTACCAAGGTGCAGTCGCTCACAGACCAGCACAATTTAAATATGTTTGACTTTAACGGCCCTCAAGACCAGGGTGTCGCTCAACAGATCAGCACCAGTGCAGTCGCTCAACAGACCAGCACTCGTGTAGTCGCTCAAAAGACCAGTACCAGTGCAGTCGCTCAACAGACTAGCACTCATGCAATCGCTCAATAGATCAGCACGTTTTTGTGCATTTCAGGGTACAGTCGCTCAACAGACCAGTACCAGTGCAGTCGCTCAACAGACCAGCACTCGTGTAATCGCTCAACAGATCAGCACGTTTACGCATTACTCTGTGGCCCATTGCGGTTACCACCTGACTATGCAATGCATGAATATGCAGTGTTTTCTCTTCACTGAAATTAGTATGCAACATCAGTAAAATTTTTGCCTTTCCATCATTTCTCAAAGCATCTCAACACAACCAATTTCATTATCATCACATCATAAATCAAACATTCAAACATCTCATCATTTCCACTTCACATCATCTTAAAACTCCATTCTTATTCATCAAAAATCTTCCCTCTGTTTTCCCCAACTCTTAAAATTCATAAAACAGTGTTTAAAATTGATATTTCTGGAAAACACGAATCTGTATTCAAATACAGCTTCTCTGTATTCGAATACATAAGCCAAAACAGTGCAGAATTAACACTCTGTATTCGAATACAGCTCCCTGGTATTCGAATACAGAGGCAGTCCCTGTGCACAAATCAGCATTTTTCACTACATCAGTAAAGTCTCAAAAACTTCATCACCACCCCTTCAAACTATCACAAAAATTCCATTTTAATTGATCACAAACCTTCCCAATATTACCCAACACTTAGGGTTTATAAAACAATGTTTAAAACTTTGATTTTCTGAAAAACACGAATCTGTATTCGAATACAGCTCCCTTGTATTCGAATACAGAGGCTAAATCTGCAAATTCAACACTCTATATTCGAATACAGCATACTTGTATTCGAATACAAAAGACAAAAACAATGTAAACTTAGCATTTTCTCCAACATCATTAAAGGTTTCCAGAACCTCATCATCTCGTCTTCAAAACTATTTCAAAATCTCCATTTTAATCATTTCAAACCTTCCAAATGTTTCCCTACACTTAGAGTTTATAAAACAATGTCTGAAACTTGATTTTCTGGAAAAATACGACTCTGTATTCGAATACAGATCCCTTGTATTCGAATACAGATCCCTTGTATTCGAATACAAAAACTAAAATAATGAAAATCAACATCCTGTATTCGAATACAGGAGGCCCGTATTCGAATACAATTTCGAAAAATTGAGAAAAACAGAAGCTTGACAGGTGGTATTCGAATACACTCAAACTGTATTCGATTACACCTTCGAATTCAGTGAAATTTTCTTGAAACTACAACACATTTTCAAACTTTTCGCTTTAGAAACCAGCACAACCCCAAAACAGTTTCTCCATTCTTTTGAACCACAAAACTCAAGCATTTTTCATCAATAACAACTTGTCCAGAAATAAACACTTTCATCATTTAAAATCCATTTTCTTTTGAAAACATCAACAACACCAGAACCACCTGAAACAGAATGTCAACCACAACAGAACAGACATTTTTCAACGTTTACATTGTTGATCATTTCTCAAAACAACATGCAAGGTATTTCCAGCATTCTTACACAACCAATCACAACATGCAAAGCATTTTCCAACTTTCTTACACAACAGAACAACAATGATGTATTCAGCCAAAACAGCAAGCATCACATAGCAGCAAAACACCAACAGAATGCATTTTTGCATTTTATAACATCAAGCACAACAGTTTTGTAAATATGCATTTTGATCATCTTCAAAATTAAAATGCAAGACATTTTTCAGCTTTCCCACACAAACAAAACAACATTAATGCATTCAACCAAACAACAATCATCACAGAATCATCAAACATCAACAGAATGCCCTTTTTCCATTTTTTTTCAAAATATCATGCAAAACAGTTTTTCTTCAGACAATGATGAAACACTATTAATGCCATGACAGTATGCATTTACAGCCCTAATGCAAACTAGAAAGTGGAAGGTGCCCCTTACCTTTGTTAAATTTCTGCTTTCGTACACGTTTTTGCGACAAAAGTCAGTGAAACTCCCGCTCGCGTTCGCCGCTACGAAAGTGGGTTCTCTAGCTCCGTAATGATGAGGGGAACAACTTTTGTACTGGAAGTTTTCTGGTTTGGTGCTTGGATTTCCAAGTAATATCACTTTTGAGGAACACCCTTTTTTTTTTTAAACGTGAAACATAATGGGAGAAGGAAGAAGATGAGTACTGTTACATGCAGTAAGGGAGGAGGAATGGGTTTCTGACTTAGCTCTTCCTCCTCATTCATATTTATAGGCATTTGTGGGTGCCACCTCACCTGACACTTGTCTGATCCTCAGCACTTAACCAGTCTCGTCGCAATTAGCAGATAACGTCTTAATTAACTGTCCGATAATTTAATTACTCATAATTAAATTAATTTATCCTTCATCCAATAATTTTAATTCATCGTCCCAAAATAAATATTTATATATATATATTCACACCAAACATACATATATTAAATATTTTACAAATATCCCCAAAATACACTTAATATTAAATCCAAAATTTAATTCTTAAACTTAAGGGTCTTACACAGAGCAACTTCAGAGTGTGCTGTGTATCTGATAACTCTTCATCATATGCATATTTGTCGCTATTTTTAGTCATATTTATAGGAAATCACTAGTTAATTTAAGGAGTTATTTAATATATTTTGTTGATTTTAGTTTTTGGATTTAATAAAATATTTATGTTCGTATTTCCTTGATTAAGTAGATATTTTTTGTGGTTTTATGTTATTTCTTTATTTTCAGTGCAGTGCTGAATTTTGGTGAGAAATCAACATGACCTACATGGAGTATTTCTACCATATCTGGAGTTGTAGATGTCCAATTGGAGTCAAACCAAGTGCAAATGAAAGTTAATATCCATAGCTATAACTTTCATGAAGACATTGGAACCAAATTGGGACTCGAAAGAGGAGCTCAATGCATAAATTCTAGACATCACGTATTGTGCGCATGAAGCGCATTTCGGCACTGCTGATTATGTTTTAATGCGCCTGAAGCGTAAGTCCTGCACCTGGAGCACGTGGCACGCTAAAGAATGTATAAAACGAAGTTTTTCTGAATTTTTAGAGATCTTTTGGTCAATTGGGAAGCTCAGAGACTTGTGTCCTAGCAAAGAAGCTCAGAGATTTCTACACCATTGAAGGAGGTTTAATAAGAATCATTCATGAATATTTCTCGTAATTCTTCTTTAATCTCTATCTCTTTAATCTTTGTAATGAGTAACTAAACTCTAGTTGTTAGGGATGAGTGAAACAAGATGAAACCCTTATTTGTCTGATTTGATTCCTAGTTATATGAATAAATTTATTGAATTATTTTTCTCATATCTATGCTTGATGCTTTTTATTGCCTGATCAACTCTAAAATGTTCTATGATTCGTATTTTGAAACAGAAGTGGACTTTACGAATGCTTGAGATGAGAAATTCATGAGATTATAGTCTAGGGATAGATGTAGATCATGAAATCAATTGAACTAGTTGCAGAGGCAACAATTTAAAAAGATAATTTTTGTACTGTAAAGCTTAATCCTAATTTTAAACCCACTAAGGAATTAGGGGTTATTTTGGAATTAAAGGTTCTGTCACTAAGACATTAGGGCAAGAATACTAAAGAGAATTCGGTAATAATTCAATAAAGGAATTCAGTAATTAGGATCAAATTATAAACCAAGGTTGGACTCAAAGTGAAACTCATCCTTGACATTTTTCTCATTATAAAAGTTCAATTTCATTACTATTGTTATTTTAAATATTACCTAAATCAATTTGGAAACTTTTTGTTCAATTTCAGTAATTAAAGATAATTCGATAGTAAAACGCAATCCTTGAGTTCGATACTCGGTACAACCGTTTTAATTATTACTTGCAACGATTCAGTACACTTGCTGAAACGCTATCAAGTTTTTGGCGCCATTGCCGGGGATTGCCATATCACTATTGAGTTATAATTTATTTACTTAATTGAAATTTTTTGCTTCACAATAAAATTTTGGTTCTTTAGTTATTAAATTTTTATTTATCTTTTATTTACTTATATTTTTTTTTCTCTATTTTCTCATGATTTTTCTAACCTTGTATGCGAGGCCAGTCCTCAGCTAAGCTTCTTTTTGATCCAGAAATAGAAAAGACCGCAAAAGCAAATCGAAAGGCGGTTCGAGAAAGGAGGAAAAGGGAAAGAAAGTTAGCAACGGAAGAACAAGATCTAGGGGATTGCTTCATATTTGTTGAAATGGCTAATCCACCATGACCTGAACGTACCCTCGGGTAGTATGGGAATCGTGATAGAAACCGTGCTCGGTTGGCCATCCATAATCAACCGGTTACAGTCAACAAATTCGAAATAAGTCCCCCCCTGTACCAAGAGTTAAACGAGATTCATTTTTCCGGTAAACATAATGAAGATGCAAATAGACATCTCATAAACTTCTTTGAACTATGTGAGACAATGAAGGTGGATGGTAATTGTGAAGAAGGCAAGAGGTTGAGACTATTTCCATTGTTATTAAAAGGTGATGCTAAGGAGTGGCTAAATTCTTTACCCTCTGGTAGCATCACCACATGGGACGATCTTGAAGACAAATTCTTGGAACAATACTTTCCCCCAGTTGTGTTTGTCAGAAAAAGGCATGAGATTTCTGGTTACAAGCAGAAAAAAGGAGAATCACTTCGTGACATTTACCGGAGGTTCAAGAGTTTACTAGCAGGATGCCCGAATCATACTTATGACGACACCGCTCAAATGCAGATATTCTGCAATGGGTTGAGGCCGAGCACTAGAATTATGTTGGATGATACAGCAGGTGGCTCTTTGAATTACAAGATCGCATCAGAAGCACGAAAAATTATTGAGATTATGGCATCAAATGAGAAAATGATGTTGTATGATAGAGGTGGTGGGTCAAAAAGTGGTATGCTGAAATTGAGTGTTATGGATGTCGGGTTGGCTCAAGGAAAGCTACTCTCAAAACAGATAGAAGAGGTTATCGCTGATGAGATAAAAAAGGGGATGGCAACTCTAAATATACAACCCCAAGTGGCCCCTGTTAAATTATTGAAACATACAAGTTGTGATTTTTGTGGGGAAGCACATAAAAATGGCGCCTGTGAAGTACCAGAGGATGATGACACAGAAGAACCAGAAAAGGTGAATTTTTTGGGTAACAACAGAAAGCAAAATAATCCTTACACTAGTACGTACAATCCGGGTTGGAGAAATCATCCAAATTTTTCATGGAAAGATCTACATGGTGGGTCCCAAAGCCAACAAGGAGCTCAAACAAATCAAGCGCCACCGTGTAAAGCTGCTTGGGAGATTGCTATTTAGAAGTTGGCAACAAACACAAGTGTTTTCATTGAAGAGTCAAGAGCCATCCAGAAAAATCATCAGCCTCTATCAAGAATCTTGAGACCCAAGTGGGTCAAATTGCTCAACAGCTAGCACAAAGAGCACCCGGAAACTTGCCTAGTGACACAGTTCCTGAGGTGGAAATGTTGCTTTACAAGAAAGGGGGATTTGAATTGGACAACTGTCTTTTATAAATTTTCCTGTCAACACTTTAAAATTTAACTCAAGAATGATCTTGGTTACAAAATAAAGAACGTTTTTGATTAGTTTAAAAAGGCAGAATGATCTTAATAGTAAAGGCAGAAAAAGGAGAACGTTCTGGAAAACGCAGAACGTTCTGGTTTGCTTTTAAAACAGAAAATTGTTTTTTCAACTTAAGTAAATAAAGAGCTGAATGTAAATAGAGTTAAGGAAGAGATAGTACGTAGAGAGTTATCCTGGTTCACCCTAACTTGGGCTACGTCCAGTCCTCACACCAGTGAGTTTTTCCACTAAGTGTTTAAAACAAAGTACCCACTTGGTTTTACAATTCCTAGTTCAGATCAGCCTTGATCTGTCACAGTTTATCAATCTTTCCACCCAGAAAGAAATACAATCAGATCACCTATCAACCCTTGATAGGATTTTACAACTTCACCTTTTAACCTTAAAAGGATTTTTCTAAAAAATGACTCACTCAAGCTATAAACAAGCCTTATAGTCTTGAGTGTTGAATGATAATGATAGGTTTTGAGACAGAATCTGTTTTGACTCAACTCTTGTTTGAGTTTAGATTCTTTACAAATGATTTCATTAAACTAAAGATAGAGAATTCGAAAGGGAAGGTTACTGATTTCTTGAGAAGCTTTCAAGTGATAATGTGAGTGATTTGATGATTTTCTTTGCACTTGAATGTCTTGTTTTTCTCTTGATCAATGAGGCTCCTTTTATAGATATTCAGGAAGTCCTTGAGGGCTTGATATTACCGTTTGAGAAGGTTCCATTGATCTAGGGGCAGAATAGAGAAATCAGCCCTTATTTCAAATCTTTTGATTAAACTATTTTGCCTTTTTTACTTCTTGACTTTCTTATATTTGTTTAATCTGTTGCCATCTGATTTGTGCACACTGTAGCATTAATAATACGTGTTAGAATGTGATGCTGTACATTAAATTAGAAGTGTTCTTGAACAGGTTCAGAATTTGGAGAATGTTCTGGTGCAGAAAAGCAGAAGCTGGAGAATGATCATTTTCAGCTGTTTCATCTGTTTTGTCTTGCTCTAAATCTTTTCTCCTTAGATCTTTTAGAGTGTTTCTTTTGCTATCTTTGAAGCTTCATATCTCATGATGATGTACTGGAAATTTGTTTAAAGTAAGCATGATTTTTCCTTGCATAAAAATCAGGTTCCAACAGTCTTGATCAATGAGGCTCCTTTTATAGATATTCAGGAAGTCCTTGAGGGCTTGATATTACCGTTTGAGAAGGTTCCATTGATCTAGGGGCAGAATAGAGAAATCAGCCCTTATTTCAAATCTTTTGATTAAACTATTTTGCCTTTTTTACTTCTTGACTTTCTTATATTTGTTTAATCTGTTGCCATCTGATTTGTGCACACTGTAGCATTAATAATACGTGTTAGAATGTGATGCTGTACATTAAATTAGAAGTGTTCTTGAACAGGTTCAGAATTTGGAGAATGTTCTGGTGCAGAAAAGCAGAAGCTGGAGAATGATCATTTTCAGCTGTTTCATCTGTTTTGTCTTGCTCTAAATCTTTTCTCCTTAGATCTTTTAGAGTGTTTCTTTTGCTATCTTTGAAGCTTCATATCTCATGATGATGTACTGGAAATTTGTTTAAAGTAAGCATGATTTTTCCTTGCATAAAAATCAGGTTCCAACAGTCTTGATGAAGTGAATAAAGTCCTGGATAACGTTCTGGTTTTTCCAGAAGAAATGTCCAGAACGTTCTGGTTTTTCCAAAGAACGTCCAGAACGTTCTTGGTTCTTGGCAGTGCATCTTTTGCTTTGTTCTTTAAATTGAATCTGCTTAGTACCTATCTTAGATTAATATACTCAAAAGCACATGTTAAATAACAATTAACTTAGAATCATAATTAGAGTCTTTAATTAATTTTTGTTTGTTTTCATCAAAACTCTTTAATTGAGATTTTGTCTTAACAGTTCCAAATCCACGAAACAATGTTAATGCCGTGACAACAAGGAGTGGAAAAGTAAGTGAACCTACACCACTTGAAGAAGAAAAGGGTGGAAGTGCTTCAATCCCAACCCACTCAGAGGAAATAGTCACCCCGACATCAATTGAGGGGGATATTGGTTGTGAAAAGGAGGAAGAACTTGTGGTGCAGAAAAAGGAAGCCCTACCAAAACCCGAAATTCAACCCCCATTCCCTCAAAGATTAAAAAGGGAAGAAACAGAAAAACAATTCAGTAAGTTTCTTGATGTTTTTAAAAAATTGCAAATTAACATTCCTTTTGCAGAAGCACTGGAGCAGATGCCGACGTATGCCAATTTCATGAAGGAGATTCTGTCAAAGAAAAGGAAATCGGCGGTGAAATAGTGATGCTTACTGAAGAGTGCAATGTTATTCTACAGAGGAAGCTACCACCTAAGCTCAAGGATCCTGGAAGATTCTCTATCCCTTGCGCTATTGGGAATAGAACTTTTGGGAAGGCCCTGTGTGATCTTGGGGCAAGTGTGAGTCTTATGTTTCTTCCTATATACAAAAGGTTAGGCATTGGAAGAGTCAAAGACATACAGTTGATGTTACAGTTCGCAGACTGCTCAATGAAACACCCAAATAAAGTGGTGGAAGATGTGTTGGTCAAGGTGGATAAGTTCATTTTCCCAGTTGATTTTGTGGTACTGGACATGGAGGAAGACAATGATATCCCCTTGATCTTGGGGAGACCGTTCCTAGCAACAGGGCGAGCTATGATTGATGTGGCAGATGGCACCTTAACCTTGAAAGTATATGAGGAAACAATAACCTTTAATATCCTAAAAGCCATGGAACACTCTAAAGAAAGAGAAGGGTGCAACCGAATCGAGATTTTTGATTCAATAGTTGATGAAGAAGTTGAGCATCAAGTACCCACTTTGCCGCTAGAAAGAGTGTTATGCCTACCCCAAGATGTTGTTAAGGATAGTGAAGACCCGAGGGAAAAAGAAGTTTTAGCGATGTTAGAAGCATCACCATCTCATTCCTCCCACTTCCGCACTAGATGGGAGGAGTTGAAGGGGAATGAAGAGGAACTCTTAGAGAAAAAGAAAGAGACACCACTTATTGAGCTCAGCAGCTGCCTCCTCACTTAAAATATGTATTCCTTGGTGAAAAAGATAATAACCCAGCTATCATTAATGCAAGCTTGAGTGAGTTACAAGAAGAAAAGCTGTTGAGAATTTTGCGGAAGCATAAGGGTGCCATCAGTTGGTCCATTGAAGACTTGAAGGGAATAAGTCCGACTTTTTGTATGCACAAGATCCTAATAGAGGACGGTCACAAACCGGTTGTACAACCCCAAAGAAGATTGAATCCAGCTGTGAAAGAGGTAATTAGGAAAGAAGTGGTAAAGCTCTTAGAAGCCAGTCTCATTTACCCCATTTCAGATAGCTCCTGGGTGAGCCCCGTTCAAGTTGTACCAAAAAAGGGTGGAATGACCGTCATCACAAATGAAAAGAACGAGCTAATTCCTACGCGAACGGTCATAGGGTGGAGAGTTTGTATTGATTATAGAAGATTGAACAGTGCTACGAGGAAATATCATTTTCTGCTCGCTTTCATCGACCAGATGCTTGAGAGACTAGCAGGACATGATTATTATTGCTTCTTAGATGGATACTCAGGGTATAATCAGATAGCTGTGGCACCTGAGGATCAAGAGAAAACTGCATTTACATCTCCTTATAGGGTGTTTGCCTATCGGCGGATGCCGTTTGGGCTATGTAATGCACCCGCTACATTTCAAAGGTACATGATGTCCATATTATCCGATATGATTGAGAAACATATCGAAGTATTTATGGACGACTTTTCTGTTTTTGGTTTATCGTTTGACAATTGTTTGATTAATCTATCCCTTGTATTAGAAAGGTATGAAAAATCCAACCTGGTCTAAAATTGGGAAAAATGTCATTTTATGGTAAGAGAGGGAATTGTGTTAGGCCACCGAATCTCCCACAAGGGGATCGAAGTTGACAAGGCCAAAGTTGAAGTTATTGAAAAACTTCCCCCTCCCACCAATGAAAAAGCCATTAGAAGCTTTTTAGGTCATGCTGGATTTTACAGGAGGTTTATAAAAGATTTTTCTAAAGTTGCCAAACTACTTACAAACCTACTTGTGAAAGACACACCTTTCAAATTCAATGAGGACTGTTTGAATGTTTTTAACACCTTGAAAAATAAGTTGATAACTGCCCCTATTGTCACTGCACCCGATTGGTCACTACCTTTTGAAATCATGTGTGATGCAAGTGACATTGCTATCGGGGAAGTCCTGGGACAAAGAAAAGATAAGTTGTTGCATGTAATTTACTACGCGAGTCATGTTTTGAATCATGCACAACATAATAATGCAATAATTGAAAAATAATTATTGACTGTGGTTTATGCTTTTGATAAATTTTGATCTTACTTATTAGGATCAAAAGTTATTGTTTACACTGATCATGCTGCCTTGAGGTATTTGTTTGCTAAGAAGGAATCAAAGCCAAGGCTACTCAAGTGGACTTTGTTACTACAAGAGTTCGATATTGTGATCCGAGATAAGAAGGGTTCATAAAACACTGTAGTGACCATCTATCTCGATTGGAGAAAGTGGAGGAGGATGATGACACTAGACCGATTCGAGACCAGTTCACCGATGAACACATCTTCACAATTTCTGAGGCACCTTGGTTCGCTGACATTGCAAATTTTAAGGTAGGAAAGGCAATTTCATCCGATTTCACCTACCAACAACGAAAGAAGTTCATCCATGACGCCAAATTCAATGTGTGGGATGAACCCTTTCTATACAAAAAAGGAGTGGATGGGTTGTTGCAAGAAAAGGTATTGTGGCACTGCCATGACTCTGATTATGGGGGTCATTTTAATGGGGATCCAACTGCATCAAAGGTTCTCCTATCAAGATTGTTCTAGCCGTCATTGTTTAAAGATGCATTCAACTATGTGAAGAAGTGTGATCGATGATAGTGCACTAGTAATATTTCAAAACGGGATGAGATGCCTCAAAATCCTGTATTAGAAGTAGAAGTGTTCGATGTGTCGGGTATCGATTTCATGGGTCCATTTCCACCCTCATATGCAAAAGTTTATATTTTGGTGGCGGTGGATTATGTCTCAAAGTGGGTTGAAGCAGTTGCTACACCAACCAATGATTCACAACAGGTAATCACATTTCTCAAGAAGAACATCTTCGCGTGTTTTGGGGTACCTAGAGCTTTGATTAGTGACGAGGGCACTCACTTTCTTAATCGAAAGCTGGAGTACCTTTTTAAAAAATATAATGTGCATCATAGGGTGACAACCCCATATCACCCACAAACTAGTGGGCAAGTTGAAGTATCGAACAGACAGATAAAAAAAATCCTTGAAAAGACGGTGAGCGCTTCAAGGAAAGATTGGTCGACAAAGCTTGACGATGCACTTTGGGCATATCAAACAGCTTTCAAGACCCCCTAGGTTTGTCACCGTATCAAATTGTGTATGGTAAAGCTTGTCATTTACCCCTTGAGTTGGAGCATTGGGCTTTTTGGGCAACAAAGTACTTGAATTTTGACTTGGTAAAGGCAGGCGAATCTAGAATTCTCCAGCTTCACGAGTTAAAGGAGTTTTGGAATTTTGCATATGAAAATGCCAAGATCTATAAAGAAAAAAACAAGAAGTGGCATGACAAAAAAATTCAGTTCAAGGATTTTCAAGAAAGACAACTTGTTCTCCTCTTTAACTTGAGATTAACGTTGTTTCTATGAAAATTAAAGTCAAGATGGTCGGGACCGTTTATAATAATCAAAGTGTTCCCACACGGTGTAGTGGAGTTAAAGGATACACACTCGAACCGAAGTTTCAAGGTGAATGGACAAAGGCTCAAACATTATTTAGGGGGAGAGTCAAAATTTCCGATGAGGTCCATCAATCTGATCACCACTTGAAAAGGGGAATGTCAAGCTCAAGACATTAAACGAGCGCTTATTGGGAGGCAACCCAAATTCGTATCCTTTGCAATTTATTTTTAAATTTAATCTCATTTTATTTGCTTTATTTTATTAATTGTTAGTATATTAGTTTTTTATATTCTGTATGCTCAAGGAACCAAAAGGCGGGTTTAGGGAGTAGATTTCTCTTGGAGCCGCATCCAACAGCAGAGTTGGTGTTTCAATTCTACCTATTTGCGCTTGAAGCGCTACTAGTGCGCCTGAAGCGCATGTCAATTTTGAATTCCTGTTAAATCTGTGCCTGCAGCACCTGAAGCGCATTTCACGTCAATTGCTACTGCCAGTTAGCGCCTTAAGAGAATTTCGCGTGAATTCTACTTATTTGCGCTTGAAGTGCTACTGGTGCGCCTGAAGCGCATGTCAATTTTGAATTCCTGTTAAATCTGCGCCTGAAGCGCATTTCGTGTGAATTGCTAGTGCCAGTTAGCGCCTGAAACGCGCCTTAAGCGCATTTCGCGTGAATTGCTACTGCCAGTTAGCGCCTGAAACGCGCATTAAGGGCATTTCTCGTGAATTTCCCACGCCACTTAGCGCCTGAAACGCGCCTGTAGCGCATTTCGTGTGAATTGCCACTGCCACTTAGCGCCTGAAGCGCGCTTGAAGCGCATTTCGCGTGAATTACCACTGCAAGTCTGCGCCTGTTGTGCTCGTAGCGCATTTCGCGCATTACACTATTGTCTATACGCGCCCGAAGCGCTGAATGTGCGCCCGAAGCACGTTTAGCTCTGCAATGGGTATTAAAATGACCTACCCCTCCCCTATTCCCCCAAACATTCCTCCAAGTACATAGTTCATCTCAAGCCTCCATTTTGAATTTCTAACACTTCTTATTGTTCAACCCAACAAAGGTAAGTCTTCTTAACTTCAAGCATTCAAATGTTCATTCATTATTAAGTAAGTTCCATATCCGTTTGTTGGTTGGTTGATTATATCTCAAAAAATTTATGTCCACCATTGTTGCATGCATTGTTACATGATTGTGGGTTGTACATGCATTGTTGAATGAGAAGTTGTGTAGGGTTTACCTTCAAGTATAACTTGTTATGAAGGAACATTTGACTGCATTCTAAGTGTTTGAGAAAATGCCACAACCACTGTTGAATCTTAATTGATGAATTGTCAGTATATGTACATTGCTATTTGTTTGTGTGTTGTTTGAATTAGAAGTTGTGCTTCTGTTGGCTTTTACTTAGAACATGTTATGAATGAAAATTGTATTGCGCTCCAAGTGTTTCATAAAATGACACAACCACCGTTGAATCTTAATTGATAAATTGTCATTGGATTAATGTCGAACAATAGTTATGGTTGTTTTTGTCAAGTGGATGATCATTCGAACTAACCCTCTAACATTGAATACTTTGAACCTTGGTTGTTTTGCAGGACCAAATAGCAACCCACCAAAAAGCAAAACGAACAAAGGTTACAAAGGCATCATCTTCCCAATCGCACGATACGTTCTTATTCAAGAACATAGCAACACAAGAGTTTCATGCCAAACTTTGCACCATCAAGAAGTTTGTGAGTGAGAAAAAATTTGACTTGAAGGAAAATGAATTTGTTGACATCCAGGCAATGATTGCTGCCAGGGGATGGGAGAAGTTAACCACATTTGTCACCAACGCGAGTAAACGAATAGCAGTGGAATTCTTTTCAAATGCCTCTGATCTGAAGTCTGCTCCACATGATGATTTTGTGAGCTATGTGAGGGGAAAGAGGGTTCCCTTTACGCCTCAAGAAACTTCAAGAACTTGACGTAGGTGCTCTCCATGTTCTTCTTCATCCTTCGAATAAATCAATATATCATCGATGAATACCACAACGAATTTATCCATAAATGGGCTAAAGATTCTATTCATATAATCCATAAAAGTTGCTGGTGCATTCGTCACTCCAAATGGCATAACAAGATATTCATAATGTCCATAACGGGTTCTAAAAGAAGTCTTTTGAATATCTCCTTCTCTTACTCGGATCTGATGGTAACCTGACTTCAAATCAATCTTTGAAAACACCGCGGCTCCTCTTAATTGGTCCATCAAATCATCGATACGTGGTAAAGGATGACGATTCTTTATAGTTACCTTGTTAAGTTGCCTATAATCCACACATAAGTGCGAAGTTCCATCCTTTTTCTTAACCAACAATACCGGAGCTCCCCATGGTTACACACTTGGTCTGATAAATCCTTTTTCCAACAAACCTTCTATTTGGCCCTTAAGCTCGCTTAATTCCAATGGCGACATCCGATACGGCGCAATTGAAATAGGTCCAGTTCCCCGATGTAGATCAATGAAGAACTCTACCTCTCTTACCGGGGGTAATCCTAGAATCTTTGTTGGAAATACGTCCGGATACTCCTTGACATGCACCACGTCTTCTATTCTCACATGTATCCTTGCTTCCACGTTAGCCAATGATAAAAATTCCTAAGTTCCTTCTCTCAGCGACACTCCGAGTTTGTTAGCAACCAAATACCGAACGACTCTAGGTTCGGGAAAAAGAACTAATTTGTGAGCACAATCCAAGACTACATAATTATACGACATCTAATCCATGCTGAGAATGATCTCAAGTGATTGTAGGGGTAAACAGATTAAATTAACCAAAAAATCTCTATTCTGAGTAGTTACAAGACAACGTAAACATGCAGAATATACGGTCAAAGTCTTAGCAGGAGTGGAAACAACCAAATCAAAAGGTAATAAAGACATAGATAGCTTCAAACGATTCACACAGTCCATAGCAATGAAGGAATGGGTTGCATCCGAATCAAAAAGTGCAGTTAGTGTGTTACCTGCAATCTCGCAGTCTCTTTGGATCAAATTGTGAGATTGATTCCCAGCTTCAGCACCCATGTGATAGACGCGTCCCTTAGCAGTTGGACGAGTAGCCCTAGTCGCATTCACTGTTGGTTCCACCTTCGGAGCCTTGCAATTCCTTGCAAAGTGTCCTGGCTTATGGCAATTGTAGCATGAAGGACTCATAGTGGTACAAGCAGTAGCATAATGTCCCTCTTTCCCACATCGGAAACATCGGACCCCTTGTCCTAATTGTCATCCAAAATTCTGGTTTCCCGGGTGATTCTGGCCCCTGTTGTGGTTCTGTGGCCGGTTATATGGCTTAGCAACCTGCTTCCCTTTATTGTTCTGATAGTTCATCCGACTAGGCCCTCCTGAATTAAAGTTCCCTCCTCGATTGGCCCTCTTGTTCTTCATATCCTTAACCTCTCTACATTTCTCCATTTCCTGAATCCATTGGTCCGCTCTTTCTGGACCCTCATCACCCTTGAACTTTGGAGGATTATGACGACGAAAATCCTCTAGTCCTCTTGATTAAGCAACACGAATCTCTCTTTCTCTTTTCTCTAGATCTCGTTGAGTCTTTGCAGCCGTCTGTGCCGCAACAAACACAACCATGTTATTCATCGCTTCAGCCATCCGATCATCCCGGCTGACGTTGGCTCTTGTAGTGTCGTTTCTTCTTGGAGGCATTGTTCCCTTCTACAATACCATCACCAAGTAGAAATCTCACACCACTTAGAATAATTCCAAAATCATAACTTAACAACATCATCACTTCAGCACACTATAACTATACATGCCTTGACACTCTAACTACTTGCTCTTATGCATGATCAGATAACGACTCATAACCAATAATCTAACCAACTCTACCCAAAAATTTAACCAAAAGCTCTGATACCACAATTGTAACACCCCGACTTTTAAACAGCGCGAGTGTATTTTCCAATTAATTCAGAAATGATTAAAATCAATTCAAATTAAAATCGTTCGACATCGTAATCCAAAATAGAAAAGTAATTAAATAATTACATCAGGGTTATAACCAAGTAAGATAATTTTGGGAAATTGATCTTCAAAATATACTAGAATAAAAATACATCCAAAAATTGTATCCTTAACCCACCAAAACATTATCAGAGTGCGGAAAAATATACAATGATCCCAAAATAAATAATTACAGCCATTAACACTAGGCCCTATACAAAAAGTCTAGTCTGATATGATCATGCCCTATAGCAAGTGGTTTCCACCGCATCCTCTACAAATCTCGTTTTCACCCAAGCTGTCGGTCCCTCTGTGTCGTCCACAAATTACTCCATATGTGAAGATCAAGGAAAAATAACGACGTCTCCGTCGTTAGTGTAACCGTCGGCGGTACGGGTTTGGGTATCATCTGAGGGCAAAGCCCAATTTTCCACAATAATTGTAAAGGGTCACCGACCGAAATTAACAATTACCACATAGAAATTATATCAAATATAACAAATACACTCATGACATATTTCAATGCTATAACAACGACGATAAATAAGGATGCTCACTTTTTAAAATACATGACATCTGCATCTTTGCAAAAGAGCAAACAATTTAATATAAAAATCATGTTGCAAGTACAAATACAATCAACCATCACAACAACTCATTAGGCACTTAGAATTCATAAAATACTTGCACACATCGATTCATAACAACATGACTTATCAAGTAATCGCAACAACTCATTTTGTACTTAGAATTCATAAGATACTTGCACACCTCGATTTCCACTCATCAACTCATATAAAACCATGACTCACAGGTCAACCATCCCTATGCAATATGTATATGCCAGTGTACACAACTCTTGGAATTACCAAGGTGCAGTCTCTCACGGACCAGCACACGTGTAGTCTTTCACGGACCAGCACACGTGCAGTCTCTCACGTACCAGCACGATTTACCCATGTTAGCCTCTCATAGGCCAAACATGACCATGGTGCAGTCTCTCACGGACCAGCACCAGTGCAGTCTCTCATAGACCAGCACACGTGCAGTCACTCACAGACCAGCACGTTTTACGTATACCAAGGTGCAGTCTCTCACGGACCAACACCAGTGCAGTCTCTCACATACCAGCACACATGCAGTCGCTCACAGACCAGCACATTTTACGTATGTTAGCCTCTCACAGGCCAAAACATACAGAAGTTAAATCCTCACACGGATAGAATGGACCACCACAAACACGCGGCCATTCCGTAGCCAATCACGGTTACTACTTAACTTCGCGGACCATCACGGTTACCGCATCAACTCTATGGCCCATCGCGGTCACCACTTGACTATGCAATGGATGGACATGCTTTGTTTTCTCTTCACTGAAAATAGTATGCAAAACACAACCTGAAATCCAGACACTCCATCGCCACCTCAAACCATCTCAAAAACATCACATAAGTTTGTCATATACCTTCCAAATGTTTCCCAACTCATTAAGTGCATAAACCAATGTTTAAAATAGAGTTTTTGAAAAAAAAGCAATTTGTATTCGGATACATATCCTTGTAGTCGAATACATATGCTAAAACAGTGAAAAAAATCAGCATTTCTGTATTCGAATACGAGGTTGTCGTAGCCGAATACAGATGCAAAAATAGCGGCAAAATCAGCAATTCTGTATTCGAATACAACAGGGTCATAACCGAATACAGATGCGAAGTCAGTAGCAAAACTTGCTATCTTGTATTCGAATACGACAAGGTCGTAGCCGAATACAGATGCTAAAACAGTAGCAAAAATCATGTATTTGTATTCGAATACGGAGTGTCGTATTCGAATACGGAGTGTCGTATTCGAATACGACATTCAACTTTTGAATAAAACTTGAAATTTACAGGAATATATTCGAATACACTTGTACCATATTCGAATACACCTTCGAAAATAGTGAGATTTTCCAGAAAACTTCAACACGTTTTCAAACTCTTTTCTTTGAAAAACCAACACAAACACCAAAACATAATCACAGCTTCTTTAACCACAAAACCCAGAACATCCTCAACACATATAAATGATTCTACTCATCAACACAACAACAAAACATCATCAATGCATCAACCAAGGCAGCAACAATACATAACAACAACAACATCCCAACAACATGCATTTTCATCATCCATAACCACATGCAAGGCAGTTTCGTTTTCAAAACAGAACATCATATATATTCATCCATCACACATGCATTTACAGCCCTAAATGAAATCTAGAAAGTTGGAAGGTGCCCCTTACCTTAGTTACGTCTCCTTGCTCGTTTACGTTACCGCGACAAAAGCCGGCGAAACTCTCGTTCGCGTCGTTGCTACCAAAGTTGGTTCTCTAGCACTGTAACGATGAGAGGAACAACTTTTCTTCTTGACACTTTTTGTTTCGATGCTTTGAGCATCCTCCTTTTGAGCATCCCCCTTTTTCCTCCAACACAAGCAGAACCAGAAGAAGAAGAAGAAACAAAAGGTACACGGCTGAAAGGAGAGGAAATGCTTCTGTTTCTGATTTTTGAACTTCCTTCTCACTCACAAACATATATATATATATATATATATATTGGCATACATCCTTGCCACCTCACACACAACACATATATATGTAATATAATAATTAACTTGACACTCAAGTAACTAAACACTCCCGTTGCCACTTTGTTGATGGATAAAATCTTAATTAACTGCCCGATATTTAATTTCTCGTAATTAAATAATCCTTTGTCCAATAATTTAAGTCAGTCTAAAAAATATTTATATATATATATATATAAATATACATATATCAAATATTTTATAAATATTTTAAAATTACTCTTGATATTAAATCCATAATTTAATTTAAATTTAAGGGCCTTACAATGTCCCTCAATAATATAATCAACTAGCTGGCGTGCTAGCTACTTTATCTTCAATGAAGAATAGTCACTCACAAGAATGAAAATCACGACTATCTTTCTTATTATCAAATGTATAAGAAAAGCTAGATGGAAAGTTCTCATACCAAATACTACCTCATAAATGTGGAATACCTTTCCTGAGTATCATACTATAAATGGGGTACCCCTTTGTTCCTTATTGTATAGAATAAAGATAGTATGACCCACTCAAACAAAAAAACCCTTATCAAGAGTAATGATCTGTGTTGACCGACTGAAGTCAATTCAAGAAAAATGTTTACTGCCTCATGTTAGGGACAATTATTTCAAAAGATCTTAAATGAAGAACATATGAACTTTGGAGCTTCAAAAGAAAGAATTAGCGCTCAAGAAGATTTTACATATCTAAAAGGACTAGCATGACAACTGGACTCCCAACTATATGAGCCCCAATGAAAGAAAAATACATTTAAGTGTGGTTCTGCTGCACACCAATATGGATTGAGAAGACTTATCACTACTTGCACACATTGATGCTTAAAAAACTATTACATCCAAATGAAGACCCGCTAGGTTGAAAACCTAAAAGGACAACCTAGGCAAAAATTAGGGTACAAAAATGAGTGAAGACCCACTAGGTTGAAAATCCAAAAGGACAACCTAGAAAAAAAGTTAGGATACAAAGTCAAATAAAGACCTTCTAGATCAAAATCTCGAAGGGGGTGAAGGTGCAAACACGAGAAGGGGGGTTGAATTATGTTTGACTAACTTGAATACTTTTTCTGTTTTTGCAGTTTTAAAACAAAACTCGATGTATGAATAAAACAGAGTTAGCAGCGGATATAAAGTAAAAATAAAAATACAGAAATTTATACTGGTTCACCGTTAACGAGGCTACGTCCAGTCCCTTCACCTTGAAGGATTTCACTAATTCAAACCTTGAATTACAACAGTTCCACTGACCCTCCAAGTCAGTCCTCTCAAATAGTTTAACAATCTAGACTCTTGAGGAATACAGCAGCTTGACTTCCTAAGTCAAGTCTTCTCCTACCAATCTGACCACCCCAGATTGTAGAAGGAATTACAACGCCTTGAATCTAATTGCCAAGTAATCTGCTACCCCTTCTGACTCCCTCATATTGTAGACTCTACATCAACAACTTAGATCTAACACAAGGGAAAGAAAATAACACGAGTGCTTGTTTCTGGAAAGCTGGAACTCACAATTAACCTCACTGAAAACTTGAGTGTTTGCTTTGGAAGTGTATGACTCTTTTGTGATTTTCGATACTAAGTCTTCTGCCTTGAGCCTCCTTTTATATATGCAGATTAGGGTCTCTTCCAAGCTTAATTTCGAGCTGTATCTTGCTGGATTCTCTTGCAAAAATATCTTGACCAATCGGGCTTCACTTAAATAAAAAACATATATTTTTAAGCTTCAGATTTTCTTTCAAAAATAACTGGCCAATCCTGTCTTTAATTAATTCTGGAACAAATCTTTCTTCCCGCCAATAGCTTCTGAACTCCCATACAACTTCAACTTAATTTTGAATCAAATCCTTTTAATACTTTGATCAAATTTAATTAAATCTCCACCGTTAATCATCATGATTAAATCTGGACCATTTGATCTTCTGCGCTAGTCCACATCTGGACCATACTAAGTGATCTGCTGTGATCCACTGATTTTGGCCAGCCCAAGACCACACTTTTTGATCTTCTGATCTTCTGATCTTGGCCAACCTGGACTTGCAAACTGATCTGCTGTGATCCTCTGATCTCGGCCAATGCTAGACCACACGTTCTAATCCTATGATTTCGGCCAATACTGGGCCATGGTCTAATCTTCTGATGTCGGCCAACACTGGGCCATATACTTAAATCTTGACCATTGATCTAAACCTTTTCCCTCTGATCTGGACCAATTCTGAACTGGGTCTGGATTGAATCTCTTGTTCTGGACCCATTAATTTATCCTCTGATTAAGTCTGGATCAAGTCTGGGCTGTTTATCATTTCACTGCCAAGCCATCTTCTGGTCAGAATAACTTCTGGACTAAGGCTGACTTATGCTTCCTTCTGGTCTGGATCAAAATTCCCTCTGGCAGGCTTCCTTCTGGTCTGGTCCAGGTCTCCTTCTGACTTTGCTTCCTTCTGATCTAGGCCAGCAAAGATATCCTCTGGTAATTTCAGGATGCATCCTTTGGTACCTTATGGATGCATTATCTGGTGTCTTCATCTTCTACCTCTGGAACCTTTATCTTTTGGTGGCATTTAATGTAATAATTCAAGGTTCAAAATAAGATTATATGGAGTGCTTTTGTAAACATCAAAATCCTAAGTACTTAAAACCAACTCGGTTCCAACAGGGGGGACCTAGGCGAAAATGAACGAAGACCTGTTGGGTAATAAACCCAAAAGGGCAACCGAGGCAAAAATTAGGGCCACAAAAATAAATGAAGAAGTTCACTAGCTTGAGAATAAAAGAAAATGAGCAAATAATATGGTTTACGCAGATCAAAGTCGAAGCTGAATATATTATGAAATGTTGTGAGGATAAATTAGGGCAAATCGTATCCTCTAAAGTAGATTAAAAACGTGATTAAAATTATGGCACGAGTTATTAACACACTTCTTTTATGAAATACTACTAACAAATTGGGTCATTTACCCATACGAGATCACTTTATCTTCTTTTCTTTCTATGAATCCTTCTATTATTTGTACCATAGATTTTCTCACTAAATATCATATTCTAAACCTTGATTCACTAATTTCTTATGTTGTAAATCCTTTTTTCAAAATGCATTTTTTATGATAATCATATGTTGGGGCACAAAATATGTAGTGTCAAGAGGCCAAAACTAGTATGATATCTTTACATATAAGGCAGTGGCAACTGGAGATCAAGTTGAAGATGTTACAAAAATCTCTTTAAAGATCAAAAGGATAATCACCACTATGTATTCAAAGTGGTGCACATATTTCATCCATGAATCCAAGGACCATGTTTGTAAGGAGGTGAAAGAAAAAAAATAAAAAAATTGTAAAAAAAAAAATTGATTGAAAAAATTGAAAAAAAAAATGAAAATGAAGGAAAATGTTCATTCATTAAATGCATTCATGACATTTCATATTTTCAATAGTGTATAAATTTAAAATCGGGAATACTGACCTGCACCCTCTAATTTAAAAGACGGGATGATTGACCCATACACTCTAATTTAATGTCGGGATATTGACCCGCACCCTCTGATTTAAAAGCCAAGATGATTTCTCGTTATCTCACATTGATATTCTGGTTGATTTAAAAGCCAAAATGTTCATTCATGACATTTCATATTTTCAATAGTGTATAAATTTAAAATCGAGACTATTGACCCGCACCCTCTAATTTAAAAGACGGGATGACAGACCCGTGCACTCTAATTTAAAGTCAGGATGATTGACCTGCAACCTCTGATTTAAAAGCCAAGATGATTTCCTGTTATCTTATATTGATATTCTGCTTGACAATGCGGCCGACCATTTGGTCTTCTCTTTTATGGATGGTTTTTCTAGGTATGATCAAATTAAGATGGCAGCCAAAGATATGAAAAGAACGACTTTCATTTTTGGTCTGAAGAATGCCAGGGCGACCTACCAAAGTTGTATAGTAACCCTATTCCATGACATGATACATAAAAAGGTAGAAGTATATGTAGATGACATGATTGCTAAGTCACAAACAGAAGAAAAACATGTTGTTGATCTAAAGAAACTCTTCAAAAGACTTAGAAAGTTTAAGCTAAAGCTTAATCCCGCCACGTGTACTTTCGGAGTGAGGTCAGGCAAATTATTGGGATTTGTGGTTAGTCAGAAAGGAATAGAGGTCGACCATGATAAGATTCGGGCCATTTTAGAAATGCCTCCCCCGAGTACAGAAAAGGAAGTTCGTGGTTTTCTTGGGAGACTAAATTACATTTCAAGATTCATATCACAAGTAACTGCCACTTGGGAACCGATCTTTAAACTTTTACGGAAAAATCAAACTGTTGTGTGGAACGAAGAATGCCAAAACGCATTTGAGAAAATCCAACAGTATTTGCAGAAGCCTCCAATTCTAGTCCCCCCAGTTCCGGGCCGACCCTTGTTATGTATCTTATAGTCCTCGACGGGTCCATGGGATGTGTGTTAGGGCAACACGATGAAATAGGAAAAAAAGAGCATGCCATTTACTATTTGAGTAAAAAATTTACCATTGTTGAAACGAGATATACAATGTTAGAACGTACTTGTTGTGCCTTAGCCTGGGCGGCCCATCGCTTAAGGCAATATATGTTTTGCCATACAACTTGCTTGATATCTAAGATGGATCCAATCAAATACATTTTTGAAAAGCCTACCCTCACAGGGCGAATTGGTCGCTGGCAGGTGATGTTATCAGAATATGATATTACCTATGTTACTCAGAAAGCCATCAAAGGGAGTGCCTTGGCAGATTATCTAGCTAATCAACCTGTTGGTGACTATCAGTCAATGCAATGCGAATTCCCTGACGAAGGTAGCATGGTTTTGTTTTGAAGAGTGCGATAATGGAAAATGGACCCTATTGTTCGATGGGGCCTCAAACATAATGGGGCATGGGATTAGGGTTGTTTAATATCTCCCAAAAAAAGGTTCATACCTATCACAACACGCTTGTGTTTTGATTGTACCAATAATATTGCAAAATATAAGGCTTATGCCATGGGAATTTTGGCTGCTTTGGAATCAAAAGCAAGAGTACTGGAAGTGTTTGGAGATTCAGCCTTAGTCATTAATCAACTTAACCAAGAATGGGAAACTCGAGATAAGAAGCTAATACCTTACTTTACATACATAAAGGAATTGTCTTTACAATTTGACAAAATAACCTTTCACCGTATCCCTCGAGAAAACAATCAATTGGCGGATGCTTTGGCTACTTTATCCTCGATGTTCCAAATAAGTAAAAACGATGAAATCCCTTCCATTAAAATGGAGAGTCGAGATCATCCAGCCTACTGCCACGTAATGGAAGAAGAAACTGACTAGAAACCTTGGTATCATGACATCAAACATTATCTTATAAATAGAGATTATCCTCCTGGAATATCAGAGAATGAGAAAAGAACTCTAAGACGATTAATCGCGAGCTTTTTCTTGAACGAAAATATTTTGTATAAAAGGAATCATGATATAGTACTCCTCAGATGCGTCGATGTCGATGAGGCAAAAGAAATTCTACAAGATGTCCACGATGGCTCTTATGGGATCCATATGAACGGACATGCCATGTCTAGAAAGATTCTTCAGGCTAGGTATTACTGGCTCACACTAGAAAAAGATTGTTTTAATTATGTAAAGAAATGTCATAAGTGTCAAATATACGCTGACAATATCCACGCCCCACCAATGCCCCTGAACACCCTTACAGCGCCCTGACCATTCTCAATGTGGGGCATAGACGTCATCGGAATGATCGAACCGAAAGCGTCAAATGGATATCGCTTCATCTTGGTGGCAATCGATTACTTTACCAAATGGGTAGAGGCCGCTTCTTATGCCAACGTAACCAAAAATGTGGTGGCCAAATTCATAAAAAGGGAGTTAATATGCCGTTATGGCCTACCAAGCAAGATCATTACTGACAATGCCACAAATCTAAATAGCAAAATGATGGATGAATTGTGTGCCACCTTTAAAATTCAACACCACAACTCATCCCCGTACCGACCGAAAATGAATGGCGCAGTTGAAGCAACAAATAAAAACATCAAAAAAATTATTCACAAAATGGTTGTAACATATAAAGATTGGCATGAGATGTTGCCGTATGCACTACACAGGTATCGTACTTCGATACGCACATCAACTGGGGCAACCCCTTTTCCCCTAGTATATGGGATGGAGGTTGTGCTACCCATTGAAGTAGAAATCCCTTCGCTAAGAGTATTAATGGAAGCCAAACTAGAGGAGTCAGAATTGGTGCAAACCCGTTTCGATCAATTGATTTAATTGAAGAAAAAAGGTTGGCGGCCTTATGCCATGGTCAATTATACCAGAAAAGACAAAAAAGAGCGTACGAGAAAAAAGTGCGTCCTCGAGAATTCTGGGAAGGAGACTTGGTGCTAAAAAAGATCTTACCCATTCAAAAGGATTACTGTGGGAAATGGACCCCTAACTATGAGGGCCCGTATGTCATAAAGAAAGCTTTCTCAAGTGGAGCTTTGATCCTCACGAATATGGACGGAAAAGATTTAGTCCTCCCTGTAAACTCATACGCTGTAAAAAAGTATTACACTTGAATAAAATATCCGCTAGGTTGAAAACCTGAAAGGGCAACCTAGGAAAAAGTTAGGATACAAAAAAATAATAATAAAATACCCGCTAGGTTGAAACTCTGAAAGGGCAACCTAGGCAAAAGTTAGGGTACAAAAAAATTAATAATAAAATACCCGTTAGGTTGAAAACCTGAAAGGGCAACCTAGGCAAAAATTAGGGTATAAAAAAAATAATAAAATACTCGTTAGGTTGATAATCTGAAAAGGCAACCTAGGCAAAAATTAGGGTACAAAAAAATAATAATAAAATACTCGTTAGGTTGATAATCTGAAAAGGCAACCTAGGCAAAAATTAGGGTACAAAAAAATATAATAATAAAATATCCGCTAGGTTGAAAACGTGGAAGGGCAACCTAGGCAAAAATTAGGGTACAAATAGTAATAAATACCCGCTAGGTTGAAAATTGAAATGGGCAACCTAGGCAAAAATTAGGGTACAAAAAATCGTATAAATACCTACTAGGTTGAAAACCTGAAATGGGAAATATAGGATAAATTAGGGTACAGACAAAAAAATAGTAATAAATATCTGCTGGGTTGAAAACCTGAAAGGACAACCTAGGAGAAGAAGAAAAACAACAACAACAACAAAAACAAAGAATATATACTTAAAAGAACAGGATCAACGATATGGATCGGACTATGGCACGAGAAGTTAGTAAAATCTACCTTTGAATTACAAATAACCAAGTTAGGTCTTCCACCCATTTCTTTTGTCTACCTTTGAATAACTAGTAACCAAGTCGGGTCTTCCACCTATTTTTTTTGTTTTTCTTTTTTTACGACGGATATTGAACCTCAATATATTGATATATACTTTTATATAATTTAACCCTCTTTCTAACATGCATCTTATGGTTATCATGTACTGGAAAGTAAAACATATACCATACCTCAATATAAATAATAGCGATAAAGTATCCATAGTAGAGTTTGTTTAGCGTACAAGGGAGACGACAACATGAGGTCTAGCTTAAGATCACAACAAAAATTCTTCAAAAAAAAAAGGAAAAAAGAGAAGACAAAAGAGAGATCAAAGATATCAAGTTCCAGAAAAATGTATAAGTGCCCTTCTCATCCATGATTTGAATGATCTTGTCCAATAAAAAAATAATAAAAACAAACATATTCATTCATTCATGACATTTCATAAATTTAAAGCCGAGAAAACGACCTGCATGTTCAAGCCGAGAAAACGACTCGCACCCAAAGCCGAGAAAACGACCCGCATGTTGAAGCCAGGAAAACGACTCGCATCCAAAGCCGAGAAAATGACCCACATGTTGAAGCCGGGAAAACGACTCACACCCAAAGCCGAGAAAATGACCTGTATGTTGAAGCTGGGAAAATGACTCGCACCCAAAGCTGAGAAAACGACCCGCATGTTGAAGCCGGGAAAATGACTCGCACCAAAAGCTTAGAAAACGACCCACATGTTAAAGCCGGGAAAACAACTCGCACCCAAAGCCGAGAAAACGACCCGTATGTTAAAGCCGAGAAAGTCGATAAATAGTTGACACCAAGAGTAGAGAGGGGGAGCACGATTGAATAAAAAACAGAGAGAATAAGAGGCAAACATAGGGAGGAGTAGACAATTTGAACTTTGATAAAGTCACTCTAGCAAAAACCAATTGAGCAGTAAGGTATCAATGTTCTTATCCTCCTCTTATTTTCTTTTTATTATTGCTTCAATTTAATAAAATAAAAACGCAATTTAGTTTTTCTAAACTTTCATTTTTTTAATCTATTGTACCTGTTCCTAAAATTGTTATGCAACACAGATACTAAAAAAATATATAAATAATTTATGCTTATAAACCAATCACAAAGTAAAACAAATTTCACCACATTATAACATAACAAAAAACTGACATCATGGTTTATCAAATAATTCAAAAAAAATCATAACAACGAATAAATAATATTTTTTTCTTTTCCTTTGGTTTAGAATTAATAGTCATCGCCGCCGGATGAAATTCATCCTAGCTCGCCGCGCCGCATCAATCACCCCAACCGCCGGTGGCATTTGTATCGTAACAGATCTGACAACGCACAAGCAAATCCTTTAACAGGCTGCTTCACTGTCGCGTCCATCTGTTTCGTGTACATACCACCGCATTACCGTTGTTTTTCTAACAAAAAATCAATTTTTCTTTATTTTAAAACCAAAAATATAATTTGTGAATGGACATCTCACATTTTTTTGGTTATTATTATTATTATTACATTTTTACTTTTAGATACGTATATAATAATAAATATATTAAAACCATAGTTAAAGTAGAGTAGTAATAAAATTAAATAACACATAAATATTTTCTACCCAAGAACTACATGTGTTTTGATTTCCCTATTGCACCTGGGGATACGTAGGAGCAAGGTTTTTTCCTTGTCAAACCAAATTATAAAAAAAATATTTTTCTTTCTTTTATTAATGTAAATAATTTATTTTCCTTTTTATTATTCTTTTAGTGGGTAAAATAAATAATTAAATAAATAAATCATTTATATACAATTAATTATAGGGTAACCGTTTTAACGGACGGTGTAGGGTAATATTACTTTCTCTAGGAATCCATTTTTTTGGTTCAAAAACTTTATTTTAGGTTTTATCTAATTTTTTCTTTTAAAAAAAAATAAAATTGGTGGCGACTCATTTTTCAAGGACAAATCGGACGCGACACTCTGTTGGTGTAAGAAAGCATAGATTAGAGGTTTTTGTATGGGAAGTCAAGCTCTGGATTGCAGCATGTGGACAGGCAAATGGTGCTTGGAGGATCATTGTAAACAATGTAACTGGTCATACATGCACTGTACATGTTAAGTCTTTATTTTCTTAAAAGTTTCAAGGAATGCTTCTTGAATACCACAACTTTCCTACTAAGATTGTAACAGATAAACCATATGATTAACCATGTTAATAATGAATATAAAGCAATTTTATTATGTATTTGATAGAGATGTGCTAATTAGTATCAATTGTTATTTTTATAGCCCATATTCTCTAAGTATCTACAATCAATAAGCATTTCATGAATACAACTCGTTATCAATTCATCTAATGGAGTTTTTCATAAGACTTGTGATGAAACCATTTGATTGAAAAACATCTTTGGGTAGGAGAGAAAAGAAAAGTAAAAAGCGCTATTAAATACCTAAGACAATGCTTTTTAGAAGACAAAAAACACTTTAAGATAACACCTACGACATCTATAACAATGCTTTTATCCAAAAAGTGTATAAATTCTTACCTACGACAGCGCTTTTAAAAAAAACGCTATTAAATATCACCTAAGACAACACTTTTTACATTTTAAAAAGCGTTGTCGTATCTTTTAACAGCACTACATGATATAGCGCTTGAAAGAACTATTAAATGCCTAAAAAAAGCGTTGTTAAAGTCTAATTTTGGTGTAGTGACATAATATCTTAACAACTTTGCTTAGGTTTTCTATTGGTTCTCTCCCTTTCACTTATCTCTGAATACCTATTTTCCAAGGAAGGCATAAAGTTTCTTATTTACAACCAATTGTTGATAATCAAGGCTAAACTTGTAGCTTGAAAATCATCTCTCATCTCTATGGCAGGTAGAATTCAATTGGTGAAAAGTTTCATTCATAACATGTTGATTTATAACTTCCACATATATTCTTGGCTGATTTCTATTCTCAATTATGTAGAAAAATGGAATAGGAATTTCATCTGGTCTGGCGATATTGATCATATAAAGTTGGTTATTGTCGCCAAGCATAAAAATTTTCATCTGATTAGTGAAGGTGGTCTTGGAATTAGGTCTTTGAGAGACAGTAATAACGTTGCTTATATTAAACTTGCTTGGGACTTAGTTACTTCTAATCAACATTGGGCTATTCTTCTTAGAGGTAGGTCTTTCGAAGGCATGGGCACATTAGATACCATAATGATTCCTTCATCTGGACTGCACTCAAAGCTAAGTTAACTACTATATACAAGAACAACAAATGCTAACTTGACAAGGGTGAGAATATTAACTTTTGGGTCGACACTTAGTTAGACGAATTTAAGGTTTCTATTCTTAACATTGATGAGGACATGCAATCTCATCTTCATGCCACTATTAATAATTTCATTCAAGATGGTCATTGGAAAGTTTGGTCGATTCTCTTACATACTTACCCTCAGCTAGCTACCTTGCTGGCAAATGCTACAATTCCTAAATTTGAATATGAGGATCATCTGGTTTGGAGATTAAACAATTATAGAATTTTAAGTTTTAAGGAAGCTTATCTATTCTTTAAGCATTTAGGGCATCAAATCCCTTGGGCCAAAGCTATTTGGCATAATAATATTCGTCGTTCCATGTCTCTCAAGTTTTAGAGATTGTTGCATAACAATGCCTGATGATAATTTAACCTCTCAAGGTTATCAAATTGCTTCAACATGTGAGATCGGTAAATGTGAAATGTGTTGGAACCAAGTTGGTTCTAAGTGTTGGAACCAAGTTGGTTCTAAGTGTTGGAACCAAGTTGGTTCTAAGTGTTGGAACCAAATTGGTTCTAAGTGTTGGAACCAAGTTGGTTCTAAGTACTTAGGATTTTGATGTTTACAAAATTAGTCCATGTAATCTTATTTTGTACCAGAAGCAAAAATCAGAGGATGACGTCACTAGAGGATGTCACCAGAAGATGACGTCACCAGAAGCATAAATCAGAAGATGATGTCACCAGAAGATGACGTCACTAGAAGCAGAAATCAGAGGATGACGTCACCAGAGGATGTCGCCAGAAGCATAAATCAGAGGATGATGTCACCCGAAGATGGCGTCACCAGAAGCATAAATCAGAGGTGATGGAACCAGAAGATGACGTTATCAGAAGCAGAAAACATAGGATGACGTCACCAGAGGATGATCATCAGAGGAATCTGTCAGAGGAATATGTTAGAGAAAAATGCTCAAAACAGAATTGGAGCAAAAGACTCGAGAAACAGAATCTAGCTAAAAATATGCTTAAAACAAAATTTGAGAAAAATGCTCATAACAGAATTAGAGTAAAAGACTCGAGAAATAGAATCTAGCTAAAAGCATGCTCAAAACAGAAGCGGAGCAAAATGCTCAAAACAGAATAATCTAAATACACTCCAGAAGTAAGCATCAGTGAGCAAAAGACTCAAAACAGAATCTGAGCAAACTACTCCAGAATATTCTCAAAATAGATTAATCGAAATACACTCCAGAAGTAAAGCATCAGTGAAGTCCTAAAGTTCAACTATAAATAGAGACTTAAGGCAGAAGACTTTGCATCGAAAATACTTTAGAGTCATACACTTCCAAAAGCAAAGTACTTGAGTTTTCAGTGAGGTCAATTGTGAGTATCCGCTTTCCAGAAGCAAGTACTCTAAGTTTTTCTTTGCCTTGTGTTAGGTCTAAGTTGTTGAAGTAGAGTCTACAATCTGAGGGAGTCAGAAGCAGTAGCAGATTACTTAGCAATTAGATTCAAGGTTCTTTTCCTCAAAAGTCTAGGGTTGTTAGACTTTTTGAGAAGACTGGCTTGGAGGGTCAGTGGTACTTTGTAATTCAAGGTTTTTGAATTAGTGAAATCCTTCAAAGTGAAGGGACTGGACGTAGCCTAGTTAACGGTGAACCAGTACAAAAGTCTAAGTTTTTATTTACTTTATATCCGCTGCTAACTCTGTTTCAATTCATACATAATAGTTTTGTTTTAAAACTAAAAAGTATTCAAGTTAGTCAAACACAATTCAACCCCCCCTTCTCGTGTTTCAAGGCTGAGCACTTAACTAGTGTTTAAGGAAACACCAACAGACCACCACTATTTGATGGAGACAGGTTTGAGTATTGGATTGACAGAATGAGAAGTTTCTTCATATCTCAAGATCCTGAATTATGGAAGCTAGTAGTCAAAGGATACACTGCACCTACTGTTCTAGGAGATCCAACTCAAGAACTAGACATGGCAGATATGAGTCCAGACCAGAGCAGATTGTACAAACTGCATCACAAGTCCAGAACCATCATGATCAATGCCATCACATTCAAGGAATTTGACAGATGCACAGATAAAGAAACAACAAAGAGCATATTTAATAGTCTGGTTCTGACCTATGAAGGAAGCCAACATGTTCAAGAAGCAAGGGCTAACATAATGGTCAAATAGTATGAGATGTTCATGATGGAAGATGATGAAGACATTGATGAAATGTTCTGTAGCTTCCAGACTCTGATATCTGGACTGAAGGTCTTGAAGAAAAGCTACACAATAGTAGATCATGTCAAGAAGATTCTAAGAAGCTTACCAACCAAGTGGAGACCAATGGTTACTGCAGTTCAGCAAGTCAGAGATTTGAATAACTTAAGACTTGAAGATCTGATCAGCTCACTCAAGTCTCATGAAATAGAACTGGAAGCAGATGAACCAAAGAAGAAGAAGAATCTGGCCCTGAAGTCAAAATAGAAGAAAGCTGCAAAGGCAGCACCAGAATCAGAGGATAGTGACAGTGACTGTGATGATATGGATTACTTAACCAAATAGATGGTTAAGATCTGGGAAAACAGGAAAAAGAAGAACCATAACAGCAAAGGAAAGGAAGAATCTGGCAAGAAGAGCATCATCTGTTATGGATGCAATGAACCTAGACATATCAAGTCAGAATGTCCAAATCTAGAAAAAGGCAAATAGCACAAGAAGATTTCCAGATTCAAAAAGAAGGGTCTGATGGCAGCCTAGAATGCATCGGAATTAGAAGAAGAATCGTTTGATGAAGAAGAGGCATAAACAGCAATGATGGCACACATCAGGTCTGCCTCTGGACTTCATAAAGGCACAATTTCAGGAAGGAAAGCAGGCAGAAGGAAGAATGATCAAAGAAGTCATTCAAGCAAGTCTGGAAGCACATCAAAGGAAGCAATTATGGCTCTGATTGCTCATACCAACTCAAGTTCTGGATACAGCTCAGGCTCTGGAACAGATTCAGAAGATTAAGACAATAAGGTATTTTCTAAAGTTGCAAGACTCAAATCTGAAAACCAAACTTTTAAAAGTAATATTTGTTCCACTTCCAAAACTGTTTGTGAATCTGATATGCATGAGGAATTTTTTCAAAACTTTATTTCTAATGGAATGGAAAGAAGTAAATATGCATCTATGATTTATGGAAACAATAACATTTGATAGAGAGGTCTTGGTTTTACAGAAACTGTTGTTGAAACTAAAACTGTTCATTCTAATGTTTTATGCATTGTTTGTGCTAAGAAAGGTCACTCTGAATCATCTTGTCCAATGGTAAAATCTGAACAAGATCAAAGAGCTGTTAAAATTTACAAACCTGGACCCAATCAGTTCTGGGTACCAAAAGATCAAATTGTCTATGTTGCAGATATTCTGAGCAACCAGAAAGAGACACCAATAATGGTGCCTGGACAATGGATGTTGGCAATGCACAAGCAGAAGAAGATTTATGTTCCTGCTACAACCAGACAGAGGCAATCTGAGTCTGATGAAAGAAGGTCTAGTCAATTCAACCAGAACAAGAATCAGAACCAGAACTAGAACCAGAATCAAAACTGGAATCAGAACAGGAACTAAAACCAGAACCAACACTGGAACTAGAATCAGTACTGGAACCAGAACCAGAACAGGTAACAGTATCAAAGGTTCAGGTTTGATCATCAAAATTACTTCAATTATTAGAATTAGTATAACTACAGGAATTATCATAATTATCATATTCATCCAACTCATCCAAATAACCAGAATCATAGGAGGAACAGGAAATATAACAAAACTGGAACCACCAGAAGAATCAGAATCACCATAAGCTCCATAATCATCAGAGGAACATGGTGTATCAGCAAAAAGAGAAGAATGAGAATCAGGAGAGTTCTTCAAACACTCCGGTAAAACCCATCAAGACTACAATCCAGGAAGGGAATTCAAATCCCTTCATCCAAACCATCTAATCACAGAACATACATATTCAAAATCTGAAAATAAAAAACAAGAGGATTTTCAGAGTAAAACTGAAACTGTTGACATAGAGGTTACATCTTACTGTAAATATTATTATTGTTTGATATTTATGTTTACTGTGATAACAAGAAGCTTGATCTTAAAAATCAAAGCTGGATAAGTATTCTGCAGGTTTTTAAATTGTTAGAGGAATCAAGTGATCCATATAATATAAACACTTCAGCAGAAACAGCATTCCTGTGGTTTCAAAAACAAGCAAAAAACACCATAAGCAGAACTGATGTTTTGGTTGTATTAATTTCACTTTTAAATTATTTAAGTTGTATTATGTTATATGACAAATAGCTTGACTTGAAAAGTCAAAACAAGATGAGGAAATGGCAGGTGAACCAGAGGCACAGGAACCAGAAGCTGGACCAGCAGCAGAACCCGAGAAAGATAAAGATGAAAGCAAGGAAGAAGAACATGTTGACTCTAAAGACAAGTCAGAGGGAAAGAATGGATGGAAGTACAAGTCTTCACATCCAGAAACTCTCATTATTGGCAGTGCAGCAGAACCATTGAAGACCAGATCATCAAGTAGAGAAACCAGTCTGTTTGGTTTACTCTCAACAATTGAACCAAGCAATGTTGATGAAGCTTTGGCAGAGGAAGGTTGGATACTTGCAATGCAAGAATAGCTGAATGAATTTCAAAGGAATGATGTTTGGGATCTGGTATCCAGACCAAACAAAAACATTATTGGAACCAAGTGGGTGTTCAGGAATAAACTCAATGAAAAAGCTGAAGTGGTAAGGAACAAAGCAAGACTTCAAGCTGATCCTAGGGAATCCCATTTAACTGCTGTTAAAAGAATCTTGAGATACCTTAAAGGAGCCACCAACCTTACCTTGTTATACAAGAAAACCCCACCTACAAACTAAGAGGTTTTTGTGATTCTGACTATGCTGGAGACAAGTTGGAAAGGAAAAGTACAAGTGGCAACTGCACATTCTTAGGTGATAATTTGATCTCTTGGTCAAGCAAAAGACAAAGCACCATTGCCATGTCAACAGCTGAAGCTCAGTATATATCAGCAGCAGGATGTAGCTCACAGATAATTTGGATGAAACATCAACTTGAAGATTACAACATCTTTGAAACCAATATCCCTTTGTTCTGTGATAACACTTCATCCATAAACCTAACCAAGAACCCTATCTTGCACTCTAGAGCCAAACACATTGAAATAAAACACCATTTCATTAGGGACCATGTTCAAAAAAGGACTTTAAGCATCCAGTTTGTGGACACTGATCATCAATGGGCTGATATCTTCACCAAAAAATTACCTGAAGATAGGTTCGAGTTTATCAAGAAGCGTCTCAACATTATCACCATATCTGACTAGCTCAAGTAGTCATCTTAGGAGTTTTTAATTTTCTTGTTTTTTACTTTTTGTACTTTGTAAAGAGAAAAACAAAAATACAAAAATAGTAAGACCTCTTTTTGGCTGATGACAAAAAGGGGGAGAGAGAGAGAGAGAGAAAAAGGAGAAATAAGTAGAAAAGGAGACATAAAAAGAAAGGAGGAGTGAAAAAGAAAGAGATGAAATGAGAAGGAGTTGAAAAGGAGAGGAAACAGGGAGTGAAAAAGAAAGAGATAAAAAGAGAAGGAGTTGAAAAGGAGAGGCAATGTGGAGAGAGAATAAAGAAGGAGTTGAAAAGGAAATGTGAAGAGAGAAAAGAAAGAGTGATTTAAGAAGGAGTTGAAAAGGAGAAGAAAAAGTCATTATTAGACTTAGGGGGAGAGATTGGTCTGAGGGGGAGTATTTTAAGTACTTCGAATTTTTTCATGCTTTTCAAAGTCTTTTTAAATAAGTTGTAAGCTAACAAAATAAGTTATGGTTTTGTCGTCATCAAAAAGGGGGAGATTGTTGGAACCAAGTTGGTTCTAAGTGTTGGAACCAAGTTGGTTCTAAGTACTTAGGATTTTGATGTTTACAAAAGATCTCCATGTAATCTTATTTTGTACTAAGAACTATTATATAAAACGTCATCAGAAGATGACACCACTAGAAGTTACCAGAGGATGCATCCTGAAGGCACCAAAGGATACATCTCCAGAGAATATCAGAGGATATCATCAAAGAAGAATAGATCAGAGGATGACGATACCAGAAGAAGAAATCAGATGATGACGTCACCCGAAGATGACGTCACCAGAAGCATAAATCAGAAGATGATGTCACCAGAAGCAGAAATCAAGAATGACGTCACCAGAGGATGTCACAAGAAGATGACGTCACCAGAAGCATAAATTAGAGGATGATGTCACCAGAAGCATAAATCAGAGGATGATTGCACCAAAAGATAACGTCATCAGAAATAGAAATCAGATGATGACGTCACTAGAAGCATAATACAGAGGATGATGTCACCAGAAGCATAAATCAGAGGATGATGGCACCAGAAGATGACGTCATTAGAAGCAGAAATCAGATGATGACGTCACCAGAGGATGATCATCAGAGGAATATGTTAGAGAAAAATGCTCAAAACAGAATTGGAGCAAAAGACTTGAGAAACAGAATCCAGCTAAAAATATGCTTAAAATAGAATTTGAGAAAAATGCTCAAAAAAAATTGGAGCAAAAGACTCGAGAAACAGGATCTAGCTAAAAGCATGCTCAAAACAGAATAATCTAAATACACTCCAGAAGTAAAGCATCAGTGAGCAAAAGACTCAAAACAGAATCTGAGCAAACTACTCCAGAATATTCTCAAAACAGATTAATCGAAATACACTCCAAAAGTAAAGCATCAGTGAAGTCCTAAAGTTCAACTATAAATAGAGACTTAAGGCAGAAGACTTTGCATAAAAAATATTTGACAGTCATACAGTTTCAAAAGCAAAGTACTTGAGTTTTGAGTGAGGTTAATTGTGAGTATCCGATTTCCAGAAACAAGTACTCTAAGTTTTTCTTTCCCTTATGTTAGGTCTAAGTTGTTGAAGTAGAGTCTACAATCTGAGGAAGTCAGAAGGAGTAGCAGATTACTTAGCAATTAGATTCAAGGTTTTTTTTCCTCAAAAGTCTAGGGTTGTTAGACTTTTTGAGAAGACTGACTTGGAGGGTCAGTGGTACTTTGTAATTCAAGGTTTTTGAATTAGTGAAATCCTTCAAAGTGAAAGGACTAGACGTAGCCTAGTTAACGGTGAACCAGTATAAAAGTCTGAGTTTTTATTTACTTTATATCTGCTGGTAACTCTGTTTTAATTCATATATAACAGTTTTGTTTTAAAACTAAAAAGTATTCAAGTTAGTCAAATACAATTCAACCCCCCCTCGTGTTTGCACCTTCAAAATGGAGACCAACAATAATCTCTTTTTACCAGGCTTGTTTGCCACTAAGCTCTGGTTTTGGGTAACCGCTATTTTTCACTCTCAAATTGATATTGGTTCAGTTCAAAATCAACTTGTCATATGTGACAAAGGTTGGTCTCATCAATGAATAAATGTTATTTTGGCTAGCATCATCTTTACTATTGATGCTATCTGGTATTGTAGAAATCAAGCTTGATTTGAAGGAAATAATCTTGTTTTCGACATTGTCATTAACACAATTATTGCCAACGTATCATTATGTGACAATCACACTTCTAGTACAATGACCAACTCTATTAAAGAATTTCAAATTCTCAAGTACTTTCTTGTCTGAGCTCACCCTCCCGAAGTTCATACCATTAAGGAAGTGATCTGATGCCCACAAAGTACTTTCATGTCTGAGCTCAAGTACTTTTGGAGGTATATTTAGGGACAACTTTGTTGCTTCATTGGGTTGTTTTGCTGTGAATTTGGCTACTACATGATGAGCTTACAAGAGTTATGGTTGCTCCTGGAATAAGCTACAATAATGGGTGGAGATTACTATGGGATTGAATTTGATTCGCAATTCACAAATCTAGCTTTTACAAATACTAGTCTTGTTCCTTAGTCTACTAAAAATAAATGACTTAATTGTATTGAGATGATTAAGAGTATGGGTTTTACTATATCTCATATTCTTAGAGAAGAGAATCAATGTGCAGATAAAATTGCTAATTTAGGATGTCACATTGTTAACAATCGTTGGTGGGATACTTTTCCTTCTAATATTATCATTACTTTCAATAGAAACATGATTGGTATTCTTGAATATAGATTTTGTTAATGTCTATAGGAGTTTATTGCACTCTTTTTTTCTTCATTGTGGTTTTATCCCACTAGGTTTTTCTAGTAAGGTTTTTAATGAGACAATAATTTGCATCAATTTGATTTGCTTTCTTCGGTTTTGGTATAGTCCCCCAAGAATTTTGTATTTTTCTATTCTATTTTATTTTAATAATATTTTAGAGTGCTGCAAATGATAGTTGATTGACTTGGAGTGTCAATATAGATGAGATGTGTAAGACCCTTAAATTTAAAAATTAATTTTGGAATTAATGTCAAGGGTATTTTGGGAATTTTTGTAAAATATTTAATATATGTATGTTTTGAGTGAATATATATATATATATAAATATTTATTTTGGAAGAGGAATTAAAATTATTGGATGAAGAATTAAATTAATTTAATTTCGAGTAATTAAATTAATTGGACCACTAATTGAGGATTAGTGGTTAATTAAAGGATTAAATGCTAAAATGATACAACATTATTTTATTAGTATTTTCAAGAAAGAAGGCACTCAAGTAATTCTATAAGTGCACGGCAGGGAGACTGAACCAAGACCAGAACTCACACCTCCCTATTTTGCATGTAATGAGTGATTGCATGCAACAGTAATTTTTCTCCCATTTTTTCCCCTGGTTTCTGAAAAACAGCTTCACGGGTTCTTTAAATTCAGAAGAGGGAATTCCTCCAAACACCAAAAAACTGGAAATCCAAACCTCAAACCAGAAAACCCACAATACTAAAGTTAATCCCCACTTCATTACGAAGCCAAAGAACCAGTTTGGTAGCAGCACACTCAGGCAGTAGCTTCCACCTGTTTTTGGACGCAAAAAGGGGAACGACGGCTGAAACAAGAGCAGAAGCAGAACACGCAACAAGGGTAAGGGCACCTTCCATTTTTTAGCTGCATTAGGACCACGAATGTGTGTTATTTCAGTTCTGTGTTTAAAAGAAAAACTGTTTTTCGAAAATGACATTTTGAAAGAAAATGCATTCTGTTGATATGTGATTATTCTGATGGTTGCTGCTGGCTGTTTTTCTAATAAAACATGCTGTTTTGCTTACGTGTGAAAGCTGAAAATGTTTGTATGTTATTTTAATTATGATTAAAATGCATGTCTTAAAACTGTTTTGAAAATGGTCTTAACATGCAAAAATGCATTATGTTGGTGTTTTGTTGCTCTGTGATGCGTGCATGTTATTTTGTTTGAGGAAGCTGAAATGCTTCGCATGTTTCTGATGTTTGAGAAAACTAAGTATTTGCATGTTCTGATGTTTGAGAAAACTGAGTATTTGCATGTTTCTGATGTTTGAGAAAAACTGAGCACTTGCATGTTTGTTCTGATGAGTGAGAAATCTGAAATGTTGCATGAATGTGCTGATGGTTTGAAAAACTGGATGATTCTGATTCTGGTGATATTGAGGATTCTGATTCTGGTTGTTTTGTGTGATTCTGGTGATATTGATGATTCTGATTCTGGTTGTTTTGTGTGATTCTGGTGATATTGATGATTCTGATTCTGGTTGTTTTGTGTGATTCTGGTGGTGTTGATGATGTTAAAGGAAAAAGGGATTTTAAATGAGGAAAGGGTTTGTTTTGAAAAAGTGCAGAATCTGTTTGATATTTGGTTGTTTTTTTTTTAAAGAAAACAGTTTGAAAAGGGTTGAACTTTCACCGGTTTTCGAAGGTGTATTCGACTACAACATGTGTGTATTCGAATACAACCTTCCAGGTTTCTGTTTTATTTAAAGTTTTCAAACCTGTATTCGAATACGAGCCCCTGTATTCGAATACAGAGGAAAGATTTTTGCTTCTGTATTCGCATCTGTATTCGGCTACGATCATGTCGTATTCGAATACATAAGTGAAATTTTAACACTGTATTTGCATTTGTATTCGACTACAGGTATGCTGTATTCGAATACAGAATGCTATTTTTCACTGGTTTCAGTTTCTGTATTCGAATACAAGGAATCTGTATTCGAATACAGATTCGTGTTTTTCCAGAAGCACTGTTTTTAGCTTTTGTATTCGAATACAAGGAAGCTGTATTCGAATACAGATTCGTGTTTTCCAGAAAATCAAATTTTAAACTCTGTCAAGTGGATTTTAAAATGTTGAGAAAACTTTGGGAAGGTTTAAATGATTAAAAATGGAATCTGTGAAATGGTTTTAAAGGAGAAGGGATGATGTTTTGAAAACCTTTAAGAACATGGGAGAAATGCTGAAATTTTTCAAGGTTTGGTCTTCTGTATTCGACTACAGTCATGCTGTATTCGAATGCAGAATGTTAAAACTACAGTTCATGCTTCTGTATTCGAATACAGGGGGTCTGTATTCGAATACATATTCGAGTTTTCAGAATTTACACGTTTTTAAGAGTGTTTTGCAAACTCTGAGTATTTGGGTATATTGGAAATGTTGTGGTAAATTAAAAAGGGAAGTTTTGGTGATTGTTTGAAGTGGTGGTAATGAAGTTTTAAAAATTTTGCTGATGCAATGAAAGAGATTGATTTATGCACTGAAATCTGCCTCTGTATTCGAATACCAGAGGGCTGTATTCGAATACAGAGAGTGATTCTATACTATTTTTGGCTTCTGTATTCGAATACAGAAGAGCTGTATTCGAATACAGATTCGTAAAATTCCAGAAATCATCAGTTTTAAACTTTGCAATTGAATTTTAAGAGTCTGGGAAAAACTTTTCAAAGTGTTAATGATTAAGGGACTGTTTAATCATGATTGTGATGTTGTTATTTCCGACTGTGCTGAAATATTTTAACATGATGAAAAGCATGAATTTCTGAGTTGCATTCTGTTTCTAGAGAAGTGAAACACTGCATATTCATGCATTGCATAGTCAAGTGGTACCCGCGATGGGCCAATGAGTAATGCGCAACCACGTGCTGATCTGTGAGCGATTGCACGAGTGCTGGTCTATGAGCGACTGCACTAGGTACTGATCTGTGAGCGATTGTACCTTGGTATATAAGTGCTGGTCTGTGAGCGACTGCACTGGTACTGGACTGTGAGTGTCTGTACCCTGAAATGCGCAACCACGTGCTGATCTGTGAGCGATTGCACGAGTGCTGGTCTGTGAGCGACTGCACTAGGTACTGATCTGTGAGCGATTGTACCTTGGTTTATGTCAAACGTGCTGGTCTGTGAGCGACTGCACGAGTGCTGGTCTGTGAGCGATTGCACGAGTGCTGGTCTGTGAGCGACTGCACTGGTGCTGATCTGTGAGCGATTGCACCCTGGTCATGAGGGCCGTTAAATTGTGCTGGTCTGTGAGTGACTGCACCTTGGTGATTCCAAGAAAATGATGCATGAGCATATATGCATTACATTGAGTGATTTGACCGGTGTGTCACGATTGTTTATATGATGAATGTTGGAAATTAATGTGTGTGAGTGCTGTCCAGAAATTTGAAATTCTGAATTAATGATTGTGTTGTTGACGTGTGTTTGTACTTACCGCATACTTCATAATCATTGACTGCTGTTTTGAAAAGGCATGAAAGTCATAAATTTTCAAAGGAGCATTATTATTTTCCTCATCATCATACGTTATACATGATTATAATCGTTGTTGTGTAATACATGCTATGTGAATATTTGTTATTTTCGGTTGGTGACCCCCTTGCTATTATATTATGGACTTTGGGCTTTGCCCTCAGATGCCTCCCAAACCCACACCGCCCGTGGGCACCCGAACGACGGAAACGTCGTTGAATTTCCTTGATCGCTACTCGCGCACTGCTTGGGCTTTTGACCCCCTCTCAAGCAGAGCGACTTATACGGGGTGGCTGGAGCGGACAAGTAGGACCGATGGCGTGGAAGACTTCGTAGAGCGCACTCATGCGAGCATAGATTTTCCCGTGCCTTCCCGCCTGGTGTTAGAGGCGCATGGAGTTTTCGACGACGCTGAGGAGTCTGCTGAAAGGGTTGAGACGGAGGCCACTGTAGGAGTGGTGACTCCCAACTCTGTGATTGGAAGAGAGATACATGAGTCTGATGCGGTAGAGAAGCGTGAAGATTTTAGACTAGTAGCGACGGAGATTCCGGGTCCATCTAGGATCTCCGATGATTGCTACGAGATTCCGGCACCACCGAAGCGGCCGCGAGTGTGTATTGACTTGACTTCTGAGGAGACCGATCCCTCTATGAACGAGGAGGAGGAGGAGGTTACGTCGAAGCGAGTTGCAGAGTCAGAAGAGACTTGCGTGGGATGCGGAGGGAATCCGTGCTACTACAGCTTCAGCGCATGATCAGTTAGACTTAATGTATTAGGTTTTGGGTTGAAATTGTAATTTGTCTTATTTTGGAAACACTACTATTTTCCGTTGAACCATGTACTCTGATATTTGTTGTTGATGTATTATGACAACGATATTTTGGGATGTATTAATGTTTAAAAACTAATTTCCAAGATAAGTACTTAGTGATAATCCTGATGAAGTATTTGGTTTACGTTCATCGATTAATCTATAACGTACTATTTTAGAAGAACTTTATTTTAATTCTTTTGAAATAATTTTGGGAAAACTCGTTTTAATTATTAAGTTCAAAAAAAAAAATACACTCGCACTGTGTTTTAAACTCGGGGTGTTACAAGATGTCAAGTTAATCATGTGATGCTTTTGTACTATTTCTACTAAAAAAGAATTTCTATGTGCATACGAAATTTTAGATTGTTTAAAAAATTAGTGTAACTACGATTCTGAGGACAAAATTTTCAAAACATGAGGAAAATATAACAACTTAATTCCTATTATCAAATTGTAATTTTATAGATTTCAATATTTTCGGTCTTTATTCTATTTGAAAATTGAATAATAATATTATTCCTATAACATTTTATGTATCCATAATGTATTAAAATTTTACCAAAAAGAAAAAGAATAAGTTATGAAATTTTTTAATGCAAATCTTAATTACTATGATTTGATTTGGTAGAATTGGATAAAAAATTGGAATTATTGAGAATTAGGAAAAAGTACTTGTAAATATACCTAGACCTACTAATATTAACTCTAATTAGTAATTACTAAAGAAGGAAAATCCCCTCCTCCCTTCTAGAAACCGGCGCCACACTTTTTTTTGGAAAACAAAAAGTATTATTCCTTTAAGCCAATATGACAACATGCAATCTCTCTCACTCATTTAGTTCCACAGACCAAAAGAAAAGAGAAAAAAAAACGTGAATGAACGGAGAAGAAGAGACGCATTTGAATGAGTTTTTTGTGGTAATTATTATATTATCTTATTTATAGAAAACAAAATAAAAGAGAAAAAGAAAGGAGAGATGGAATATCAAAATCTTTCTCACTAGCAATCAAGAGAGAGAGAACTGAAACCTTCCGATTCTTTCCCTTGTGAACCGTGAATTAAGAGAAGAAGAAAGAACTGAAAATTGGAGAAGTAACAAGAAAGGAAGCTTGAAAAAGAACAAGTCAAGAACAAATTTAGGAGAATTTTTTACTTCACTACAAATTTTGTCGTCTCTAACAACACTTTTTTACCTGTATAAATTATTGATTAAAAGCAGGTCAGAAAACATTTTATACTGCAAAAATGTTCCTTAAACTATTAATCAGAACAATTTTAAACTATTCTTATGATATTTCTCTGACAATATTTTATAATCGTTCCCTTAAACATTGTTAAGAAATTTTTTCAATTGTCACATTGTTTCTAACAAAATACTATAATTATTAATTGTTGCTTAAAATATTAACACTTGTGAAATTTGGCGGTAACTTTTCTCTCCAAACATTATAAAAATTTATTTGATTTAATAATAAAAATAATTTAGTAGTATATTTGAATAATATTTTTAATTAAAATTAAAAATAATAAACTAACAAGTGACAGCTCTTTACATTAAAAAAAAGGTGAGAAGTCCATTTTTCAAAAAAAAAATGGAATACTAAAAGCTCGCTGATCAATAGACTCTCGTCTCAATTAAAAAAGAAAGAAGAAAAAAAGAAGAGGAGTACCTTAAGCAAAGAAGAAAGGCTCGAGTGTACACTAGAGTTCTCAAATCAAACCCATCATTCAAGAAAAAAGAATGGACCGCATACAGTTTTCGTGTGCCTTGGTCATACAAGGTTCACAACACGCCGCCGTTCACAATGTTCAAGCCGTTGTTTGTTCACATCTCTTAATTAATCTATCCAAAAGTAATATAGAACCCCCAACTCCTGGCGGGTGTTTAGAATTTTTATTGAATTTAATATTTGGATAATGTGAGTTCTTTTCCAATACCTCTATATCAAGTAGAAATTCTTATATTTTAAGGTATAATAATATGGATTGATTTCTTAAGAGAAAACAAAATAGGGAATGAGAAATGGATAACGGGGATTTATTCATCCAATCTGGTATAGATACTCGGTCAGTATTTTACGTATAACTTTCGCCACATATGTTGTTTCTTAGCAAGACTTGTACCATTAGAAAGTAGACAAAACTCCCTTCACAATTGATAATGCAATCATTGAAATATATTAAGTATAGTTGGAGAAAAATGTGTTGCAAGTTACATGTAATAATCTGAACCCCATATAGACATTGTTGTGACAATTTGGGAATGATTCTATGTATAGAAACTAGATTCAATTTATTCATGTACCATGTGAAAATAGAGACAATTGCCTTCAATATAAACAAAAATGTTGTTTCAAAATTGAGTCAGGCAACATTTTACGTTCCTAAACTATTTTTGGCAACAACTTTAAAGGGTTGCTATGGTATTTCATTTGACAATATTTTATAATTGTTCCCTTATTTCTAGGAAGATTTTTTAACTTTGTACCATTTTGTCAAATTCATCACTTTGAAGGAAGTTCTTTTTATAGTTCATGAAAATGTATCCGTCGAGAAAAATAGCCATTTAAGATGAGCAAAACATGTTGTTTCCATGCGTGTAATTGTTTAACTTCACACATTTTTATTGGGTATTGTTTCGAGACTACTTTATTCTTTCAATACGATTAGACATATTGTTTTAGTTTCTATGTTTTTGAGTCACATAATTTGGACTCAAAGGAAGTGACAATTCTAATACTTGATCAGTCTTGATTTTCCTTTTAGATGTTTGATCAATTCTGATTATTTTTTTTCATGGCTTCTAATGATAGAGGCTTGAACCAAAGTCATTTGTTATATCATTGAATATGTGATTCGTCTTCTTATTTAGAGGATGACATCACATAGTAATATGAAAACATGTTTTCGATTAGAGCTTATTTGCTTTGATCAACATAAATTTCTTAATATGTTCATTATAAAAAAAAAACTCTATAATTTTGTAAGTGACCCCCTATATGTGTGTATTTCTCACCAATTATGGTTGTGGCATGATTTCCTTTTGGTTTGATTGTTGTATGGAAGATACCTTAGATGGAATGAACAACAGTATATCTTATCTTATTGACGGTTAACTAATTATAAATGAAATGTTATATAGAGTTGAATGGTGTGCTTGGTATTCTCTTAGTAAAGATTGAATTTAATTATTTTATTCATGTGTGTGTGTATATATATATATATTCTAGTGTATAAGATCAAGTTTAAGGATATATTATTTTAATGAACCATGTAATCATATTGAAAAATTCCTTCACTAAAGGAGGAACTACAATTTTGATGAATTTTAGTATGCCTTCCTAAAAAGAGAAAAATGTTCTTCACTAAAGGATAACTAGCAAGGCGCATGCATGTGGGCGCTTGTTGCAGTCAATTGAGAAATTCCTTCACTAAAGGAGGACCAACTAGTATCTCTCACGTGTGTCACACTTGAACGAACTAATACATAAACTTACAATTTTCTTTTGTAATTATATGCTTATATATATATATATACATAGTGAAGCATATGCTAAAGAATATAAGTTATATTTTTATAATGATATGATTAATTTTTAAAGAATTATTGATCTTAGAATTTTTCCATACTTAACACACTAAGTATGGTTAAAAATATCTTAAAAATTATTCTTATTCAATGTTTATGAGTTTATAACTCACTATAACGAACTAGTACACAGACTTACAATTCTCATGTATAAATATATGTCTATATATATTAAAATAACTAAGCATATGATTCAAAACATTAATAAGAGAATACAAGTTCTATTTTAATAATGATATGATTAATTTCTAAATAATTATAGATGACATAATTTTTCCAAGTTCTATATTTATAATGATATGATTAATTTCTAAAGAATTATTGAGGAGAGTTTGTTTTCAAACTTAACACACCAAGTAGGATTGAAAATATTTTAAAAAATATTTTCTTATTCAATGTTACTGAGTTTATAACTCACTATGTTATGTCATCAGATCACATTTAAAGTCTTAGTCTTAGGATTCCCTTTGTTTCCTCTAATTACTTGTATAGGTGTATTTTTTGTCTATTGAGTTAAGGTACTTGTGTAACTATAAATTAGTTCTATTGTACTTTAAAGTAGAGGTATGTATATTAAAAAATCACCTTTAATATTCTTAAAGTTCACTATTCAACTTATTTTAAATCTTTTGAGATTTGAAAAATTTCACTATATTTTGTTGAAAACCTTGTGTAACATTAGACAATGTTGCTTTAGTTTTTGTAATGTAGATTCACATCATCTTGATTGATGTTGTTTATAAGGATATCAATTATTACTAGTGAGTGTGCTACTTGTGACTACCTGTATTTTTTATATTTGAAATGCTTTCTTTGGTGATTAATAATGTTTTGATTAGGAAGATTGCCTTTTGTATAACATGTTGGACGGTTTCGTTAGTGTGAAGAATGTAAGAGAGGAAAGATTGATCGTAACGGTTACATTAGTATTTAAAGATATGCTAATGATTATGGACAATACTTTACCTAAAATGATGATGTTACGATAGGCACCCTAGAAAAGTTGTTACGAGTTATGGGTTTTAGATTCCAAAGTACAACGTTAGAGATCATAATAGACAACTTTTTGGTATAGGTCGAAATCATTGTCGTGTTTGATAGGAAACACAAGGCTAGTCAACAACCAGATGCAAGATAGAGTTTGAGGGTAACAACTGTTTATGCAAAAATATTTTTTAATTACAATCTTCTAGTTAATATTTTGATGATAATAAATACATATAGATAAAGAACAACTATCCCCTAGCTTTATATGCTAATGGTGCACATTAAAGCAAAAAAGTTATGTTAATAACTATTAAAACAAACTCTCAATTTTAAATTTTGATGAAAATAAAGAAAGGTTAATTAAGAAAGTTAATTATGATTCTAAATGTTATGTTAATTTAACTTGTATTTTTTAGTGTATTAAATCAAAGATAAGATTCAAGCAAAGCAAAGAAATCAAAAGCTGGAAACTGAACAGAGAACATTCTTGACCAAGTTTGGAAAAAACAGAGAATGTTCTCAAGGTCCAAAAATGATCAAGACAGCCTCAAGATCAATCTATCTCCATTAATTAAATGAAGATATTGCTTCTGGTATTAACATCAATATTATCAGTACTTGACAAGGAATAAATAGGATTCATTCTAGTCAAAGAAACCATTTGAATTACAAAGGTACAAGGTCATGAATCAAGCAAGTCCAAACAAGTTTGAACCATTTCTAGCTTGACTGCTAAGAATGTTGAATGATCTTGAAATATACAAGTCATCATGGCAGGTTCAAGAATGATCAGAAAAACGTCCAGAATGATCAAAGACTAAAACCTCCAGATTGTTTATCAATCTCCAGAATGTTCAAGACTAACATTTCCAGATTGATCATCAATCTCCAGTATCTTCAGTAAACATTCTACAACAATTCATCATTATTCTCTAAACTGTTTTAACAAGAATCAAAACTCCAGATCAAGCTAAAGGCATCAACAAATATATCTGAAGTATCAAAGATCATTAAACTCAAGAGAATATGATCAAGAATGAAGAACTCGGTCCATTCAAATCAGAACTCGAAAATGTTCAAAGGCTGGAATATTTTAATTCATAAAAATTGGTTTTGGTCAAGTCTGACAGAGCACTACCAACAGCTCTTTTTTACCTTCATTAAATGCTCTCAAGCCTATAAAAAGAAGGCCAATGCTCAAGGGAAACACATAAGTTCAAGTGCTAACAAATTTGATCAAATCATTCACACTCACATACTTGAAATTCTCTCATTCTCAAAGAGAGTTAGTTCTGATCTTATTTCAGTCTCTTGTTATATTTGTATTGAATCTCTTGTAAAGAATCTAATCTCAAACACGAGTTGAGACATCTCAGATTCTATCAAACAATCTTATTATTATTGTGTAAAAACTCAAGACTATAAGTGTTGAGTATAGTTTGAGTAGATTGTGAGAAATTCTTTTATGGTTAAAAGGTAAAGTGTACACTCTTATCTAAAGATTGATAGGTGACCTGATTGTGTTTCTTTTTGGGTGGAAAGATTGCAGTTTGTAAACAGATCAAGATTGATCTAGACTAGGTGCTGTAAAATCAATAAGGTTCTTGTTTTGAACACTTGATAGAAAATCTCAAAATTGTGAGGACTGGATGTAGCCCGAGTTGGGTGAACCAAGATATATCCTTGTGTGGTATCTCTTATCCTTTATCTTTTTATTAAGTATGAATGATTTTCATGTTAAAAATACAAACTGAATTTCTAATTCTTAACTAACCAAGAACGTTCTCTGTTTTCTTGTAAAAACAAAGAACCCTATCCGTTTTCTATTTTCTCAATCAAGATCATTCTTGACTTAAAATCATAAGTTTTTTAAATAGAAAGATTTATAATTCAAACCCCTTTCCTTTTAAATCAACATTGCTACTTCAATTGACATCAAAGCATGGTCTCTAAAATGACCACTTAACAAGTTTTAGAGAAAAAGATCTAGAAGAATGTCGAAAGTAAAATACATTGTTGAAGGAGGATCCTCAAACAGACCACCATACTTTGATGGCACAGACTATTATTTATGGAAAAGCAAAATACAGCAATTTCTGAAATCACAAGATACAGGAATGTAAAACATCATAATTAATGGAAATTTCATTCCAAGAGTGAATCAAGAAGATTCAAATTTAGCATAAAAGAAAGAAGCAGACTGGACAGCTAATGATAAAGCTAAGGTACTCTTAAACTGTACAACTCAATTATTCTTATCTTGTGCTTTGAGCAGGGAAGGAAGTAAAATAGTTGATGAATGTGAAACTGCTAAAGAAGTATGGGACACACTACAAACTTGCCATGAAGGAAGAAGCCATGTCAAAGAAACAAGAATAGACATTGGCGTAAGAAAATTCAAATTGTTCGAGATGCAAGAAGGAGAAACTATTGATGAGATGTTCGCAAGATTCACAACAATAGTAAATGAGATGCGTTCCCTTGGCAAAGCTTACTTAGTACAAGACAGAGTAAGAAAGATCATGAGATGTCTTCTAATCATGCGGAGACCAATGGTAATAGCTATAAGCGAAGCCAAGAATCTTAAAGTACTTCCCTTGAAAGAACTCATTGGAACCTTGAAAGCACATGAATTATTACTACAAGAAGTTAAACCAGTCAAGAAAGGAAAGGAAATAGCTCTAAAGGCATCTCAAGAAAGCATCACAATGCAAACAGAAGAAGAACTAGAAGAAACTGGACAAAAAGATGCTGATGAAGAGATTGCCCTTCTCACAAGAAGAATACAAAGAATGATGAGAAGAATAGATCAAATCAAGAAGGGATTGCCTAACAAAAATCCCAAAATAGAAGTAGACAAGAGCAAAATCACATGTTTTGGTTGCAATAAATTAGGACATTACAAGGCCGAATGTCCCTCAAATAGGAAAACACCAAAACGATTTCCTTTTAAAAAGAAATCAATGTTGGCCACATGGGATGATTCAGAAGAATCAAACAAGGAAGAAGGTGAAGAAGCCAACATATGCTTGACCGCAAATACAGAAGAAGATGAGGTAACAAATTCTGAACCTTGCTCTTTATGTGAACAAATGGGAAAAGAATTTGAAAGCTTGCTAAATGATTCCAACTTTCTTGTTCAAAAATGTAGTTCTTTAAAAGAACAATTTCTTAAAGAAAAAGAAAAACTCATGCTATGAATGATGTTCTCAAAAATACCATTCAAGAATTGAGAGAATCAAAATGGCAAAATTATGAAAGTCAGAAAGGTTAAGAACGTTCTGCAGTCAAAACAGAGAACGTTCTTCTTAAAATAGAAAATGAAATTCTTAAAACTGACTTATCAAATTTTATTAAAGCTAATGAAACATTCCAAAAAATCATGGGATCTCGATTAGGAATATTTGATAAAGCAGGTCTTGGATTTAATCAAACTCAAAAGACAAAAATGTATGAAAACTTTTTTATTCCAGAAAGCAAGATAGAAAAATGTAAAACCAAATGCTTATATTGTAAGAAACTTTGTCATATGGAATTTGGTTGCTACTTTAAGAAAATAGATGAAAAGATTAAAAGCAAAAGGACGTTTAAAAGGAAAGAGTATTTCACAAATAAAACTGAACCAGATTTGAAAAATTTGTAGAAAGGAGAACGTTCTCCAGGCTGTTCTCAAAACGGAGAACATTTTGGAACAAAAACTGAACTTTCTCTAGAAAGTCTGAGAAAAGGAGAGCGGTCTAGAATTTCTTCAAAATCAAGATTAAAACCTTTTAAACTTCAGATTTCGAAATCAATTCCAACATCAACAATTAAATGTTCCTACTATCTCAAAATTGGACATTAAGAATCAATCTGCTATTAAAAAAGAAAGAAACTTTTAAAACTAACTCCCAAGGACCCAAGACAAAGTGGGTACTTAAAGTTGATGTAAGTTCTTATGCAGGTTGGATTTCCAAATGTCAAGAGAAAGCCTTCGTTCTTGGACAGTGGTTGTTCAAGACACATGATAGGAGATAAAAACTGCTTCATGTCATTCATTAAAAAAGATGGAGGATTGGTTACTTTTGGAAACAACAATCAAGCACAAATTGAAGGTAAAGGAACTATCGGTAAGGCAAACTCTGCTCAAATAACTGATGTCCAATATGTTGAAGGTTTGAAACACAATCTTCTAAGCATAAGTCAGTTGATCTATGTGAAGTCAGAAAAACTGAAACTGGAGAAATCATCTTTTCTGGAAATAGAAAGAAAAATTTATATGTCCTATATCTCGAAGAACTACCTGATGAATTTTGTTTTATGTCAATTGATAAAGATTAATGGATATGGCATAAAAGGGTTGGACATATAAGTATGAATACAATTTCAAAAATTTCGAAACTAGATCTTGTTAGAGGATTACCCAAACTAAATTTAGATAAAGATAAAATATGTGAAGTTTGTGCAAAAGGAAAACAAGTCAAGAGTAGCTTTCATTCAAAAGATTTTATAACTACAAACAGAACTCTTGAATTACTTCACATAGATCTTTTTGGGCCAATCGAAACAACAAGTCTAAGAGGAATGAAATATGGTTTTGTTATTGTTGATGATTTCTCAAGATACACTTGGGGTACTATTTTTAAAACAAAAAGATGATGCATTTGATGAATTTATAACATTTTGCAAAAAGGTACATAATGAAATGGAATCCAACATCATTTCTGTAAGAAGTGATCATGGTGGAAAATTCGTAAATGCCTCTTCTAAAAACTTCTTTGATGAACTTGGCATTTCTCACAATCTATCTTGTGCAAGAACTCCACAACAAAATGGAGTTGTTGAACAAAAAAATAGAACACTTCTAGAAATGACAAGAATAATCTTGGAAGAATCAAATGTTGAAAGATATTTTTGGGCAGAAGCGATTAACACTTCTTGTTACATTTTAAATCGTGTATCTATTAGAAAAATCATCAATAAAACTCCTTATGAAATCTGGAGAAATAGAAAACCAAACATCTCTTATTTCACATTTTTGGATGCTATTGTTATATTTTCAACAACATAGATGTTCTTGGAAAGTTTGATGCAAAATCAGACAAATCAATCTTCTTGGGATATACAACCGACTCTAAATGTTATAGAGTGTTTATTCTAAGAACTAAAGTTGTAGAAATTAGTATGCATATATTATTTGATGAGTTTGATGATTTGGATTTGAGTAAAAAAGATGAGGAATAAGAAGCTTAAACTGGCCTGCAGCAACAAAATGATCTTCAGGAAACCGAGATTGATAAACAATCTCCGTTTCATTCTCCACTAAAAAGCTGGAGAACAATTGGAGATCATTCTCAAAGACAAATTATTGAAGACACAACTGATGGAATTCGAACAAGAAAATCATTCAAGAATGATGAACACAACATGACAATGATATCTCAAATAGAACCTAAATCAATCAAAGAAGCTATAGTAGATCAATCTTGGATAGATGCCATGAAGGAATAACTTCTTCAGTTTGAGAAAAATGAGGTCTAGACATCGGTACCTGATCCACAAGATCAAACAATCATTGGTACACGCTGGGTTTTTAGAAACAAATTAGATGAAGAAGGTAAGGTTATAAGGAACAAAGCAAGATTGGTTTTTCAAGGCTACAACCAACAAGAAGGTATAGACTACGACAAAACTTTTGCTCTTGTTGCAAGGTTAGCAGCTATTCATATACTTCTTGCATATGCATCTCATAAGCTTGTTAAATTATTTCAAATGGATGTTAAAAGTGCTTTTCTAAATGGCTTTTTAAATTAACAAGTTTATGTAAAACAACCTCCAGGTTTTGAAGATAAATCGAAACCAAATCATGTCTTAAAACTTACCAAAGATCTCTATGGTCTAAAGCAAGCACCTAGAGCATGGTATGAAAGATTAAGTTCCTTCTTAATCGATTTTCCAAAGGAAAAATTGACACTACACTCTTTAACAAAACTGAGAAAAATGATTTACTTATTGTTAAAGTGTATGTCGATGATATCATATTTGAATCAACAAATGAAAAAATGTGTGAAGGATTTTCAAAACTCATGCAAAGTGAATTTGAAATGAGCATGATAGGAGAGTTAAGGTATTTTCTTGACTTACAAATTAAACAATATGAAAATGGTATCTTTATTTCCCAAGAAAAATACATGAAAAATTTGTTAACCAAATACAAAATGAATGAGGCAAAAATCATGACTACTCCCATGCATCCTCCTTCTTCACTAGATATAGATGAAAATGGAAAATCTCTTTCTAAGAAGGAATATAAAGGCATGATTGGTTCTTTACTTTATCTAACTGCTAGTAGGCTTGATATTGTATTCGTAGTAGGATTATGTGCTAGATTTCAATCTGCACCAAAAGAATCACATTTAACAGCCATAAAACGAAACTTCAGATATCTTGTTGGTACTACTGATCTTGGCCTTTGGTATAGAAAAGGTTCACATTTTGATCATGTAGCTTATTGCGATGTTGATTATGCTGGAGATAAAATTGAACGCAAAAGCACAAGTGGAGCATGTCAGTTTCTGGGTGAAGCATTGATAAGTTGGTCTTGTAGAAAACAAAACACAATAGTCTTATCAACCAATGAAGTTGAATATGTATCAGCAGCAAACTACTGCTCACAAGTTCTTTGGATTAAAAATCAACTTGAAGAATTCTCTGTAAGTTATTCAAGTATTCCAATTTATTGTGATAATACTAGTGCAATCAATTTATCTAAAAATCCTATTCAGCATTCAAGATCAAAACATATTGAAATAAAACATCATTTTATTTGTGATCATCTTAACAAGAAAGATATTGAATTAATCTTTGTTGATACTCAAAATCAGCTTGCTGACATTTTTTCAAAGCCTCTAGTTGAGGATAGTTTCAATTCAATTAAGGAAAAACTGAAAATTGTGAAAAATCCAAAGAATTCACGTTAATTTATGCTTCTGCAAAAAACGGAGAACGATAATCAATCTCCATTTCCAAACATCTTTCTCCGTTTTTAATCAACTTTCTCCTATGCGTCGTCACTTTCTCTCTTGCGCAGAAAAAGGGAAAAAGGAAATCTTGGCTTTTAATGCTCATGTCTCCCTACCACCAAAAGCCTGATTGACACGCTGTTAAGTGACTTCCCGCCTCCATTCATCCTCCTTCCCTAGGTTCATTTCATCATTGTGTTTTTTCCCCTTTAAAATACAAAACAGATGCTTCTCAAAACCACGCAAACCCTTCTATCCTCTTTCTAAAACCAAACTTTCATCTTCTCCAAACTACAAAAACTTCATCTAAACATGGCAAGAACAAAACAAAGTGCTAGAAAAAACCCATGCCCCAACTCAGCTTCATCAGCCTGATCATCGTCATCATCATCTCCATTCAAAAATCGATCTCCATCGCCACCACCAAGACCATCACCAAACTCCTTGATAAAACCTTTTCTGATTACATGTCCTCATCCAGAGAATCCAGTCCCATTGTTCCTCCCCTTCGACCACTCACAACCGTCCTTCCTCCACTTTTCCAACGCCCTACTCCAAACGACTCTCAAGTCCCTCATCACTTGAGAAAACCAGTGGCTAAACCCACTAAGGCTCAACGACGTTCTATGCGCTTACTATCTGGAATAGGTACATCAAAACCTAGATCAACTAACTCAACCAACAAAACCAATTACTCCTTCTAAACCATCCTTCTCTTCCGAACCATTACAAATAACTCCCCCAAACCAAAAAATAAAAACAATGGATGAAATCTTTTCCTCTTCAAAGCCATTTTAACCTTCCTTGAAAACCATGAAGGTAAAAATCACCATCACTTTTTCTCAATTCCTGGCAAAGAACAAATTAAGAAATCCTCAGAGAAAGAAATCCACTTCCCCAAAACAACCTACACAGAGATGTTCTCCCCTTGTTGAAGAACAATCTCCAGAACTTTCTCCAATCCCAGAATGTTCTCGTCTCCTAAACCAAGAACGTTCCTCCACTCCAGAACGTTCTTCATCTACCTTTCAAGAACGTTCTCCATCACTTGAACTATCTCCACCTGCTCCTCAACATTCTCCATTCCAAAAATCCAAAAACACCACACTTATTCCCTTCAAAATATGCAAAATCTTCAAAGAGAAATGGGCTCAACGCCTTATAGGTGTTGGAAGAGTTGTCTTCTTTGACAACTTGATTATGGATGGAAATGCAGTCAAACATCACACTGATGTCTTGGGATGGATTTCATTTCTACAAACATCTGAATACTTCTATTCATATGTAATTAGGGCTTTTTATTGTCAAGTCAAGACATTCCCTGACAAATCCCTAATCATCTCCAAGGTTAAACGAATTGAAATCAAATTAACACCAGACACTCTAGCTGCCATCCTCAACCTTCCAATAGAGGGACCTGTCATTTTTGGAAACAAATGGTATGATGCTCTAAACTTCAAAAAGATAGGTGCTTTCTAATCTATTCCAAGAATGGTCCACTCGCTACCTATCAACCTATCTCAAACCTCTTCCAAAGGTGTTTAACAACATCAACCAACATGCCATAGTTCCCCATTGTGGAAGTCATGAGTATATATTTGACAACGATGCTATGATCATCTACCATCTCCTCAACTGCAAACACCTTAACCTTCCCCACATCATCATCCACCACATGGTATCCGCTGCCAACAAAGATTATAAAAAGAACACAGTCTCTTATGAGATGATCTTAACCAAAAATTTTAGGCATTTCCAGATCCCTCTCACAAATGAGAAGAGTCTCATTAAAATCTCCAAGTTTTCCTCAAAAAACATCTCTCATATGAGGAAAACCACATTAGAGACGACTGCCCCTTCATCCTCTTTTCCACCAAAAACATTAAAGAGGAATCGCTCAACCAACATGATTTTTGAGTTAAAATCTTAAGTTTTTTTCAGGAAATTTTAAATAGGAATATTTACAATTCAAACACCCATTCCTTGTAAATTGACATCGCTACTTCAATAACTATTCAAAGTAGCATAGATTACAAGTATTTTAGAGATTTTCAATTGGAGCAAAAACGTAAACGAAATACTACAGAAACAAGCGTAACAAAGAATGTCTTGCTATATAAGGTCTATCCTCTGATAACTAGACGAAAGCAAAAGAAACCAAGATGTTACTTCAACTTGACAGCGTAATGTTTGGTGACACACGCCCGTGGTGTCACAAGTTTCAGTTGACTTTAGATGGGAGCACCGTAGTACCTCGGTGGCCTATGATAAACCCAACTAGATTATGTTCCTCTACCTTTGATACATAAGCTTGACAAGAATTCTTCTGTCTCTGCCTCTAACAAGCGTGAAAAGCAAGTGACTGCCTCTTCCTCTGATAACATGCTAGCTCTAATAGTTGGTAACACAGTACTTTGACTATTCTATCCTCTGATCTCGTACCCACATTTTCCTCAAATTGTCATTCATTTTTTAAGGGGTGATTTTTGGTAGTTGGTTCTGAGCTCAATGAATAGAATTATCTTCAATGGTTCAATTTCTAAAATCCATGAAGATATTGACTTTCTTTCTCCAAAATGAAGTATACATATCTGACCCTACAATACAAAGGACACACCCTAAAGGACCTTTAACGAAAACATCTCAACGGTCACTTCCTCATTGTACTTAAGACGAAATGATTCAATCAAAAATTTGTAGGGGGCATAGAATGGAAAGTGTAATTCTGAAAAAGCCAAGAACACAACAAAAAGACAAATGAAAAATCCTCTCAGTAAAGAGTTATTAGAATTGATGTAAATCAGTCGAAGCGTCTTCATACACTTGAGCTGGTATATGATTGAACATGTAACATCCTTTCAATCAGAGTTAGAATACTTGAAGCATACATTATATCAAAATAGACACAAACTAGAACTGATGTAAATGAGCCCGATAGTGGCACAACCCTCTCATTCTCAAATAGGTACCTGAAAAGGTAGAACAACCCTGATTGACCTCCACGATAGGATGCTAGTAAGTTGAAGAATAGTTTTGAGAATGAAAGCCTAGAAAAAAATACACAAAACATGAAGAGGCAGAGGAAAAAATACTTGTACAACTAGGGGAGGACTAGAGGTAGGAACATGTTGTTATAAACTAGTATAAAAATTTATGTGTCTCTTTTAACTATCGCCTTTTATTTCTTTATGATTCAACCTTAGTCTTACTAAACCTTTTTCAATAATAAGTTGAATGTTTTGATAAAGAATGATCTTTGTAAGAAAAGCATATAGTTTTGAAAAGGGTAAACACAATTCAAAGATTTTTTCAAAGTTTTTTTTGGAAATTTTTTCTTAGTATTTGTGTTTTCCTTGCAAATAACTCTTTAATGACAAACTGGACAAAGATGGCATGCCTCTGTAAGGCATACTAAGTAACTAAGTAAGAAGAGTCTATTTACTAATACTTATCCTCTGATAGGAAGAAGTATTAGTGAATACATCCAAATTGTTAGTGCAAAATAATGGAAGCGTTATAATGCATTTTAATAATGAATCTACCCAATCAGGGAGATCTTTTCCAAAAACATCAATGTTTTGTGATGTATGTTCAATTGTGCAGGTAACCTATTAGAAGAAATGATCGGTAGAGAAATTTCTCTCCCAATAACACAAATTCGGAAAGATGAATGGCAACAAGTAAAAGATCATAATCAGAACAAAGGTTGGAGGATACACTTAAGCAAAGGTGTTTAAACCAAGAATGCTTCAATTGGATAGATCAAACATCGTTAATCATCTAATCACCATAATATAAGAAGAAGCAAGCAAGCACAAGTATAACTGTTAAAACAAGAATATCCTCAAGAAAGCTTGATATGCAAGAGGACCAAAACTCTTTTGGAAGATCATCTTCTAATCCATCCAACTAAGAGAACTCTGAACTATAAATGAGTTTAATAGCTCACTATCTAATTAAACTCATATGGATATTAGAATCTTAAAAGAACCGTCTTGGTAAATCCTCTAACTACAAGGTCTGGAGTCATTCGTCTTACTACTCAAGGAGAAGATACTTGCCTCTGGTGCTTAATGTACTGGATTCATCATCTGAGATTCACATTCCCAAAATCAAAATACTAGAACAAAGGACTGCATCTGCTAAGTCAAAAGAAAGATCATAACCAAGACAAGTCATCCTCTAGTTAGAAGATTGTCGGATAGAAAATTCCAACAAACTCTGGTAAGACATGTGAACGAGCAGTTGCTAAATCACCCTTACTATCTTCGTGAGGCATCTTGTACTTTATGTCATTATCGTTTTTTTTCCACTTGTCTATCTTTTCTAAGATGTTTTTGTTTTGTGTGCACGTCCTTTCTTTTTTGTTCTATCTTGAGTCTGTATTGTCTTTTCAATCTTGGTTTGTGTTGTCCTATCCTCATTCTTATTGAGAAATCTTGATTTCGTTACATTTGCAAACTACAGCCAGCAAGATGGATTATCCAAGATGGTTCAAAAAATGTATTCAAAGGTTCACTTGTGGAACCCTTGGGTATCAACATCTTCTTCTTTCTCCACGTACCTTGAATACAAGGAGAAAGTAAGAAAAAGAGCATTGAAGAGCTTGTGCCTTCTTTAGTTTGAATCCTTTGAATTGGATGAAAATCTAAAAGTAATAACGAATAAAGGTTGGAGCACCTACAATTTTATCAAAGAGTTATCTTTAAAAAATTATATCTCCAACTCTATATTTAGAGAAAGTTCCATTTCGCAAATCAACATGATTAAAGAAAAGGGGAGATTATATTATCTCCTTTTTCTTTCGTTGCGTCTGACAAGTTAAAAGGTAGGTTCCTAAATATGAAAGATGTCGTCATCACTGATTAGTATGGAAGTTCAAAGAAGGAAGAATCCTTTTGAAGATGTTAAATAAAGGAACTTAATTTACTTATGTATTAGAAATTGGTGATTCAATCCTAGTATGTAATATAAACTAATAGATTTGGTTTAGACAACCTTAGGAAGACCTTAGGATTTTCTTTATATTTTCTTCTACTCTTTTGTAACAAATGTAGCAATTGTAATGTATTTTTGTATGTGTTACAAGTGTAATGTAATTTATGAATTGAATTAATTCTTTCTTTTCTCTATTTTGTTCTTTCCTCTTTTCTCTTCCTCTCCTCGGTTTTTCAAAACTTCTCTTCTTATCCTTTGTGTGTGTGTTTTTTTGTCCTTAATGTTTGTTTGTATAGTCTATTTCTTGCTTAGTTATGTCATTTATGTCTTGTTTATCTTCTGTTTACACTTCATCCTTATGTTTTCCTTATGAATTGTTTTGTTTGTTTTTATCTTTCAATTTTATTTTCCCCTCCTCTTTTTAATTTTCTGATTTTCAAAAACTATCTTTATTCATTTTTCAAATCACAACTCCTCACCTTCCTCCGTTTTTTTTTCGTACCTTTAAAACTGAACCACACATCCCTTCTTATTTGTCACACGATATCTCAGTCTTCACTTTCCCACACCTTCATCATTACGTTTTTTTTTTTGCATTTCGAGTTTTTGTTTCTATTTATAACCCAATCGTTCTTTATTCCTCCTCATCTTTGTTCTCTCAATCCTCTCTTTGTCCATGTCTCTCTAGTTGTGTTCATTTCTCCCTCGCCGCCTCTCAAACTCTCTTCCATGGATGTCGGTTCATCTTTTGGCAGGAAAAGGAATTCACCTTCCTCTCTCGAGAATAAAAAAATCCCACCATTTGAAGTGACTTCAAATGGTGAGTGAAATTCTTCTTGAACAATTAGAAGTCAGGATTGCTTTGCAAGAAGTCGAGCACAAGGTGGATCTTCTCAACTCTCATATGGAGGAAGCAGTTGAAATCTTGAGATGTGTCCTTAGGTGTCTCTAGAATGTGTCTAGGAGTAGTTTTCTTTTGTAATTTTTTTATATTTCAGTTGTAGTCGTTTTTTTTAATGAATGTACTAATATTTTACTTTTACGTCTGTCTTTGTTCCATTTAACCTCTCGCTTATAATTACTTATGTCAATCTTCGGGTTGTTGTGGATTTCATTAATTGTATAGTTATTTGTCATCATAAAAAAAAAGGAAGATTGTTAGTGCAAAAGTATTTTCTAAGTGTGCAGATTAAAGCAAAAAAGTTATGTAGATAACAACTCAAGGTATCCTATATTACAAGTACTTTAGATATCTTCTATTGAAGCAAAAACGTAAAAGAAATACTGCAAAAACAAGAGCAACAAAATATTTCTTGCTATATAAGGTTTATCCTTTCATGACTAGACGAAAGCAAAAGAAACCAAGATTTTACTTCAGCTTTACAATGTAAAGTTTGGTGACACACGCTCGTGTTGTCGCAAGTTCCAATTGACTTTGGATGGGAGCAACGTAGTACCTCGGTTGCCTATGATAAACCCAACTGGATTATGTTCCTCTTATTTTAATACTTAAGCGTGACAAGAATTCTTCTGTCGCTGCCTTTAACAAAAGTGACGAGCAAGTGACTGCCTCTGCTTTGATAATCTCTTCATACGTCAAACTCTGAACTTTTATGTATGCTCTGATAAAGTCAATACCTCTGGAAAAGTCAATGCTTTGACAAAGTCAAATCCTTTAGAAAATTCAACGCTCTGACAAAGTCAATTCCTCTAGAAAAGTTAATGCTCTGATAAGAGTTAATGATCTGATGATCTACAAGACATCATCTGATCAATGTACCCTCTATTTGTGCACATCCTCTTATAATCACCGATATTATGTTTTCTCTGAAAATATACTGAAGGTGCAAATACGAGAAGGGGGTTTGAATTGTGTTTTCCAAAGCTGTTAACTTTTTTCTAATTTGATGAAGGCAGGTTTGTTTTTATGAATTACTTAGATAAGAAGCAATTCGGTTCAGAGGCAGCAAAAATGAAAGCATAAAAAATTGGACACATAGATTTGTCCTGGTTTATCACTAACTTGGCTACATCTAGTCCCATCATTAAGAAGACTTTAATCCACAAATTCAAATATCTTGAATTACAAAACACCTGAGCCTCCAAGCCAGTCTTCCCAAACAGCCTAACAACCTTAGACTTTTGAGGAACTAACCACCTTGAGCCTACAAGCCAAGTCTTCTCCTAACAACGTGACAACCCATGATTGAAGAAGGAACTAAACCACTATCGAGTTGGATACAAAAGATTGGAACTTTAAGTGTTTGCTTCTAACAAAGCTGATAATAATAATAACTCTCACACTGTAAGGAAAAAAACACTCAAAAAATATTTCTCATTCGAACAAGTCTTTCTTTCTTTGAACTCTAAGATGAATTTCGAATTTTGAGCTTCAGTTCTTCTAGTCTTTTCTGATTTTCGATGATCTTCTTTTTCAGCATTGAGTATCTATTTATAGTTAAAATTAGGGCTTCAATTTAGTCCTTGTTTAATTCTGAATTGTATCTTCATTCCTAGCTTGGTCAACAATGATCTTATTCAAAAATAATTCTAAACAAGATACTTTTTGATAACATGTTCTTCAGCTAATTTTTTATTTTTGAGTCTAATCTGAGCAGTTCTTCTAGATTGATTATGTTTAGATTGATTTTGTAAATTCTTCAGATGATACTGTTCATATTTTGTTATAGAAAAATCCTAATCAAATCATCTTCAAATCTTGACCATATCTTCTTTTCAACATGGTCAAAGATTTTCTTCAATTTATAATTTGAATCAAATCTTATTTTGGATTTGCTTCAATTATAAATATGAATCAAATCTTATTTTATATTTTCTTCAATTTTAAATTTGAATCAAATCTTATTTTAGATTTTCTTCAATTATTAATTTGAATCAAATCTTACTTTAGATTTTCTTCAAATATAAATCTTCTTTTATACTCTGTGAAGTCAAATATATTGTTCTCATAAAATACTTTTGTTAACATGAAAACTCTTAGCACAAAAGCAACTTGTTTCTAACATATACATCCTATGATAGCATGTTGGCTTTGATGGTTTGTAAGACAGTAATCTGACAGTTCTGTCCTATGATCATGTACCCACTGTTTCCAGTAATTGTCATACATTTTTTAAGGAGTGATTTGTGGGAGTAAGTTCTGAGCTCAACGGATAGATTTATCTTCAATGGTTTAATTGTTGTAATCCATGAAGATACAAACTATCTTTCTGCAAAATGAAGTACAGATGTCTGACCCTAAAGTACAATGGTCATCTCCAAAAGGACCTCCAACGAAAACATCTCAACGGTCAACGAACACTTCCTCCTTGTATTTAAGAATAAATGATTCAAGAACACATCAAAAAGCACAAATGAAAAATCCTCTCAGTAGAATGTTATTAGAATTGATGTAAATCAGTCAAAGTGTCTTCATACACTTGAACTGATATATCATTGAATGTGTAACATCTTCTCAATGAGAGTTAGAATCCTCGAAACATTCTGTGTCAAAACAGACACAAACTAGAGCTGATGTAAATGAGTTCGATAGTGGCACAACCCTCTCATTTTCAAAGAGGTACCTGAAAATGTGCAATGATCCTCATGAACCTCAACGGCATGAGGCTATTACGTTTTAGAAAGGTTTTAAGAACGAAAGCCTAGAGAGGCTGAAAAAAATACTCAATGTCTAAAGAAGTAGAGTTAAGAATACTAGTACAACTATTTATTGAAAATAGTGGATTAATTTCTCGACCGTATTAGGGCAAAAAAAATCTATAAGGGGAGGACTAGAGGTAGCCACAGGTTGTTGTGAACTAATATAAAAATTTATGTGTCTCTTAGTCTCTTTTAACCATTTCATTTTAGTTCTTCATGATTCAACCTAACTCTCGTTAAATCTCTTTCAATAGTAAGTTGAATGTTTTGATAAAGAACGATCTTTGTAAGAAAAGAAAATAGTTTTTAAAACGGTAACTACAATTCAAACTCCTCTTTCTTGTGAAACATTGAGGATGGTATTAGGTCTCAATGATATGAAATATTTTGATTCTACTTTTGTATATGTTGTGCCTTTTTGTGGCTCATAAGGTCTATGGCTTTGTGTAATTTTGTTGACATGTATATATATGCTCCATGCAATTTATGTTTTAAAACATTTCATAGACCACATTTTGTTGTTGGTATGCATTTGAGTTTCATTGGATGAGACTTGCGCCTCAATATCCAACGATTACAAAACCATTCTCGCAGTAAAAAACAATGGTTTTTTTTTGTATTACACGAGAGATTTTTGTCTTGTTGTAAACGAAAAATAATGAAATATATTAAACACACCAGTGTGAAGCACAAAAATCGTTGTTGACACCAAAATAAACCTTTTATTAACACTTAAGTAATTATTGCAACAATAAATTATACTTTTATCCTGGTGTTCTTGTAAAGAAAATATGATATCTATGAATTAAGAGAGAAGGAGAAAATCTAAATTATAATTTTTTGCTGCCTTGTTAAATTTCATTACCATCATCTTAGAGTACAAAACCAACACTACATGGTTCTTTTATTGTTATCTCCATATTGGCTTCCCATAACCACCCACATCAGTACAACCACATATGTGCTTATAACACCTCACAAGCCAACCATATTCACACATATCTCTTGGACAATCAGTATGCTTGTAACATAGATGAAGTGAATGATGTGCTGCAATAAAAAAAAATATAAAAATGTTTTTAAAAAGGGATAAATATTATATACGTATTACAAAGAAAATTTACAAACGATAAAAACACGATTTACCATAAACGTTTGTTGAAATAAGAAATAGAAAAGTAACGAGAGTCATGTAAAAAGAAAACTTGAAAATTTTAGCCATTTCACCAATTTATTTTTAAAAACAAATGTGATTTAATAATGTTATAATTAGAGCTGTCAATTTGTCAAGCCCTCTTTATATTGGCCCCAGCCCAAAGGAGGTGGCCAAAAAATCTTATAATATAAAGGCCCATTAAAAGAAAGCCCCCAATGTAAAAAACCTCCAAAATTATGGGGGCTTAGAGGGCACATAGGCCCATTAAAAATCAATTATATTTTTGAAATAAAAAATATTTCAATTTTTTTTTCAAAAATATAATTGATTTTTTAATGGGCCTATGGGCCCTCTAAGCCCACATTATTTTGGGGGTATTTTTTACATTGGAGGCTTTCTTTTAATGGACCTTTATATTATAAGATTTTTTGCCCCCTCCAATATGTGGGTTAGGGCCAATATAGAGGGGGCTTGACAAATTGACAGCTCTATGCATAAGTTGTAAAAAAAACCTGTCATAAATTAGAATCGTTATCGTATCACTCTAAAGTACACTACTGTGTTGTATTTTGTCCTTTCAACACACTTAGTAAAGAGTTCACCTAAAAACGGTGCAGAATCATAAAATAAACCTTCCTTAAATTAGATTCATGATTAAATAACTCGTAAGTACACTAACGTGTCGTATTTGTCTCTTCAGCACACTTAGTAAGGAGGTCACCTAAAAAGAGTGCTTCATTCTCCCTATTTATCATTAATATTTCCAATTATTCTATATCTAGAAATTATTTATATTTTTACCATTTAGATGGTATTGAAAAACACAAGAAAGAGGGTGAAGTATGAATTGTGTTCACTGTTTTTAATATATTTTTTGTTGTTCAAAATTATTCTTTATCAAAAGCTTGTCTTTGTTGGAAACGAAGAACGTTCTCCGTTTGTAGTAAGAAAACGGAGAACATTCTCCGTTTCAAGAGTTGTGTAATTCAAGTTTAAATGTTGATTGTTTATAATCACTAACTAACTAATCACTTAATTAGTTAGTTAGTTCGTTAGTTAGTTAGAATGAAAGTAATCAAAGCAATGTATATAAAGCATAGCTACATCAATGAAATAATTAAGTCCATTCATTCATTCACATTGATTCTACTTTTCTATTTTCTTGCAATTGATGTAATAAGCTTGAAAGCTAACAATTGGTATCTAGAGCATGGTTTCGATCCCAGAGTGTTAAACACGAGTGAAGTGTGAGGATCAAACACGAGTGAAGTAAAGATGAATTCAAGTGCAAACATTGGAAGTTTTCCATCCCATATGCCACATTTTGATGGAAAATATTGGAATAGATGAAGAGTGCAGATTCGAACGTTGTTTGGATTTCAAGAAGTTTTAGAAATCATAGAGAATGGTTTTGAAGAGCTGGGTGTCAATCCAACAGAGGAGCAGAGATCAAGATTAAAAGAAAACAAGAAGAAAAACTGCAAGGTCACCTTCATTCTTCACCAATGCCTCGACATAGCCAACTTTGACAAGATTTATGATGCAAGAAGTGCAAAAGAAGCCTGGGACATTCTGGAGAAGTTTTATTCTGGAGGAACCAAGGTCAAGAAAGTCAAGTTGAGAACCCTACAGAGAAAATATGAATTGTTGTAGATGGAGGAGCAAGAGAAGGTGTCTGATCTGATTTCAAGATTGAGAAGCATCACAAATCAGATGGCTGGCTATGGAAAGAAGGTTACTGAATAGAAACTATGTGAAAAGATATTGAGATCTTTGCATCCCAAGTTTGACTATATTGTATGTGCCATAGAAGAATCTAAAGACATTTCCACATTGAGTCTCGAAGATTTGCAAGCTACTTTAGAAGCATGAGAATTGAGAATGGATGAAAGAAGTGGGGTTAAAGATAGAAATCAGGCACTGGCTGCGCACACCAACAAGAAAGGAGACCAGAAAAAGAAATGGAAGAAGAATAAGTTCAAGGAATCTAATGACGAGTCAGAGTCTTCATCAAAAGAAAAATAAAAAAACTTTGATAAGAAGAATGTGCAATGTTACAACTGTGAGAAGTTTGGACATTTTGCTCGTGAATGATGGGCTGGCAAAGGAAGAAAACAGAAGAAGAATGAAGAAGATGAAACATGTGCTGCTCAAGAAGATGACTCAGGTTCAGATTCAGAAACAGTCATGGTGTTTGCTGCCACAAATGAAGAACGTTCTTCGTTTTCAGAAACAGTTTCGTTAATGGCTACCACAAACGAAGAACATTCTTCGTCTCATTTATGGTTTCTTGGTATGGGATGTTCTAATCACATGACAAGCCACTAAGAATGGATAATTGATATTGACACATCAAGAAGGAGCAAGATCAGGTTTGCTGATGATAGAACTTTGGAAGCAGAGGGAGCTGGCAACATGGTGATCAAAAGAAGAAATGGCAAGACTGTAGTGATTGAAAATGTTCTGTATGTGCCAGGAATGAAGAGCAATTTGCTGAGGATTGGGCAGCTGATTTAGAAAGGGTTTCGGGTAATCATGAAGGATGATGCTTTAGAGATTTATGATGGGCAGAAGAAGATGATACTTAAGGCTTCCCTCTCGAAGAATAGAACCTTTGTCATTAATATACATGCAGCAGATATTCAATGTCTGAAGGCAGTGAGCTCGATTTATGAAAACTGGTTGTGGCACTCAAGATTTGGACATCACAACTTTAGAAGCTTGCAGTAGCTAGGAGTCAAGAAGATGGTGAGGGGAATTCCTATGATTGATGTGCCTGAGAAGGTGTGTGAAGTATGTATGGCAGGCAAACAATTAAGGAACTCATTTAAATCACAAGTGCATGCAAGAGCGGAGAACGTTCTTGAAGTGGTTCACAGTGACATTTGTGGACCATTTGAGGTACCATCATTAGGAGGTAATAAGTATTTCATAACCTTTGTTGATGAATTCAGTAGAATGTTATGGATTTATTTGATAAAAACCAAAGATGAAGCATTAGAGGTGTTCAAGTACTTCAAGATAAAAGTGGAGAAACAAAGTGGAGAAGCTGTCAATGTGTTAAGGACACATGGAGAAGGTGAGTATACATCACATGAATTCAAGGAATTTTGTGTCAAGAATGGAATTGAACATGAGGTAACAGCTCCTTACACACCTCAACACAATGGTCTGCTGAAAGAAGGAATAGAGCCATCTTAGACATGACTAGAAGTATGATAAAAGAAAAGGGACTGCCACAAAAGTTCTGGGGAAAGGCTGCATCAACTGATGCCTACATTCTTAATAAATGTCCAACAAAGAAATTGCCAGAGAAGGTACCAAAGGAGATCTGGATTAGAAGCAAGCCAACAATAGGGCACTTGAGGACATTTGGTGCTCTATGTTATAAACATGTACCAGACTAGAAGAGAAGAGAGCTGCAAGACAAAAGTGAAGCAATGATACTTGTAGGATATCATCCAACTGGAGCATTCAAGCTCTATGATCCTATCAGAGGCAAAGTGATGATCATCAGAGATGTCAATATCATTGAGCAAGAAAGCTGAGACTGGAAGCAAAAAGGCAGCAGCAGCAATTCCAGAGCCAGAAAAACAAAAGCCAGCACTAGAACTAGAATCAGGAGTCCAGCAACACTAGCCAGCCTACACAGATTCCTATACAAGTACAAGAGGATTATCAGACTTATGGAAACAAAGATGAAGAAAGAGTATAGTCAAGCAGACCTTAGAGGGCAAGACAATTACCAATACATTTCAGAGAATGTGAAGTGTACAATGATAGTGAAATTGATAAAAGTGGATATCTGGTGCATTTTGCCTTATTTGCAGATACAGAACCTTTGAATATTGAAGAAGCCTTGAAGAAAGACCCTGGAAGAAAGCAATGATGGAATAGATCAATTCAATTGAGAAGAATCAAACATGGTACTTGACAGACTTACCTCCAAAACAGAAGCAGATTAGAGTGAAATGGGTGTACAAATTGAAACTGAATTCAAATGAAACAATTGCTAAGTACAAAGCTAGATTGGTAGCCAAAGGATTCCTATAGAGAGCAGACATATACTACTCTGAAGTGTTTGCTCTAGTGGTCAGAATTGAAATAATCAGATTTGTAATAGCACTGGCCTTTGGTAGGGGCTAGCTGATGTGCCAGCTTGATGTGAAATCTGCATTTCTGAATGGATGGCTGGAAAAAAAGGTGTATGTCTCTCAACAACTAGGATTTGTGATTGAGGGAAAGGAGGATAAAGTGTTCAGATTGAGGAAAGCTCTCTATGGCTTGAAGCAAGCCCCAAGAGCTTGGAACAAAAGAATTGATTGATATGCCTATATGTGAGACATATCACACTTATAGGCATATCAATCAAGTGCACAGTGGAGTATGGAGTTTATGTGAGACATTACACACTAAATGGAGGGCCTGCAATGATCTTAATATGCCTATATGTTGATGACTTATTGGTAATTGGCAGTGATAGCAAGGCAATTGTGGAATTCAAAGAAATCATGAAAGAGGAGTTTGAAATGACAGATTCGGGCAAGCTGAGTTACTTCCTAGGGATGTATTTTACTGAGACAATAGAAGGGCTCATGATGCATCAGAAGAAGTATGCTGGAGAGATCTTGAGAAAGTTCAATATGGCTGGCTGCAACCCTGCTGTCATTCCAATGGAGACCAATGCAAAGCTGGGAACAGAAAAGGAAGAAGAGCTGGCAGATTCGACCCTATTCAAGCAGGTAGTGGGTTCTCTAAGATACTTGTGCAAACAAGACCTTATATTTGCTATAGTGCGGGTGTGGTAAGTAGATTCATGGAGAAACCCAAGCATTCTCACTGGTTGGCAGTTAAGAGAATCATGAGATATGTTCAAGGCACATTGGAGCATGGAATTCTGTTTGCAACAAATTTAAAGCAAGAAAATAGAGACTTGGTTGGGTATTTAGATTCAGATTGGTGTGGAGGTAAGAATGATAGAAGGAGCACTTCAGGCTATGTGTTCAAATTCATGAAATCTTCAATAACATGGAGCTCAAAGAAGCAACCAGTGATAGCACTTTCTTCATGCGAGGCTGAATACAATGCTGGCAGTTATGCAGCCTGCCAAGCATTATGGTTGGAAGCATTAACAACAGACTAAAGCTAGAAGGATGCAGACCAATTCCATTGATGATTGACAACATTTCAACAATAAATCTGGCAAAAAACCCTATGTCTCATGGAAGGAGCAAACACAATGAGACAAGGTTTCATTTCTTAAGAGGTCAAGTTGAAAGATGCAAGTTGAAGCTCATTTATTGTCAAACTGAAGTTCAGTTGGCTGATATCATGACCAAGGCTTTGAGGACAACTAGATTTGAAGAGTTAAGAAGATTACTAGGTGTAGAATCACTTAGAAACTTGAATTAAGGGAAAGTGTTGGAAACGGAGAACGTTCTCCGTTTGTAGTAAGAAAACGAAGAACATTCTCCGTTTCAAGAGTTATGTAATTCAAGTTTAAATGTTGATTGTTTGTAATCACTAACTAACTGATCACATAGTTAGTTAGTTAGTTAGAATGAATGTAATCAAAGCAATGTATATAAAGCATAGCTACATCAATGAAATAATTAAGTCCATTCATTGACATTGATTCTACTTTTCTATTTTCTTGCACTTGAAGTAATAAGCTTGAAAGCTAATAGTCTTCAATTAAACACAAACACGGGATATAAGATAAGACATAAAGAATGCAAAAATAAATGTAAAGAGATACAGGATTAAAAAATACACAATTATTTTTATGCTAGTTTGCATCAACTGTTGCAACATCTAATTTTCCTTTTATAGAGAGATTTGACTCTAGTACAATCAAAGACTTGATCCACTAGAGAATTATTAATGTAGCCAGGTCAAGCTTTTAGTATTCTCTAAGCTTCTCCAATTTAAGTATTGGTTACTTGTCTCTCCCGACGTTGAATATTATCAAGCTACTCCAAGAAACACGTATTATAATGCCTCATAGGGAACAAAAGTACAATCTCAATATTTCTAAAGAATTCTTGCTTCTTGTGTTAAGTTTGTATAATACCTCTCGAGGTTCAAAAGTATTATTTACTATGCATTTCCAAGATATCCACAAGAATTTTCATGAGTTATTCAAAAGTATTATTCACTACAATTTTATATCTCATATTTATGGATTTTTCTTTTCTTTTCCCATTTTGATCTTGTAGAATTCTCATGAGATATTCAATGTATGAACATAATCTTAGATCTTTTTCTAAATTGATATGATGATCATAATGGACGCATTTATCAATTCATTGTCAATATGGACATCTTCATCGGCTTAGACATAAGTGTCAACATTGTACGATTTTGTCAACTTCTTCACTTTGAAGGAAGTTCTTTTTATAGCTCGTGAAAATATATCCGTTGAGAAAAATAGCCGTTTCAGATAGGAAATTTTTTTTGTTTTCGTTCATGTAATTGTTTAAATTTACACATTTTTATGGTGTATGTTTCCAGGCTACTTTGTTCTTTTCATACGATTAGACATATTATTTTAGTTTCTATGTTTTTTAGTCATGTCATCTGGAATTAAAGGAAGTGACAATTCTATTATTTGATCAGCCTTGATTTTCCTTTTAAACGCTTGACCAATTATGATTCTTTTTTTCATGGCTTCTAATGATAAGAGGTTTGGACCAAACTCATTTGTTATATAATTGAATATGTGATTCATCTTCTTATTTAGAAAATGACATCACATAGTAATGTGAAAGCATATTTTAGATTAGAGCTTATTTGCTTTGATCAACATAAATTTCTTCTTTGTTATGACTAGTTTTTCCCTTAGTGAACATATTAATATGTTCATTATGAAGAAATTCTATTATTTTGTAAGTGATCCCCTATATGTGTGTATTTTTGGCCAATTATGGTTGTAGCATGATTTCTTTTTGGTTTGATTGTTGTATGGAAAATAACTCAAATGCAAGGAACAGCAATATAAATAATACCCTCTTATTTTGTTGACGGTTTACTAATTATAAATGAAATGTTGTATAGTATCATTATCAAATTACCTTACTTAAAACATGAATGTATAGTATCATATACTAGTTACTAGTATATGTTTTTTGTCTATTGAGTTAAGGCACTTGTGTAACTACAAATTAATTATTTTGTACTTTAAAATAGAGTTGTTTTATTCAAAAATTAGTTTTAATATTTTTAAGTTCACAATTCATCTTATTTTAAATCTTAAGAGATTTGAAAAGTTAAACTTTATTTTATTAAAAACTTAAGAGGTCACAACGAGACAATCTTGCTTTAGTTTTTGTGATGTAGAGTCACATCATCTCGATTGATGTTGTTTATGAATAAGGTTATCTGTTATGAAATTATAGGGATATGAATTAATGATTACTTGTGGGTGTGCTACTTGTGAGTATCTGCATTTGTGATACTTTAATTGCTTTCTTTGCTGACACTAGTGCAGTTTAATTTTATTATATCTGTGATTTTAGATCGGTTGTTATATATTTAATGTAATAAATAGGCGATGACAAATTTTTTATTATTTATTTGATTTGTTAAATTTGTTATATTAAACTGTTCTAATAAACATGTTAAAAAAAATTTGTATGATTCGTTAAATCTATTATATTAAACTGTTCTAACAAACAGTTTTTTTTTATAAATTAAATGATTTGTTAGATCGATTATATTAAACAGTTCTAACAAGCATTTAAAAAAAATTGGACGATTTATTAGATCTATTATATTAAACCGTTCTAACAAACATTTTAAAAAAAAATTATATAATTTATTAGATGTATTATATTAAACCGATCTATCAAAGATATTATCACTACAAGAAAACATTTGCATATTATGCTGAAGAAAGGAAGGCCCTCTCTTTTATGACATTTCTAAAGAAATTTATCCAGAAAAACTAAAGCCAAAAGTACTTCCTTTATTTCTAGTTTTCCCCGTCAAGTTGAAGAAGACTCGCCCCCGAGTCGTTAGTGCTTTCTTCACCATAATAAGGAAAAAGATAAAAAAAACTTATTATGAAATTGTTGCCACTTGCCCCAAAACCAAAAAAGTAAATCCCGAGAACCAGGCTGTCTAAAGTAAATCCCGCTCAAAGCTCAACGGGATACAACAAACTAGATTACCGCGCCGCCGGTCAGAGCTCCGGCCGCCGCTCAGAGCTCAACGCCATTCACAGGTTCTCTCATTCTCTCTGAGTAATTTGTCGTTCGCTTTCTCTGTCATTCGCTCTCTCTCTTGTTCGTTCTCTCTCATTCACTCTCACTTTCACTCTCGTTCGTTGTCGTTATCTTGTTTGTTCTCTCTAATTTGTTCTATTTTCATGATTATTTATTGCGTAAATGAATGTTTATTAATTGATTTGCAAACCCTAACTCGTTCTCTCAGTTTTATTTTTGCACAACTCGTTGAAATCCCTAACATCTCATTTCACAGGTAAGAGCTTGAAAATCCCTAACTCTGTTAGTTTAATCCTTCTTGTGTTTGGTTTGCAACTCTGCTTTCTTTGCATCTGCAGGTCTCACTGCAGAAGGACTATGGAATGAAGACGGGAGAAATGTTGTGGAATTATAGCAGAGGAATTGATAACTGGTTAGTTGGGGACTTTGGAAAAAGGCCATCATTTTGTTTTGATTTGATATTTTATCTTTAAAATCCAAAATTGGTTTCTCATTATGAGGACTTGGAATTTTTAAAATCCTTTGTACTCACACACACACACACACTCTCTCTCTTTAAATCCACTTATTTTCTTCCATTTTACGTTGTGCCAATTTGTTGTATAAGTTACCCCTTTTCATTCATCTATTGCAGTCCTTGTTTAGTGATTGACTAACAATTGCTAAAGTGAACTAGGATTGAAGAATATAAATTGTCTGGTTAATATGAGAAAAATAAAGTAATCAGGCTGAAATGAAAATTGGTCCTTTTATTCTCCATAGCATGATTTAAAATCATTATGCCACTCGCTAGTATGTTTCTCTCAATCTTCCTACTCAAATGTGGTGTTTTATCCCTGTTTCCTCCTTTGAAGGTTTATCATTCTTTCTTGATAAGCTTATGTTAAAGCCTTTTCATAAGGATGATGTCATGTACACTTATGCAGGAATGTAAGTCTATTGGTGCTGATGTAAATTGGGGTGTGAGGTTCAAAGATATGAAAGATGTCAGTATTCTTCTACATATATCTTTATAATTTTTGCTTTACAGTAGTACAAAGTGAAATCAATTAAAATATTGACTAAAAAGTTTTTCCAGTGTGAGAAATTCCTAACAAACCTTTGCAAGGAAGTCTCGTTAAGATTGCAATGTTGTGGTATGCAAGGGCGCAGTTTCTCTCTCATGGTATTAATTTACGTTTAGCTTTGATAGGTTTTTATTTTAAGATTATTCTGATATCAACTTTCTGTTTTGGCTCATGAGTTTCTTTTCATGTCCTGTTTTATTTCTTGAACTGTCATTTGCTATTATCATCATATGTTTCTTATAACTTCTAAGTCAAAAAATTGGAATTTTAAAATTTGTTTTCATATATGTTTTAGATAAAAAAAAAAAGATGCTGATGAACCTTCAAAGTTTATGGGCTGTGGAGACTGTGAAAATTTGAGTCACTCTGTAACGGTAAATATTGAAACTCCAACATTTTTCATGTATGCATTAAACTGATATATTGTCTTCCAAAAGTTTTTCTACTTGTTTTCAGGACTGATTTTGTGTTTAATATTCTCACTGTAGATTCCTCTTGGCACTGATAATGTGGAAGTACTCCAAAGGATAGTAAATCAGCTTTCTGGAAATTTTTACACAGGTATCTTAACTTTTAATTTCCACCATTTTAATGAGTCTACAACTGAAGCAGCGTTTTGGAAGTTTTTACATAGGTATCCTTAGATTCTTGAATCCTTCGTCTCGTTTTCTATCTTAAGCAAATAAAGTTAAAGAAACAGCAATCCCATTTGGTGGGGTTAAAAATGTTCTTGGTAAATTTTTTTAATAAGAAATGCCAAGACTAAAGCAAAAGTACCTTATTTAATATGACCATACTATAGAAGGATGATGGTTATGAAAGTTGTACAACTCTAGATGCATTTATGGTAAATGTGGTTTGGTTTGGTCTTGGTTTATTCTTAAAGTTTCATTAGACACTTAATGTGAAATTGTGAATGGTTTCATCCTTTCAGGATTGCATATTGTTCGTCATATTCTATTCTAATTTAATGCTTTCATATCAAACACTTAAGCTCAGCACTATCAATTGTTGGTAATAGACTATCGTTTCAAAGTATTAGGCCATCATTATAACAAATTTATATGATTGTATGATGATGAAGCTTATGTGTTTGACCTTAATTACAATTTTTTGGTATTTTCTTTGTGCCATCGTGTTGCATAACAAAATTTAAGAAACCAATCAGGATCCAATGGTTCAATAGGATAATCGATGAACTAGTCAGTTGTTTGGTTCATTTAACTTAGTGAACTAGTTCAAAACAGGTAGTAAAAAATCAGTTATTAGTTTGATTTAAAAAAATTGATATATAGTCTTTCAGCCCAATACTTTTAGTAGGGGATCCATATATCTCATGTTAATTGGAAATCTAACCATCATTTTCTCCTTTTGGAAATTTCACATAGATGTCAGTTCAAATGGACAATAACATACATGATAACAAAGCTAGTGCTGACTGAATTTCAACACCACCTCCTTTGTGTCACCTTGATGCAGAAGTTATAAGGAATCTTCCCCCAGAAGTATTTTTAGAATTAAATGAAGTTTATGGAGGGAAATTAGTTGATTATATTGCTAAAGGGGAAGGCATAAGTGAGAGTTTTCTTTGTTTCATTATCATAGGATTCATAGCTGCCTTGGACTAATACTCAACTCAAATCTGCACGCATGCGTTCAAATAGTTTTTTCAGCAGTGATAAACAAGGAAGAGGGGCTTTTGGATGTTGAGCCGATTCCTAAAAAAATCCATTAACTAAAATTAAGGTAATTGTTTTTCTTCTTTCTTTTGTATTTTAATTTTTAATTGTAATTTTTAAATCTAAACTATGGTACTAGACCGGACAAGTTTGTTTGTTTGAATAATTACTTTATCATGCATGCTTTTGTCTGTCACTTAACAATGTTTAGGTTTAATAATTTATTTATTAGTCCTATTCTATTGGTTCACTTAGATCGAAGATAATTTTGTTTTTCACTAGATTCTTTTGTAAGATGTTGAATTTAGGAAAACATATTCATCAATCGATAGATTTTTTCAAAGTTAGTATTAATTAACTACTTATGATTTTTCTGGTCACGTGATTCAAATAGTCTTGTTATTTCAATGTTTATAATTCAAATATTTGGAGACTCAAAACCATTCGAAGATGATGAAATGATGAACGTCAGACAACATTGTGCAAACTTAATTCTTGAACTAATTGAAAATGCTTGAAGCACTTGTATCATTTTAGTATATTTAGACTGTTAATAAAAGATAAAATATTTTTTTTAAATAAGTAGTAATTATAATGTAGCCCTGAGTTTGATAACTCTGATTTTGTAAGATTTTTATGACTCATTATTATTGATTTTTAAATGTAAAGCTTCATATGAAGTTTTGTGTCTTATGGTTGAATAAGAAATTCTAGTTAATAGGGTAATATGTGAAACTCTGATTATACATATGTGAGGAGTGAAAGTTATGAAGAAAAAAAATTTCAAAAGTTAATTGTTTAAATTGGTTGACTCATCGATATAATAAATTAATTTTGAATATGACTTGTTATATTGGTTTAAATTTAACCGATGTAATAAATCAATTTTGAATTTAACTTATTAGATTGGTTCAAATTTAACCGATCTAATAAATCAATTTTTAATTTGACTTGTTAGATTGGTTCAAATTTGACCGATCTAATAAATCAATTTTGAATTTGTTAGATTGAGCAAGTAACCGATCTAATATGTACATATGAACCGATGTAACAAAGATAAATTGCACTAGTGTGATTATTAATGTTTTCAATAGGAAGAATTTCTTTTGTATAACATTGGATGGTTATATTAGTGTAAAAAATGTAAGAGAGAAAAGATTGATAACGAGGATTATACTAGTAATTAAGGATATGATAATGATAATGGATAATACTTGACCTCAAATGACGATGTTACGATGGCGCCCTAGAAGAGTTGTTACGATTTATGGGTTTTTGATACCAAGATACAATGTGAGAGATCATATAGACAACTTTTTGGTATAGGTCGAAATCATTGTCGTGTGTGATGGGAAACACGTGGCCAATCAACAGCCAGATACAAGTGAGAGCTTGAGGGTGACAATTAGATATAACATTGAGCATGCTATTGGGTCCTAACGACATGAAATATTTCAATTGTACTTTTTTATATGTTGTGCCTTTCAGTGGCCCACAAGGCATGTGGCTTTGTGTCATTTTGTTGACATGTATATATACGCAGTGCTTGTTTAATTATATGGTCTATGTAATTTATGTTTTAAAAAATTTCATAGACCATATTTTGTTGTTGCATTCAAGTTTCTTTGGATGAGATTTGAGTTGTCTTAAAAGATAATGTGTCAATTTCTAAATATTACAAACCATTTTCGTAGCAAAAAACGACTTTTTTCCATTAAACAAAAGATTTTTGCTTTGTTTTTGTTGGAAGATAAACAGAATGTTAGTGTGTGAATTTATAACATTCAACTTGTGTAACTTCAAATTCAGCTTGAATTGTAGCTTCAAAACATTCTATAAATTCAATTTTCATGGTAGATGAAGCAACGACAGTTTTCTTAACACTTTTCCATGATATGGCTCTTTCTCCAAGGAGGAATAAGTAGCCAAAAGTGGACTTCCTTGTGTAAACACATCCACCAAAATCTGAGTATGTATATCGAATTACTTCTAATTGATTAGATCTTATATACATGAGCATATACTCCTTAGTTCCTTGCAGATACCTCAAAACTTTCATTGTAGATCTCCAATGATCAATTCTAGGATTACTTTGATATCTGCCTAATATTTCAACCAAAAAGCTAATATTTGGCCTCGTGCAGGTTTGCACATACATCAGAATACCCATTACACAACCATACAAAACCGATTCCATTTTCTTCCGCTCTATGTCATTCTTTGGACATTGCTTGAGACTGAATTTGTTTCCTTTTTGGGTTGGTGAAATTCTAGCAAAACAATTCTCCATATTAAGTTTCTGAAGAATTTTTTTGATATAGGCCTTTGAAGATAATCCCATAAATCCTTATGATCTATCCTGAAATATTTCAATTCCTATTACATAAGACGCCTCACCCAAATCCTTCATTTCAAAATTCTTAGAGATATAATCTTTAGTCTCGTGCAACATGCTCAAACTATTAGTTGTAAGCAAGATATTATCAACAAATAAGACATAAATCATAAATTTACTCCCACTGATCTTTCAGTATATGCATCTATCAACGAGATTTTCTTCAAAACTGAAAAAGGTAGATGTATCATTGAACTTAATATACCATTGTCTTGAGCCTTGTTTCAGACCATATATTGATTTATTAAGTTTAGACACCATATGACCATTTCCTTCAAAATTGCATACATAAGTTTTACACATACCTTTCTTCTCGAACTAAACCTTACATACCTTTTGGACAATCTTTTTGGAAGTGTCCTTCTATAGCAAATAAATGACATTTATTTTGATGCTCAGTAGGTCCCTTTTTCTTAAAGTTCTTGGCTTTTTGCTTTAATGCTTTTCCAGCTCCATGAACTAGGTTGACATAATGAATCTTAAAATTGTTCAACTAATTCTCCTCTTGAATGATTTTTCCAATCAATTCATTAACATCCCACTTGTCTTTCACAGTGTTGTAGTTAATTTTGAAAGCTCCACCATACTCAAAAGGATTTGAGTTTAAAAGAAAATGAACCATAAAATAGTCATCCACCACCATACCCAAATACTTTAGTTTTGTTATAGTGTTAGTCATCTCAATAGTGTGCTCTTTCATGCTCCACGACCCATCAAGCGTCGTGGTTGTGAGTTGAGCCATTAGTGTACCAGCGAGTGACTTATTAGTCGAGTGAAAACGTTTTTCCTCAAACTTACGGTTTCCTTAGCATTATCTATTTGTCGAATGGTAGTCTTAATGTTGTTTGCAATAGTCATTCGCATAAATATAAGGCTCAATTTGTTGAACCAATCCCATACCTTAAGCTCGAACTTTTCATCCTCAGTGTTGTTATCATCACCAAGAGGTGTTTTCACCAAAAGTGACAGTAAAGGTCCAAAACACCTAAGTGGAACTTCACTTTTTCACTCCATTTTGAAAAGTTCAAACCATTGAAAACGGTAACAGATGTTGTTGCTTGCGAATGAAGAGAAATTGCTGCAAAATAATCATAAATATATGCTCACATTAAATTTATCATATACTATCATAAATAATTCCAATCTTATCATAATCAAGAAATAAAAATTCTCAGTCAAACACATAAATTATCTTTAAACAAAAATATACATTTTCCTTTGGGTAAATCTAATCATATGATTAATTAACAATCATAATTTTATGGCATTTTTTCATCATTTTAACTTTATCACTTTGGTGTACACAAGTTTTAATAAATTATAACTTACTAGAAGCAACAATTTTAAGTTTCTTCAATAACAATTAATCACAATATGTATACATGATTCAAATTAAACATATATATTGAAGATATATATGCATCATATTAGTTAAGCAAAAAATTAACAATTGTTTAAATATTAGGTAACTTGATATTGAAGAAAATGGTCTTTATGTAATCTCGAAAAATTGGCTAAACAAAAATTCACTGACTGAATTTGTACTGCAAAGAGGAGGGTCACTTGCTTGGACAATGTGTCTAGCAGGTGGGGGGCCAAGACATGTGGCCCCTTTTGATTGGCTAGAATGGAAGGTGGAAAAGTGAAATTCACTAAGCGAATTTGAATTTCACTAAGAGAAGTTGTTGCAGACGTACTTATTAATAACATGCATCAAACCCTCCATCCTCAAACCATTTCTTCTTCACACACACTCTCTCTCTAGTTTTATAGTTTGTGTTTAGTTTGGGTTATGGTTCGAGTGAGTTTTGGAGACATTGAGGTCATGTCCGAGTTTTCTAAGGCATTTAGGGTTGTCATGTGTTCTAGGAAAGGAGAAGTTGTGAGAGGTTCCATTCTCATCAAAAAAACATTCAAAGAAGTTATTTTCAAATTCTCCTTCATGATCACTTCTAATTATTACAATCTTAAAAACTTTTTCATTCATTACTTGTTTGTAAAATGTGATAAACACTTTGTGGGATTCATCCTTACTTTTTATGAATTTTATCTATGTCCACCTAGTGTAATCATCTACTATAACAAAGCCATATTTCCTTCCACTTAGAGAGGCTACTTTCACTAGCCCAAAAAGATATGTATGTAAGAGCTCAAGGGGTAAAGACTGAGTTCTTAGGGGTAAAAGAGTTCTTTGACAAACTTCACACAATTTCAGTTTTGTAACTAAGCTTAGGTAGACCTCTGACTAGTTAATGTTTATTCAGTTTTGAAATTAATATATGGTTTTCACTTTTCGCCCATCATGTATTGCGAGCATCCACTATCTAGGTACCATGATTAGTTGTTTAACTTGATTACTAAGGATATCTCCAACATAGACAATTTGGTTCTTAGTTACCCAAATTTGGTTGGGTCATGGTTTGTTAGTCTTGAAAGACTTCTTGTCTTTTCTTGTGTTTAACATAGGACAAGATATTTGGAGTGATATTTCTTAGAGAAAACAATACATAAGATATTAGAAGGAATAGGTTTAGGTTCAATTACAATTTCTTCAAATCCTTAACTAGTTGACCATTTTTTCTAACTCTATAAATCATAGAAGCATACTTGCTTCTTTCCATACAATTAGCAAGAAAATCATGAAATACTTCTTCTTGCTTATCAAAGTTACGAGTGGTATTTCCAATAGATGGTGAACTATGATTACTTTTCAGAGTTAGATTTTCAGCCTTAATTTCAGCAATATCAATTTTCAGAGTTGCATTTTCTATTTTAACTTTAGCACTTTGATTCTTTAAAACATTAATTTCTTCAGTTAGGTTTGCATTTTCTTTCATAAGTGTTTTCAGTTTTAAAGATAAATTGTGATTCTTGTTCAAGAAATCATTTATAATAGTAATTAAATCAGATTGAGTTAAGTCAAAAAATCCTCAATTTCTTCATTTGCTAATTCATTTCCAGAGTTAGAAGATTCATTAGAATCATTAGAAGAATCATCAAAATCTTCTTGTCGGGTCTAGAATATTTCCTCTGATCCTCTGAATCATCATCCTTTGATTATGCTATTGCCTTTATAACTATCCTCTGCCTAGATTTTAAGGCAATTGTTGGTTGATTCTTTTTGGGCTCATCCTAAGCAAGTTCAATTTCATGTGATCTAAGAGAGCTGATTAATTCTTCTAGCTTAAGAGTATTCAAATCCTTTGCTTCCTAAATGGCAGTGATCTTAGGTCTCCACTTGCTTGGCAGACTTCTTAGTATCTTCTTCACCTGATCAACAATAATATAACTCTTGTCAAGTATATTTAATCCTGAGACCAGAGTCTAGAATCTGAAAAACATTTTTTCAATGTTTTCATCATCTTCCATGTTAAACAACTCATTCTTTTTTACTAGGAGGTTGACATTTGCTTCTTGAACTTGCTTCCTTCCTTTATAGGTCAAAATTAGACTATCATAAATGCTCTTTGTTGTCTCCTTGTTGGTGCACTTGTCAAACTCCTTGAAAGTGAATGCATTTATCATGAATGTTCTGGACTTATGATGCATCTTGTACATCTTTTTCTGATAAGCATTCATCTCTTTCATTGGAATCTCAATACCATCAGTATTCTTTGGAGCAATATAACCATCTTCCACCAAGTCCCAAATTTTTTTTTCAAGATCTTATGAAATAAAGAAACTTCTCAGCATGTCCTTCAAATGCTCAAAACGTTCTCCGTCAAACAGAGGTGGTCTATTGATGTTTCCTCCAACAACTTCTTCACTAAATCCAAATATGTTGAACTGTTGGATCTTTCCTCAAACACTGTAAAGTGCTCAGCCTTGAGACCAAGCTATGATACTAATTGAAGGTGCAGACATGAGAAGCGAGGTCAAATTGTGTTTGACTAAGTTGATAACTTTTTTATTATTTGATTAAACTGGTTCAAACTTGACGATTTACTTAGAGTAAGAGCAATAACAAAACTAAGGAGTGTAGGAATAAAGTGACACAAGTAATTTATCCTAGTTCACCACTAACTTGACTACATCCAGTCCCTTCACTCATAAGGATTTAATCCACTAATTCAACACTTGAATTACAAAGCACCTGGCCCTCCAAGTTAGTATTCTCAAATAGCTTGACAACCCCATAATTTTGAGGAACACACACCTTGACTTTACCAACCAAGTGTTCTCCACACAACCTAACAACCGCAGATTGTTGAAGGCACACTAACACCACCATCGAGATTGAACACAAAGGTTTGGAACTTGAGTAGTTGCTTTTAACAAGGTGATTATAACAATGAATATCACACTCTAAGAAAAGCACTTAGAAAATATTTCTCATTCAAACAAGTGTTTCTCTCTTTGAACTCTATGATGAATTGGAATTTTGAGCTTGTGTTCTTCTACTCTTTTCTAGTTTTTCAATGATCATCTTCTTCAACCTTGTGTATCTATTTATAGATGAAATTAGAGCTTCAATTTAGTTCTTGTTTAATTCTGAATTGTATGTTCATTCCTATCTTGGTCAATAATGATCTTATTCAAAAATATTTCTTAGAAAGATGATTTTTGATAATATGTTATTTACCCAATTCTTTATTTCTAAATCCAATATGAGTAGTTCTTCTAGAGTGATTTTATTCATATTTTGTTCAGATTGAGTTTGTAAACTCATCAGATTGACACTGTTCGTATTTAGTTAAGATTAAGTTTGTAAATTCTTTAGATTGAATTTGTAAATTCTTTAGATTGATTCTGTTCGTAGTTTGTTAAGATTGAGTTTGTAAATTCCTTAGATGGATATTGTACCTATAACTGAACTTTGAACCATCACTTCATTTTAATTTCAAACCAAAATCAAATTCTTCTTCTTGTATTAAATGTGTAGTATAATTTTCAATTAAATCAATGCATGTTGAACATAAAGTTTATTAATGAATCAACCATTAACAATAAATTCAAACCACTTATTTGCTTAGGGAATTTAACATTTGCTCAGCAAATCCAATAAAGGTGCTAATTTTTTCAAAATCTATCAAATTTGACTAATAAAATTATTGTTGCTTACCATATTTCTGCGAATTTACGGATTTCCTTTCTGCTGTTACACTCCAGCACTCAAACATCGATCAACAACCAAAGCAATTCAAAATCATCAAACATCAGATAATAAAAAACACATACATTCATCAATTCAAACATATTTGACTCAAACAAGGAAGAACATAACAAGTCATTCATTTAACACATAATACATGATTTATTCTTTTATGAATCATGCAAAGAGATTTTCCTCACACTCACAAATTTTCAGAAAAAAAAAAAGAAAAAAAAATACCCATTTTATAGTAGTCAATCATTTTCTCTAACCCAAATCACCCAAGACTCTTAAATTCAAAAATATAACTTGGAGGGAAAGGAACTCAGTTTGATTAGTGAAATATTTCTCTTAAGCATGATTTATAACTTGATCCTATATCCTATCTACAACCCTTGGACCTTTACTTCTGCTTCTCTTGATTAAGCTGACGAGAGGAAGATGAATTTTTTCGGAAGGGAGCGAAAAATTTGAGGTAATGTAAAGTTTGCATATTTTGGTTCTTGTGAGAAAGAAAGGGAGACTTGTGATGGGAAGGAATAAGAGTGGCCTAGAGGGACGAGTTGCGAAGGTGTCGGGTATCTGTCTGTGTTAGGAAAATGATTTTGCTCTTTTGCTTGTTTGGCTTTGATTTGGTATTAATTTGATCTTTATTATTGCATTGTATGTACTACTTGAAAAACGAGAAAAGAAAAACTCCTGTTTAGTATGAGAAGGCCGAACCCTAAGGGTCCATTTGATGGACATGATAGGATAGAGACAGAATATGATAACGAGTAGAATAGAGACATGATAGGATATGCACATGATAAGGAGTTATTGTGTCATGTGTTTGATGTGCACATGATAACAAACTTGACAAATTTGTCTTTATAATATATTTAATTTTTTTTTCTTTCAAAATAACATTCATATATATTTTTTTTATAAATAAATAAAGAATGCTAAAAAAATGTAAATAATTTATAATGTAATTTTATATACTTGAAAATTAAAAAATGCTAAAAACATATAATATTAAAAAACATATATTATTAAAATTTCCAATACATCGTATCAAATTAAAACTATCAACTACGTAGTAGCAATAAGGTATCATAAAGAATAATATGTTGTCTTACATGTTTCAACAAACCATACAAAATAAATTCATGAATGTCACATCCAGATAAACTCATGAATGTTTCATCCAAATTAACACATGAATGTTTCATCCAAGGCATTTCTATAAGCAATATCCAAATAAACTCATGAATGTTTCATCCAAATTAACACATGAAAAAAATAAAAAAAGATTTAAATTTATTCTAGAAAAGTACATGAAACAAATTCCATCTTTCATCCAAACAGTCTTTTGCGATAGAATTAGGTGTTCTAAGAAGAATTTTGTGTAACAGTAAAACTCCATTCAACACTGAATTAAAATACCTACTAACTGTTTGTCCTCATTACGCAAGAGAGCACGTATCCGTCGAAATGTTCTAATATCCATGTGGAGTTGATTAACACATGCGACATCATCTCGATTGATCAAACTCTTTAAAAACTCCCCTTAATCCCTCTCTATCCATTAGTCGATTTCACATGTGACATCGTCTCGATTGATCAAACTATCTAAAAACTCCCTCTTAATCCCTCTCTATCTAGTAGTCGATTTCTAATGCTATAATTTTCATAAAACCACATTGAAGAATGACTCACTGTCATAAAAATTGCTAAACAAAGTCCAACCGTCTCTTAAAATATTTGCTCTAACATTAGATATAGCATCACATCATTTTGTTCTTGTGAATTCATATTTACCTATATAGAAAAGTATCAACATTATTATTATTATTATTATTATTATTATTATTTTTATTATTATTATTATCCATCAACATATAATAGAATATTAATACATCATAACACATAACATAAACGGCAGACGAAAATAATTATTATTCTCCACCAATTTTTTTTGAAACATCAATCTAAGTTTATTATTAGTAACTATATAAAAAAAACAATTAACATAAAACTCAAACATCTAATAGAGAAAAAGGGCAAATATGAACAACAACAAAAACAAACGGAAATCCTCTGAATAAAATTTTATTTTTTTTAACCTTTCAATATAAACATAATCAGAAAACAATTGTAACTTTTATCCTATTGTAGAATAAAATAAATGAGAAAACAACCAAAAACATCAGGGCAAATATGAAAAGAAGAAATCAAACCCAACATCAACAATCATAAAATCAACCCAATATCTGTTGGAACCAAGTTGGTTCTAAGTACTTAGGAGTTTGATGTTTACAAAAGCACTCCATGTAATCTTATTTTAAATCGTGAATTATTAAATCAAATTCCACCAGAAGCTGAAGTAATCAGAAGCAGAAAATCAAAGGGTTCCAGATATTGAATCCTGAAGGTACCAGAATATACTCCAGGATACATCACCAGAAGATATCTTTGCTAGCCCAGATCAGAAGGAAGCAAAGTCAGAAGGAGACCTGGTCCAGACCAGAAGGAAGTCTGCCAGAGGGAGACTTGATCCAGACCAGAAGGAATCAAATGTCAGATTTATTCCAGAAGTAATTCTGACCAGAAATGGCCTGGCAGTGAAATAATAAACAGCCCAGACTTGATCCAGACTTAATCAGAGGATAAGTTAATGGGTCCAGAATAAGAGAATCAATCCAGGTTTGACCCAGACCAGAAGATAGCATGATTCAGGGTATGAAACTAAGTCCAGACCAGAAGAAATGATCCAAAATCAAAGGTAAAATGTCTAGACTGAAATATTATTTGTCCAGAGTTAATTTCAGTTCAATCCAGACCAAGTCCAGAATTGGTCTAGATCAGAGGGAAGATATTCAGATCAATGGTTCAGATTTAAGTATTTGGCCCAGTGTTGGCCGAGATCAGAAGATCAGACCATGGCCCAGTGTTGACCGAAATCAGAAGGTCAGAAAGTGTGGTCCATCATTGGCCGAGATCAGAGGATCACAGCAGATCAGACCATAGCCCAGTGTTGGCCGAGATCAGAAGATCAGAAAGTGTGGTCCAAGGTTGGCCGAAATCAGAGGATCACATCAGATCACTTAGTATGGTCCAGATGTGGACTAGAGCAGAAGATCAAACGGTCCAGATTTAATCATGAGGATTAACGGTGGAGATTTAATTAAATTTGATCAAAGTATTAAAAATATTTGTTACAAAAATAAAGTGAAGTCGTATGGAAGATTAGGAGCTGTTGGCGGGAAGAAACTAAAGACATGATTGGCCAGTTATTTTTGAAAGAAAATCTGAAGCATAAAAAAGATATGTTTTTTATTTAATTAAAGCACGATTGGTCAAGATATTTTTGCAAGAGAATCCAGCAAGATACAACTCGAAATTAAGCTTGGAAGAGGCCCTAATCTGCATCTATAAAAGGAGGCTCAAGGCAGAATACTTAGCATCGAAAATCACAAAAGAGTCATACACTTCCAAAGCAAACACTCAAGTTTTCAATGAGGTTAATTGTGAGTTCCAGCTTTCAAGAAGCAAGCACTCGTGTTATTTTCTTTCCCTTGTGTTAGATCTAAGTTGTTGAAGTAGAGTCTACAATCTGAGGGAGTCAGAAGGGGTAGCAAATTACTTGGCAATTAGATTCAAGGCGTTACAATTCTTTCTACAATCTGGGGTTGTTAGATTGGCAGCAGAAGACTTGACTTAGGAAGTCAAGGTGCTGTATTCCTCAAGAGTCTAGGATTGTTAGACTGTTTGAGAAGACTGACTTGGAGGGTCAGTGGAACTGTTGAATTCAAGGTCTGAATTAGTGAAATCCTTCAAGGTGAAGGGAGTGGACGTAGCCTCGTTAACGGTGAACCAGTATAAAAATTCTGTGTTTTATTTTTACTTTATATCCGTTGCTAACTCTGTTTTTATTCATACATCAAAGTCTTGTTTTAAAGGTGTAAAAACAAGAAAAGTATTCAAGTTAGTCAAATACATTTCAACTCCCCCTTCTCGTGTTTGCACCTTCAGTAACATGGTTATTAAAGTTTTTATCTTGCTAATGAATTTAATATAGAACTTTAGTAATAGTTTTGAAATATTAAGAAATTCATATTATTAATAGTAATAATCCTTGAATATTAGAGAATGGTAAAACTTAGAATTTAAAAAAAAAATGACTTCTTGAAGGAGTTAAAGTTGACTTATTTTGTAAAATAAAAATAACTTTTGTTTGAATTACTCTTTACTATTTTAAAGAAATTAAATTGAGTTGAATTTTTGTTGATTTATAAAATAACAATAATTATATACTATTGATTTTATTTAATGTTTAAAGTAGCTGAAAATTTACACCATATTTTATTGTGCGTCGTTTTTAAGAAAATCAAAAAGATTTGTTGTTATATTCGTTTAGAGGGGCTTGGTGTGAATATTGAATTGTGAGCATATTGGGATAATTGTTTGAAATGATTGATTTACTGATTATGATATTTTGAACTCATTAGAGTTTAACTTGATGTTAGAGTTTTAGATTTTAAGGACTCATTAGTGATTTATAATGGTACTAATAAAAAAAAACTTGTGATTGTTTTCATTACTATTGTTATTGGTTTTAAGATAATGTTGTAGATGTTATTGTCAATCAAAAATCTTGTCTTGAAAAATATTTATAAAATTTTAACATTCAGTTTTTATATGGGCACAAAACTTGATTTTATCAAAAGTTAAAATCACTTGAAAATGTTGATGGCAGTGGATTTTAAAAGTGTGAATTATAATTTTAAATTACTTAAAACTATTGATGGTTGTATCTAGATGATTAAAGTTTTGATATTGCTTTTGAAATTAAATTAAGATGTTTGTCATGATTTTGAAATAGTAGAAAATTCATATTATTAGCAATAGTAATTCTTGAATATTCAAGGTTGGTTGAATATTTTTTTGGTTAGACTTTTAGAAGAAAAGTTAAAGTTGATTTTTTAATGGAAAATAAGTAATATTTAATGTTTTAATTGTTGTTGATTTATTTTAAAGAATTAAATTGTGTCGGAGTTGTCTTGATTCATAAAATTGAAAGAAAAAAATATATCACCATTATTTTATTTAAAATTTAGAGTAATAAAGAATCTACTCCAAGTTTTACTATGTTGCTTTTAAGAAAATTAAAAAGACTTGTTACAGTAATAGTGTTGAGAAAATAAGTAAATAAATTGGAACTATTTTGGAAGTGTTAATTAATTGAAAAATTTCCTATTTATCTATATATAGTTTAAATTTTGTTTCAAAATGTAAGTTGAAAATAATTTTTATAGTGATTAATTATTTAGAAATGTGTTTTGATGATTAAAGTACGAGTGAAATTTTAGAAATCTTATAGATTTTAAAAATACACATGATTTATTTATTTTTACTGTATTTAGAAACATGATTTATTTTAGTTGTTTTTATTTAGATGTGATTTATTGAAAAGTAATTTAAGGAAAAACATTGAATTCTCAATGATATTTTTTTGTGCTAAATGATTAATGATATATCTTTTTGATAATTTAAGTCTATAAATCAATTTTAGAATGATGTATAACCTTTAAAGTGACTTATGCACTACCTGATTCAATTTGGTTAGGTAACATGTTGTATCTTCTAGTAAATAATTATTTATCTTATTTGCAATTTGGAAAATATCTGTTTTAGTTTGTTGTAACTTTTAAGTGATGATGATTAATTCAAAAGGAAAATTAATCATGGTCTATTTGGAGCAATTAGACTTCTATGAGAATATCTTACATGTTTAGAATCATTATTTGAGTTATGAGATGAACGTAAAATCTTGGTGTCAATTTTTGGATTAGTTATGCAAATGTGTAAATGATCATGTAAATATTATATTGTTTGTGTTTCAAGTGTTCTAATTGTTGGGAATTAGTGTATATAGTTAGAGTAATCGAGAGCATCTAAAAGTGAAATAGTTCTATATATTTTTTTTAATCGGATTATTGATTACATATTGATGTAAGTGTCGTTGTTACTACTTGTAAGTTACAAATAAATTATTGTGAATGTGTAATTAAGGGAACTTTTAACTTGAAGTAAGGAGTAGGAGTTGTGGCGCCGCCTTCGCACTCCTGAACCATATTAAAAATACTTTTAGTTACACATGTTTGAATTTGATTGACTATAGTTATAGTTGCTTTAATTAATTGACTCAATGAGTAGGAATGACTAGCTACCCCGATGACTCATTGTTGATGAAAGAGGCAATGATAACTCATTATTTTATTAGAAGTGCCTTTTAATTTTATTCTTTAAATAGTTGAAAAACATGTTCATTGCTTATGTCAATTGAATGAATTTAATTATTAAACGTATGTTATTGTGAAATAGTATCTGTATCATTGATTTTTTTTTCTTTCTCCTTGATTATATATAAAGTATGTTTTTATAGAGTGATTGATTGTAAATCTATTATAATATTATTAAGTTGTTAGATGTGTTTAATATTTTAAAGATTGCTCTCTTTGTCAGACTTAAGTTAATTTTGTTGAATGTTTGGTGATAGGATCTAAACTTTATTTTAAGGAGTAAAACTAATATTTTGTTTCAAAAGAATAGTTGAAATTGACAATTTACTTGGAATGTGTTTCATTTAACCCAACAAAATGAACTAAGCTATTATTAAATAAATCTATTTGTTATGTTTTATATGTAAATTATAGTGAGTAACTCTGATATTTTTTTTCATAATTGAGTGATATATGTTTAATTGATTTACTGTGTCATGCTAGGCTATCATGCTATCTTAATTGATTTTTGACACATTGTGCTTAAATGAATAGTAAATGTCTTATATATGTTTATTATATCTTTGGGGTACTAAGTTTGAATATTGAAGGTATTTAATTATATAACAGTTTGCTTATTGTTCACTATAAATTTCGAGGACGAAATTTCTTTAACGAGGGGAGAATTGTAACACCCCAAATTTTATAATAAACTATTTTATTAATGAAATATGATTTTAAATAATTAATTTGATGTTAAAATTATTTTAGAGTACATGTTAATAAATTTCGTGATTAGTTTTTGTTATATGGGTTCTTTAGATGATGTGCTACATTTATACATATTGAATTAAATGAGTAATAAATAACAAATATTATATTTTATAATTTTATATTTTTTTCAACGATGATAGTAATTTAATGTGAGTATTTGGAAAAATAAGTATAATTTTAAAGATTAATTTGAATATGAGAGTTTTGATTATTAATATATTATAAAAGATTAATTATTTTAATTATTTTATTTTATATACTATTAGTTTTAAAATAGTAGTAATATTTTATGAATTAAATTGTGTTTTAAAAAAAAAGTAAACCTAATTAAATCATAATAACAAAAAAAAAAAATAATAATTAAAATAAAAAAGAAGAAAAGAACAAAGCAACAGAGCAGATAAAAAACGCATAACATCCGCTTCCTCTCAAATTCATCCCACCAACTCCTTGCCACTTGAGCCGATCCCAACTTCTATCCCACAATAAATCGGCCATTGAATCCATTTTTAGCATCAATTTTATCGATCGTGGCCCCGTTTCATCAGAAACAGCTGTGTTACTTTCCTTGGGCGGGCTATTTTTGGCTGATTCCGATCACCACGTTTGTCGTATCAAAAATCTGACATCGTTTTTGGATTCCTCTCGTCGAAACCTTCAAGAAGCACTACTCATTTGCATTTTTCGGTGAAGTTGACGTCGAACCCTTCCGGCGCTTCGACGAGTCGGTGAGACTTTTTCTACAGTTTTTTTTCTCGTCATTTTGACTCTATTTTTGCTCCAAAAATTATTATTAATTATTTAACATTGATTTTTATGCTCCACATAATTTATCAGTCACGTCTCAGCGATTTTGTGAACTCGCCGTTTATTTGGATTTGCTCACTGTACGTTGTCGGTCTACGGTTGCTGTTGAAAACTTCCATTGATTTCTGTGATTAGAGAAAGCGTCTAAGTAAGGTAAGGGGTGAGAGAGCGTTTGAATTCATGAGTATAATATATTGTGAGATGAACGGGAAAACCGTATTTCCCAACGATTCATCCGGGGCTTGGTACGTACGGAAATAGCCCTTTGAATGATAAATTGATTAATGTGAAAATATGGAAATTGTGAGATTAAAATTTGGAATAAAAATATTTATAAAGTGTTGATTGAATTAATTTTGTTAAATGTGTGGTATTTGATATTATCGTGATGTTTGATTTATTTTCGTTAAATGTGTGATATTTGATATTATTGTGATATTGGATGTCGAATGAATTTTATGTATGTTTGATTAGAGGAGTTATTGTGATGTGATAATAAAAGATGAATACATTGTGATGAGTTTATGTGGTGATGATGTATGATTAATAATAGTGATGTTATAAACTTGTGATGAGGATACTGAAGTAACCCCATAATTGATGAAATAGTGATGATTCCAATTTGTGTTTGAGATGATGGACTTAATGGAGTATCATAGACCAATGAGAGGAGAAAATAAATATTGAGAATTTTTGAAGTGAAGATTATTTTGTCATCATATAGGTAGGGCCTGACAAGCCTAGTGATGCCGGGGAAGTACAACTGAATTGAGCCTGATCGTGGCGGTCTACTATTGAGCCTTAAGGCAAGATTGTTAGACCTTGGAGGTATTCGGGTGGGGAATTCCTAGGTGACTTGGAGGTAGCACTCCAAATGTCGGGAGCTACCACGCAACACACGTTTACCTCGACTGTCGCGTATATGTGTCTCGGGTTGAGTTGAGGGGATCTATGAGAACAAGGCCAATTTGAATTGTCTGTCCACCAGGATGGTGGCATAGTATCAAGCCTCCTAACCAAGTACTTCAGAGTTAGAATGGTACCACATTGTGAAGTAGAGTCTAAGCTCATGCATAGCATTGTGTCTCCTTGTGATTGTTTTGTTGTGATTAATATTGTATCGCGATAATAACTTCTCTCAAATGATTTGACGTTATAGTGAAATGTATTGATTTCTCTTGAGTGATCTTGAGTTCATAATGTGATGTTTTTTTTTGAAGAATGTTTATATAATGATACGGTTTATTATGATCAATTGCGTGTTCTTCTTACTTATATTATACTATAAGCATGTTCTCGAAACTCACCTCCTTCGTTGTTTGTGTTTGACTAGCTTGGCCATGCGTTTGCGAAATCGCAGTTATTACAGGTTAATGAGTCTTGAAGTTCAAGTTTGGGAGAAACTCCGCTCTGATAAGTGATACCGGGGATAAGAGTTGTAAATTGTATTTTACTTTTACTTTTTATTTGAAACGACTTTTTGGTATGAAAAATCTTATAAGTACTAGTTTGTTTTTGAAATTCAAAAAAAGAAATTATAGCTAAGTCAAGTTTGTTGGTATTGTACTATTTTAATTTAGGAACAAAATTGATTTTTTTACATGTGTAATTAGAGGAACGCGATATCCTAAATTAGTTATAAAAATGCTTATTTTGTTGGAAACATATTTTTTTTATCCGCTGCAAATTTTATTTCCAAAAACAAATCTAGTATAAATTACTATATATGTTGTTTTGGAGTTTAAGGTGGTACAATGCAATCAAAATATTCTTAGTCATATGATAATCACTATTCAATAATTCACAATGTGCATTTCAAAATGTTCGTCAAGGTACACACATATAACATAGTCAATCACCAGTACACTTTAACATTTCATATTCACAACAACATAATGGTATAATTAAAATTGACATCCATACAATATAAGATGAAGGTGCAAATACGAGAAGGGGGGTTGAATTGTGTTTGCCAAAGTTGACAACTTTTTGATAATTTATAAATAAATTAAAAACTAGTTTGGTTTTTGGTTACTTACTTGGAGTAGAAGCAATTGGATTCAGAGGCAGCAAGCAATGAAAGCATAATGAATTTGACACATAGATTTATCCTGGTTCAACATTAACTTGGCTACATCCAGTCCTCTCATTCAAAAGGCTTTAATCCACTAATTCAAATACCTTGAATTACAAAGCATCTGGCCCTCCAAGCCAGTCTTCCCAAACAAGATGACAACCCTAGACTTTTGAGGAACAACACCACCTTGACACTACAAGGCAAGTCTTCTCCTAACAGCCTGACAACCCCATATTGAAGAAGGAACTAAACCACTATCGGGTTGGATACAAGAGATTGGAACTTGAGTAGTTGCTTCTGGAAAGCTAATAATAATAATAACTCTCACACTCTAAGAAAAGAACACTCAAAAAATATTTCTAATTTGAAACGAGTATTTCTCTCTTTGAACTCTAAGACTACTCTTTTATGCTTTTCGATGATTTTCTTCTTCAGCCTTGAGTATCTATTTATAGTTGAAATTTGGGCTTCAATTTGGTCGTTGTTTAATTCTGAATTGTATTTTGTTCAGATTGCGTTTGTGAATTCTTCAAATGGATTCTATTCCTTTTTTTGTTGTAGATAAATTTTGATCAAATCTTTTTAAAATTTTGATCAAATCTTTTTAAAATTTTGATCAAATCTTAATTAAATCTTCTACAAATCTTGACCATATCTTCTTTCATACTCTTTGAAGTCAAATATATTTTTCTCATAAAATACTTTTGTTAACATCAAAACTCTTGGTTCCAACATAAGATTCAACAACTATTATATTCAAGTAGATATTATTATTCATTCGAGTGGTTTGGTTAGAAAACAGGTGTTAATTCACATCGTACAAATATTTAAGTAAACACCAAATCACAGTTCATGCTCATACACTTTGATCAAATTCATAAAACACGTGAATACACATAGATATCATAATCAAAGATAACATAAAATTTCACAAGATAATCAAGTATCGTGCAATCTGAACATAAATTAAATCATAGGAAATCTGTCGTTTTATAAATCCTATTTTAATATCTATGATTACCAATTTCACATTCTTAATTGGTTATTACTAAATAGGGTTAAATCATATGTGGCAAACCTCAAATGAATCTTTGGGAATTATGGCGTTTCCGTTCATCGTACAATATATTAAACTCACGATTTGAAGACTCTTGAGCCCATTACTTTACTTCAATGCTTTCACAAAATATAAGAATCAACAAGAATTTTCAACAGTAACAGCAGATCGACTTTGCACGGCGAACAAGTTTGAAATAAGTAACGAGTTCACAAAGTGGATGAAACATGATTGATAAATTATGCGTGACATAAAAATTATTGTTAAATGAATAATAAAAATTTTAGGAACAAAACTAGAGTCAAAACGAAGCATAGAGTCAAAAGAAGCCTCTACTATGCGCCAAAGCCTAATTGCCTCATTGATAAATCAAAATGAGTATGGCTTCTTAAAGGTTTCGACGCAAAGAATCCAAAAACAATATCCATTTATCCATAAGATAACTGTGTTTGAAGGAAATGGCCAAAAACATTTCGTAACGGAGATAAAAGAGTTGCCATTTCTTGCAAAACGAAAATTTAATTTGAAAGGAACAAGGGTTTGATATGGTAAAGCTACGCTAAAGAAGAAGGTGCAGCTAGTTTTTTTTATTTATTTTTTATTTTTTTATAAATCAAAGAGGATGTGAATAGAGGAAAAACAACATTTGTAAAATAAACTTATTTGATTTTGAAAAATAAGAAATAAAGTGTCTCATGTCTGTGAGTGAGGAACAACAGATTGGGACATGCCAACTTGATATTAATCTCAAAGTTGAAAAGACTTAATCTAGTTAGAGCCTTGCCAAATCTTAAATACGAATCATATGTTCTTTGTGAGGCATGTCAGAAAGGGAAACAGACAAAATCATCTTTTTCATAAAAAAAATATTGTTTCCACTTCTAAACCACTGGAACTTTTACATCTTGATTTATTTGGTCATGTATGAACAACCTCTAACAAAGATAAAAAGTATGGAGTCGTTATTGTTGATGACTATTCCATATGGACATGGGTAAAGTTCCTAAAACATAAGAATGAGTCACATAAAGTTTTCACTACCTTCTGTAAACAAGTGCAAAATGAAAAGGTCTTTGTATTGCAACAATTTGTAGTGAACATGGGGGTGAATTTCAAAATAAGGCTTTTGAAAATTTCTGTCAAGAGAGTGAAATTTTACGTAATTTTAATTCTCTTAACACCTCAAAAAAATAGTGTTGTAGAAAGAAAAAATAGACCAATTCAGGAAATCGAACGTACGACGATTCATGAAACGAATGTTGTCAAGCACTTTTGGGAAGCAACATTGAACATTGCACGTTATATTCAGAATATAATCTATATGGACCTATTATTAATAAGACTCCTTATGAACTATGGAAAGGATTAAAATCCAAAATTTCATACTTTCATCAATTTGGTTGCATATGGTATATTTTGAATACCAAAGAGAAATATTGGCAAGTTTGATTCACGATCTCAAAAGTGCACGTTTTTGGGACACTTTGAAAGGTCTAAAGCTTATAGAGTATACAATAAAGAGACACTTATTGTTGAAGGATCAATTTATGTAAAGTTTCATGTCAAAATGTTTCACCATAAAAAGTTATAGCTAGATGTAGATTTTGGAGATTTACAAAAATTAGATGAACTAGAAATGTTAGAAGAATCAACAAAAAGAGCTTCTAATGAATCAAAAGATGTACTTGGCTACTCAAGGATAAGAAATAATGAACCATCTATGAGTCAACGTCATGAGGAACCCATGCTTGGATGGAAATACATATCTTCATATCCACATTCTGTGATCATAGGAACCCAGGTTTTCCTTTAAAGAAATATGTATATTTGGAATTTTTCCTGGAATTGAACCTACAACAATATACAAAGCTCTATTAGATAATGGATGGATTATGGCCATGCAAGAAGAATTGAATCAATTCAAAAGAAATGATGTCTTGGATCATGTACCCAAGCCTAAGGAAAAGAAGTCAATTGGAAGCAAGTTTATTTTCATAAACAAACTGAATGAGAAATTTGAAGTGATTAGAAACAAGGTTAGACTTGTAGCTCAACGATACAGTCAGCAGGAAAGTATTGATTACATTGAAACTTTGCCCCTATGGCAAGGTTAAAAGCAATCAGAATTTTACTTTCATTTGCAGTATCTAACAAAATCATTTTATACCAAATGGATGTGAAAAGTACATTGCTAAATGGTTATATAAATGAAGAAGTGTATGTCAAACAACTTCCTGACTTTCAAGATAATGAGGCTAGATTGACCCTACTTTATTTAGAAATTCATCTAAGGATGACGTGCTCATTGTCCAAATATATGTTGATGATATAATTTTTTATTCTACTAAGGGAAAGCTCTGTCAAGTATTTTCTAAGTTAATGTAGAATGAATTGAAATAAGCATGATGGGATGACTAAATTATTTCTTGGAATCCAAATTCATCAAAGCCCAAATGGTCTATTCACTCATCAGGCCAAATATGCAAGAGATTGATTAATGTAAGCCTATGTCTACACCTATGAATCCAATATGTTTTATTGATAATGATGAATCAGGTTGAAAGATGGATCAGAAGGTATATAAAAGGATGGTTGGCTCTATTTTTTACTTAGCTTCCTCTCGACATGATATTCTGTTTATTCCTCTATCTACACCAGAAGCATAATATATTTTAGTAGCCCACTTAGCACTCAACTGTTGTGGATGAAATATTAACTAGAAGATTTCAAAATCAATGACAATAACATTTCTATCTTCTTTGATAATACTTAAGCTGTATGTTTAACCAAAAATTCTATTTTGCATTCGAGGGAAAAACATATAAAGACCAAACATCATTTTATAAGGGACGATGTCTAGAAGGATATTTTAGACATTAAATTTGTTAACACTGATCATCTGTGGGCAACTATTTTTAGAAAATCCCTTGCTGAGGACATATTTAATTTTATAAATAAAAATCTAAACACTCTGTTTATAAAGGTATGATAATGAAATCCCTATATATTTTTGCCTCTTGTATAACACATTAAATGGTTAAATATATATGTTTTGCCTCTGATGAAATTGATTTTGTTTTGTGCCTCTGGTCAATTAAAATTCAATTAATTATAACATAAATAGTTTTCTTGTAAGTTATGTATGATTTGCGATATTCACACAGGTTTTGCTAAGCATGATAATGCGTGCACATTAGTTACTTTTCAATTTTTTAGACAAACTTTATTTAAGAAAATTCAACATCACTCACCACACTCACATATTTCCTTCACCTTTTCTCTCTCTTTCAAACCTTTGAAACTTTTTGAATCTCTTCTGCATTCAGATGGGTTCAAGCTCAACCTCTCACTTTACACTCAATTAAAGGTGCAAAGACGAGAAAGGGTTGAATTTTATTTGTCTAAGTTGGATTCTTTATAATTATTTATTCAAGAACTGGTTCGAGTTTGTTGATTTTAACTAAAATAGAGGCAATAGCAATCAGGTTTAAGTAATTAGAGGCAATAGTAAAGTAAAGAGTGCAGAAGTAAAATGACACAAGCAGATTTATCCTAGTTCATTACCAACTTGGTAGCTACATCATGTCCCTTCACTTATAAGGATTTAACCAGTAATTCTAATCGTTGAATTACACAATACCTGACCCTAAAAGTCACTCTTCTCAAAACAACTTGACACCTATAGACATTTTGAGGCAAACAAACACCTTAACCATACAAGTCAAGTCTTCTCAATACAACATCAAATCCACAAATTACTTGATGAATATGAATACTAAATCCACTATCGGGCTGATTTAAAGAAGTTTGGAACAAATTGTGTTTTGTTTCTAGTAAGCAGATTGTTACAATTCATTTCTCACACTAAAACACTTAGAAAGCATTTCATTGAGCAAGTGTTTCTCTAGAACTTAAACATTTGAACTTTGAATACTTCTTGTGAACAAATTATGAGTGTATCTTCTTGTGAATAATTATGAGTGTTTCTTCTTGTGAATAATTATGAGTGTATCTTGTGAATAATTCTGAATGTATCTTGTGAAAAAATTGAGCATATCTTCTTGTAAGCAAATTTTGAGCATATTTTCTTGTGAACAAATTCTGAGCATATCTTCTTGTGAACAATATTTTGGCCAAATCTTCTTGTAAACAAAATTTTGACCATATCTTCTTGTGAACAATATTTTGAACATATCTTCTTGTGGACAATATTTTGGCCATATCTTCTTTTCACCTTGGTAAAAGATTTCCTTTAATTATAATTCTAAATCTTATCTAATTTCATATTGTGTTAAAAATCTTATTCACACAAATCTTCCTTCATACTCTTAATTTATTGGAGCGGGAATGGATTCGGGCTTGTTCTTGAATATTCTGAAATTCTAATTCGGCTAAGCCTTTTCTTCAAAATGAAATCTTTCAATCAAAGTCGTTGACTTTCCATCAGAGCCATTGACTTTCTCATTGGAGTGAGATGCTGTGTTTTTTGGATAATAAAAGTCAAAGGCAAAATTGTGTGACTTAGAATTTGTGGCTTTGGGAAAATAAAATTGTATAATCATCAAAGTTAGTGCAACATTAGAGGTTGCATATTAGAGGCAACATTTTGAGTGTGTTGCAACTTTTGATTAGCAAAATATGAGTTTTGAATGCATGGCTTGAACAATCTCTTCAGAGTTAATGATAGCTTGATATAAACTCTTCAGAGGTATGCTGAGTTTGTGCATATCAGAGGCACACAAGGGCTTTAGAAGCATGCTTCGAATTCAGTCTTCAAAGTCAATCTCCAATCTCTAGACCCAGTTTAAAACTAGTCTTCATACCCAGCTATCGGAGACAGTCTTTAGACTCATACTTCAGAGCTAAACAACAGAGGCAGTCTTCGTAATCTTCAGAGGCATGTTGCTTTCAGAGGAAAATGTTCAGAGGCAAACACGTATGCTTTTTTGTTCCTCTAATCTCATCCTTTAGTCACTTCGTCTAGTGACTTCCTTTGGTACCTTTGTTTCATTTTCTTGTTCTAATTACTACAGACTTAATAAAGCCATTAGTCATAACCAATTGTTCTCATAAAATACCTTTGTTAACATCAAAATCACAAGTAGAAAACTAACTTGGTTCCAACAAGCTCCCTTTTTTTGATGATGACAAAACTTTAATTTTTTTATAACAATTTATTGGCTTTTATTACTTGACTCCCCTTGACTTAAGGCTCCCCCTAATTCTAACTAGTTTTACAGTTCTTTTCTCCCCACAAGTATACACTTTCTCTCCCCACATAAACAAATCAAAAAAGAAATTGTTCTTATATATCTTTCCCCCCTTTTATCATCAAACAAAAATAGTTGAAAGGTTTGTTTTATTATTATTATTATTATTATTATTATTATATTTTAAGAGAATAGACAAAACATAAAATACATATATGAATCTAAACAAATCTAAGCATAGCACAAAACTAATCAGATATAAAGGTAATGTTCATATTTGTCTTAATGAATTCAAATCTGTCTTCAGCTAGTGGTTTGGTGAATATGTCAGCCCATTGGTATCAATGTCTATAAACTGGATATTTAGTACTCCTTTTTTATCAAAGTCCCTAATAAAGTGATGTTTAATTTCTATCTGTTTAGCACTAGAATGCAGGATTGGTTTCTTTGATAGGCATATAGAAGAAGTACTATCACATAATATGGGAATATTACTCTCAAGGATTTTCTACTCTTCAAATTGGCATTACATCCATAGCAGTTGAGAGTTGCAACTAGCTACTAAAATGTACTCAGCCTCTGTTGTTAACATTGCAACTGTGCTTTGTCTCTTACTTGACTAGGAGATTAAGTTTTCGCTAAGAAATGTGCAAGTTCCACTGGTGCTTTTTCTTTCAATTTTGTCTCCTGCATAGCCAACATCACAATAGCCACTTAATTTGAACTTAGTAGACTTCTTATAGAACAAGCCAATGTTTGAAGTACCTTTCAGGTATCTAAGGATCCTTTAACAGTAGTTAAGTGAGATTCCCTTGGATAAACCTGAAATCTTGCAAAACACTCACACACTAAATAAAATATCAAGTCTAGAAGCTGTAAGGTACATAAGTGATCCAATCATTCCTATGTATGTTTTCTGGTCAACTTTCTGGCCTGATTCATTTTTTCTAGAGAGCAAGTAGGATGCATTGGTGTATCCATAGGTTTGCAATCATACATCTTAAACTTCTTGAGAAGCTCTTTTGAATACTTGGTTTGATGAATGTATATGCCCTTCTGACATTGCTGAATTTGTATTCATAAGAAGAACTTTTGTGACACCCTAAACTCCAAAATAAAATATATAGTAATTTATACTAGATTTTTTTGAACAAAATTCGCAGCGGTAATGAGAATAAATATGTTTTCAATAAAATAAGAATTTTTATAACTAATTTAGGATATCATTTTTCTCTAAATACACACATAAAAATTCAACTTTATTCCTTAATTAAAACAATGCAATCTCAATGAACTTGACTTAACTATAATTTGTTGATTTAATTCCAAAAATTTACTAGTACTTATAAGGTTTGCATACAAATTGCAACTATTAATTCCTGGTATCACCTATCAGAGCGGGGTTTCTCCCACATTTGGACTTCCAGACTCATTAACCTGTAGTAACTGCAATTTCACAAACGCAGGGCCAAGCCAGTGAAACACAAACAACGAAGGAGGTGAGTTTCGAAATCATATTGATAGTATAATATAAATAAGAAGAACACACAATTAATCATAATAAAACCGTATCATTATACAAACATTTTTTCAGAAAAAAACATCACATTATAAAGTCAAAATCACTCAAGAGAACATTTCACTATAACATCAAATCATCTGAGAGAAATTATATCGCACACAATACATATTAATCACAATAAAACAATCACAAGAAGATGTAATGCTATGCCACCATCCCAGTGGATGGACAATTCAAATTGGCCCTGTCCTCATAGATCCCCTCAACTCAACCCGAGACACATATACGCAACAATCGAGGTAAACATTTGTTGCATGGTAGCTCCCGACATTTGGAGTGCTACCTCCAAGTCACCTAGGAATTCTCCACCCAAATACCTCCAAGGTCTAATAATCTTTCCCTAAGGCTCAGAAGCACACCGCCACGATCAGGCTCATTCAGTTGTACTTCCCCAGAATCACTAGGCTTGTCAAATCCTACCTATATGGTGACAAAATAATCTCCACTTCAAAATTCACATCAACTTCAAATATTCGAAACATCTATTTTCTCCTCTCGTTAGCATAGACTACTCCATTAAGAGTATCATCTTTAGCACAAGTTGGAATAATCACTATTTCATCAATTATGGGGTGCTTCAATAATTTAATCACAAATTCATAACGTCACTATCATTAATCATCTCTCATCACATAAACTCAGCACAATTTTATAGCATCACTATCATTAATCATACATCATCACATACACTTATCACAAATTTATAACATCATTATTATTAATTATATAGCATCATAATCACATAAACTTATCAAAATTCATCCATCTTTTATTATCACATCACATAAACCTATCTATTCAATCATATACATAAAATTCATTCGATACCCAATATAACAACAATATCAAATACCACACGTTTAACAAAATTAAATCAATCAACAACTTATAAATATTTCTATTCCATATTTTATTCTCACAATTTTCATATTTGCACATTAATTAATTTATCCCTCAAAGGGCTACTGCCTTACGTAGTGAGCCCCGAATGAATCATTGGGAAATACGGTTTTCCCGTTCATCTCACAATATATTATACTCATGAATTCAAACGCTCTCTCACCCCTTACCTTATTTTGAGGCTTTCACACATGAACACAATTCCACGAGCAAACAACCTTTATTCTTTGACTCTTTGTCCTTCAATCGATCTAACTCAACAATTTATGGGTAAACGTCCAAAATAAATTATGAGAAGACACTCTAAAAACTAATTTCGAAATTCGGTCAAGGGAACTTACCATAAATCAAAAAATCAATCAGTGGATAATATAGCCACTTTTCACACAATTGTTTTGGCGTTGGTTTCACTCAAACCGGACTTATGGTGAAGAAGAATAGTACAAAATAACGAATTCCGTAAACGGAGAAGTTGGGTATTTATAGACAAATTGGGATGATTAAAAATCTGGGAAAGTATGTTTAATTGACTAACTAAATGAGTAAAACAACATGTTTAAATTTGGACGAAAACAGAGAAAGTTTTCTAGAATAGTTATTGATCGCCGGTGCGTATTTTGTTGTATTTTTCCTCCAATTCTTTTCGGTAATGACGTTGCCGCTGCGGTGTACTATGCGCATGCCTTTCTTTCTTCTTCTTTTTTTTTTTAATTTTTTTTGGTTATTATTATTATTATTTAATTAGGGTTTACTCCTGCATATGGGTCTAACTCATAAAACACATTTTAATTACTCATTTCTTTTATTATTATTATTTTTAAAATAAAATCAACAATTATCAAAACTAATTTTTATTAATATATTTTTAAAACACAATTTAATTTATAAAATATTACTACTATTTTAAAACTAATAGTATATAAAATAAAATAATTAAAGTATTTATTATTTTAAAAAACATTAATACTCAAATCTCTCATATTCAAATTAATCACTAAAATTATACTTATTTTTCCAAATACTCACATTAAATTACTATCATCGTTAAAAAAATATTTGAATTATAAAATTAATAAATATAATATCAACACTTTATATTAATTAATGAATCAAAATAAATATATATAAAATCACAATGCTATAACAAGTATATAAAAATCAAGAAAATCAAATACAATATTACCACTATCTCAAGTTAATTATTTTTAAAATAAATAACTAAAAATAGAAAATAGTTATAAATAATTGAAATATAACTACTTGCACACTTAACATCAGTCGAACACATTGTAAAATATCACATTAATTGTGTACGCGTATATACACGTAAAATCGCATGAAATCTTATTCTTTAAAATATTACACTAAAATACAATTATTTTTAGAAAAATATATAAAATAATAAAATAAAATATTTATTATTTATATCACTCATTTAATATAATATGTATGAAACTAACACATCATAGAAAGCATCCATATAACGAAAATTAATCACAAAATCTATCAATATATATTCTAAAATAATTTTAACATCAAATTAATTATTTAAAATCTTATTTCATTAATAAAATAGTTTATTATAAAAATTGGGGTGTTACAACTTCATTCCATTTATTGAGGCTATTTTCAATTGTCCAAAGGGATCTATATGCATTAGCTCAAGGGGTTTGGAGGTAGAGACTAAGTTCTTAGGGGTAAAGGAGTTCTTAGTTTGTTTTCCATTTTGACAAGCTTCACACATAATTTCAATTTTGTAGCTAAGCTTAGGTAGACCTCTAACAAGTTAAAGTTTATTCAATTTTGAAATTAATCTTAGGCTTGCATGACCTAACCTTTTGTGCCAAATTCATTTTTCTTCATTTACTGAAATGAGATACCTAACATCTTGTTCCTCTAAGCTAAACAGATTTTTCTTATTAAAGTTATTTTGCCTTTGACTTGTAAAGAGTACAAATCCATCTTTTTGACTAATTGCTTTGCATAATTTTTGATTAAATGTGATATCATAGTTATTATCATTTAATTGACTAATACTTAATAAATTATGTTTAAGACCTTTATCAAACAAAACATCACTAATGGAAGAAGAGGTGCCATTACCATGTGTTGTGTCCAATTGTAACACCTCAAGTTTTATAATAGACTATTTAATTAATTAAAAATACTATTTTACTGAGCTAATGTGATATTTAATGTGTTTTAGGATATATGTTGATAAATATTAGGATTAATTTTCTTTATATGTGTGTTTTCTATGATGTGATGATTTTATAGATATTTGACTTAGTGGTTAAAATTATATTTGTTTATTTATTTATTTATGTTAAGGAAGAAAAATAATGTGTTATAACGAGTACTTGGAGAAAACATTTCTAAGGTAGATGAGTAAAATAAATTATTTTTTCATTCAGGACTTTTGGAAGTACTAGAAAATGGATTTTGGACTAGACAACTATTTACACCCCTATTTTCTGTTTCTGCATATTAATTTGGGCTATTATTGTTACTGAATAAGGCTTCTTTTCCTACACCTGCAAGTTGTCATTACACCCTCATTAATGCTTCAGAATGCATCTCTCAATATGCAATTAAAAAATAAATAAAATAATGAAAAAAAAGGGAAAAGAAAGGACAGAACTCCCAGCTTCTTCATGAATCACCACCTCCATAACCGAATCATAAATTGAAACGCCCAATTCCACTTTGTCAAAAATCACGCCTCCACCTTTTGATTAAGATTCCGGCCATCACGACTATCACCAATGAAAATCGAGACCACATTTGGACTCCACGAAACACCCTCTTCCATTACCTATGCTTGAAATCACCAACTCTTACACTTAAAAAAAATGGGTTTCCACCATTGTCGCAGTTGTTTTCTCAAATTTAGGCCAACAGGTTCATCATTATGAAAATCTGACATCGATTGTGGATTTCTCTCGTTGAAAACTTCAACAAGCACTACTCATTTGCATTTTTTGATGAAGTTGATGTTGGACCCTTCCGACGAGTTAGTGAGACTTTTTCTACAGTTTTTTCTTGTCATTTAGACTCCATTTGTTCATAAAATTATTATTAATTATTTAACATTGATTTTATGCTCCGCATAATTTATCAGTCGCGTCTCGATAATTTTGTGGACTCGCCGTTTATTCATATTCGTTCGCGGTATGTTGTTAATTTGCAGTTGCCGTTGAAAACTCCCATTGATTTATGTGTTTGCTAAAGTGTCGAAATAAGGGAAGGAGTATTTTGAGATGAACGGGAAAACCGTATTTCCCAACGATTCATGCGAGGCTCGCTACATACGGTAGTAGTCCTTTGGGTGCCGAATGAATTTTGTGCATATGTTTGATTAGACTAGTTAATATGATGTGACAATAAAAGATGGATGCATTGTATGATATAAGTTTATGTGATGTGATAATAAAAGATGAATGCATTGTCATAAATTTATTTGATGATGATTATGATGTATGATTGATGATAGTTATGTTATAAATTTGTGATAAGTTTATGTGATGATGATGATGATGTATGATTGATAATAGTGATGTTATAAATTTTTGACGAGAATTTTGATGTAACCCATAGTTGATGAAATAGTGACGATTCTAACTTGTGCTAAAGACAATGCTCTTAATGGAGTAGTCTAGGCCAATGAGGGGAGAAAATAGATATTGAGAATTTTTGAAATGGAGATTATTTTGTCATCATATAGGTAGGGCATGACAAGCCTAGTGATTTTAGGGAAGTACAATTTAATGATTCTGATCGTGGCGGTCTATTGTTGAACCTTAATGCAAGATTGTTAGACATTGTAGGTGGGGAATTCCTAAGTGGCTTGGAGGTAGCCTTCCAAATGTAGGGAGCTACCGTGCAACACACATTTACCTCGACTGTCGTGTATATGTGTCTCAGGTTGAGTTGAGAGGATCTATGAGGACAAGGCCAATTTGAATTGTCTGTCCACTTGTGTAACATCCTCTAAATTTATTATTTAAAATAATTAAGACCTATAAATATATATATGTATATTTCAATAATAATTTAGGTGTGATAATTATTTTCCTTGTTCGACTTATGGTAGTTGATAAAATTATTAGTAAAAATTATTTAATCAATGGAGGAGTTTATATATATATGTAGATGTTTTTTTAGTAGTACAAGAAGAATTTGGGCTAAAGGTTTGTGGCTTGGTTTTTGTATGATCAAGGTTAAGAAAAAATAAATAAATAAAATAATATTTTCTCCCTTCTATTCTTTATTTGGGCCCAACACTATCTACCCAATAATCTCCACTTTAAATTTTCCCTAAAGTCCACAATATTTCCATACTCCATAATAATAAGTAGAAAGGAATACCGAAACCCTAGCCGCCATCACCTTCACACCTCCTATTCTTCGTGCATCAAAAGCTTGGAATTTCTTTTTCTTGTGAACAACTTCGTGGAGACTTAGAGCTTTGTACTAGGAAAAAAGCGGTCAAGGTAAGGACTTTTCCCCACACAAATTATAGTTAGACCGTTGGTTGGATGACATTAAATTAATAATTTTAATTGCTTGATTTTGAAAGGAATAAATGTAGACTAATGAATTAAAATAATGAAATCCGAATCCTTTACGTTGAGTTAGATATGTAATGTACATTTTTTTTAAGAAGTAAAGTATGAATTTTTATATTATACATGATAAAGTTTTAATTTTTATGATGGATATGAAGCAAAATATGAATTTTTATGTTATATATGATAAGGTTTTAATTTTGATGATGTATATGAGTTGGAGTTTTAAGTTTCTTGTTATATATGTTAAAGTTTTAATCTTTATGGTGTAAATGAAGTCAAGTTCCGATTTTTATGCGTACATGGTGAAAGTTATTATTTAATGATTATTTGTCTGTGAATATATGATTTTCATGAGAAGGATGTGTGTTATATGATCTTTGTGATGTGTGAATAAGATGATGGTTTTAAAAAGGTGATTTTTTGAATGCATATGACATGATTCTTAGTGGGTTGTGTGAGAATATAGTTTTTTGATAATATATGGTCATGTCATGGCATATGCATCTTCATGGGAGTTGCCTTAGTGGCAGGTTTATTTTCCCCATTGGTATGAGTGATTTTTCTGTGTGGAAGTTGCCTTAGTGACAAGTTTATATCCGGATCATATAATTTTAGGAGCATGCATTATATATATGTCTTTGATATACAATTTACCGGTTTGTGCATTTTTTTCTTTTAAATTGGAAGTTTTTACTTTTATATGTTTTGTGTTATTCTTCTATATGTTTAGCTTTGGTTTGATGTGGATGATGGAAAAAACTGACCCTTACAACAACATTTTAGGTATTAATGAGTTCGAGGAGATTCAAGAGTAGTTGATGAGTATTAACGTGCGGCGAACGTGGGGTAAAAATGGAGTTTTCAAGACAATTTTGTAATAATAGAATTGCTGCAATATTTCTATGTCTATTTTTAAATCTTTTGTCACCAAACTTTAAAATGCATTTATTCTACAAATACCAAAGTGAGTTCCTTTCCATTACGGATATTTGCCTTTACCTTGTTTTAGTTTTTGAATAAATGTTTTCTTAATAATATTAAAAAAATGTGGTTGTTACTAAATATTTCAAATGAATAAATGTTTAGGTATTCTTACTAATGAAAAAAATTGTCGGAAATATTTCTAAAAAAATAAGTATTTTAAGTAATGTTTTGGATTCAAAATTTGGGGTGTTACAACTTGCGTGGTGGAAAAGTATCAAACCTCCTAACCTAGTACTTCAGAGTTAGAATGGTTACAAATTATGAAGAAGTAGAGTCTAAGCTCATGCATAACATTGCATTTTCTTGTGATTGTTTTGTTGGGATTAATGTGTTTCAAAAGTAATAATAATTTCTCTTGGATGATGTGACGATATGACAAAATATTAATTTTACTTGAGTGATTTTGACATTATAATGTGATAATATTTTTCTTGAATATTTTGATATATCATGGTCTGTTATTATACGGTCTATAATGACTGTTTGCTTGTTCTTGTTACTTATATTATACTATCAACATTATTTCAAAACTCACCTCTTTCGTTGTTTGTGTTTGACTGGTTTGGCCATGCGTTTGCGAAATTGCAGTTATTACAGTTTAATGAGTCTTGAAGTTCAAGTTTTGGAGAAACCCCGCTTTGATAGGTGATACCAACAATAAGAGTTGTAATTTGTATTTTACTTATTTAATTAGAAACGAATTTTTGTATGAAAATCTTGTAAGTAGTAGTATGTTTTTGGAATTAAATTAAGAAATTAAAGTTAAATCAAGTTCATTCTGGAGGTGCAAACACGAGAAGGGGGGTTGAATTGTGTTTGCCAAACTTGAATTCTTTTTGTTGTTTTGTTGAATGTTGATGTGAATTATTTGATGAATAATTAATCAGACTCAGCAACGGATAATAACAACATAAGAACACAACAATTTATCCTGGTTCACCATTAACTTGGCTACATCCAGTCCCTTCACTCCGAAGGCTTTAATCAACTAATTCAAAACACTTTGAATTACAACTCCTGACCCTCCAAGTCCGTATTCTAAAACAGCCTGACAACTCCAGACTTTTGAGGAACGAGAACAACTCCTTGATTCTACAATTCAAGTCTTTTCCTACCAATCTGACAACCCCAGATTGAAGAAGGAAACTACACCACTATCGAGTTTGATTACAAGGGTTTGGAACATTGCAAAGTTGCTTCTGGAAAGCTGATTGCTGCACTCTTTTGTTGCTTCTGGAAAGCTGATTGTTGCACTAAATTTATCTCTCGAAAACACTTAGAAAATATTGCTTTTGCACTCAAGTATTTCTCTCTTTTAAACTCTTGGATTATGTTGAATATGAAGCTTGAGTTCTTGTAATTTCAATGCTTAATGCTGCTGCCTGAAGCCTCCTTTTATAGCTGCAAATAGGGCTTTGTCCAAGCTTAAATTCGAAATAAATCTTGCTCAGATTTCCTTCAAAAATTCTGTTGGCCAATCCTGTTTCACTTAAATTAAAACCATATCTTTTTAGCTTCAGATTGCACTTGAAAATTCTGTTGACCAATCTTGTTTCTTTTAATTTCAAACCATATCTTTTTATGCTTCAGATTGCATTTGAATTTCTTCAAGTCTTCTGTGATTTTTGAATTAAATCCCCTTAATACTTTGATCAAATTTCTTTCAAAATTTAATCAAGTCTTCTTCGAATTTTAGTCAAGTCTTCATCGATTTGCATCATAATTTAAATTTTGGACCGTATGATCTTATGATCTCGACCAACTCTGGACCATGTAATCTGATCTGCACCATTCTGTGATCCTATAATCTCGATCAACTCTGGACCATGTGATTTGATATGTTCCCTTCTGTGATCCTATGATTTCGACCAATTTTGGACCATGTGATCTGATCGGTACCATTGATCTTATGATCTGGACCTTTTATCTTCTGATCTGGACCATTGATCTTTTGCTCTTGACATTTATCTTCTGATCTGGACCATTGATCTTTTGCTCTGGACATTTATCCTCTAATCTAGACCAAGTCTGGACTTAGTCTTATGTTCTAGACAATTATATCTTCTGATCTGGACCAAGTATGGACCAAGTTTTATGTTCTGGACCATGCTATTTTTTGGTCTGGACCAAGTCTTTTGTTCTGGACCATGCTATCTTCTGGTCTTGATTAAGTCTGGACTAATTCTTATGTTCACGACCATGCTATCTTCTGGTATGGACTATGTCTGGACCAAGTCTGACTTATGTAACCTTTTGGTCTGGAACAAGTCTCCTTCTAACAAGCTTCCTTCTGGTCTGGACCAAGTCTCCTTCTAGACTCCGCTTCCTTCTGATCTAGGCCGAGAAAGATATCCTCTGATGATGTTATTTTTTCTTCCCTTTGATGATATCCTCTGATGTTTGCCTTTAATGACATCCTCTGGTATCCTCTAGAAGTATCTTCTGGTATCCTCTAGATGTATCCTCTGGTCGAAACTTCTGGTGGGCTTTTTTATCTTCTGGTGACGTCATCCTCTAGTGTATCCTCTGATTTTGCACAGCCTCTAATTTTTTCTTCTAAGTCAAAGTACGATTTACATAAAATACTTTTGTTAACATCAAAACTTTGATTGCAAGAACCAACTTGGTTCCAACACATTCAGATTGCACAATTTTAATTGAGGGAAAAAGTTTGAATTGTTCCATGTGTGCCTTGAAAACGTATTTTGTTTTATCCGCTGTGATTTTTTTTTTAAATCTAGTATAAATTATTATATACGGTATTTTGGGGTTTAGGGTGTCAAACCAATGATCTAGCCTTTCTATTTTCCTGCAAAAGCTATTGTGCCACCTTTGATCAAAGTTAGATCTTGGAAGATAGACTTTTCTCCTGTCATATGTCGCGAGCATCCACTATCCAGCTATCATGACTAGTGTTTCAACTTGGCTGCTGAGAACATATGCAACATAAATAATTTTGTTCTTAGGTACCCAAATTTGGTTGGGTCCTAATTTGTTAGTCTTGAAAGTTTTCTTGTCTTTCCATGTGTTTAACATGGGACAAGATATTTTGGAGTGACCTTTCATGGAGCAAACAATACATAAAACATTAGGTTCGATAAGTTCAGACTTAGTTATTATTTCTTGGTATCCTAGACCTTTTTTACCATTTATACTAACCCCATAAATCATAGAAGCATAGTTGCTTCTTTCTATACTATTAGCTAGAAACTCTTGGAATGCTACTTCATATTTATCAGAATTATATATGACATTTTCTGAAGGTTTTGAGACATGATTATCTTTTAGAGTGGTATTTTCTATTTTAAGCTCAACTCTTTCAATTTTTAAAACATTAATTTCTTGGGTCAGTTTTGCATTTACTTTCTTAAGTGCTTTTAGTTTTAGAGACAAATTGTGGTTTTTATTTAAGAAATCATTTATGAATTTAATTAATTCAGATCGGGTTTAGTCAGAAAGTATCTCAATTTCTCCATCTGCTGATCCACTTCTATAGTCAGATTTATGATCAGTGTTGGATTCAAAGTCAAAATTAGTATAAGCCACAGCCAAATCTGCTTGCTCTTAATCATCAGAGGATTCATCAAAATCATCCCATGTAGCCATCAAAACCTTCTTCTTGGGTTTAGAGTCTTTCCTTGGATGTTTCCAATTTTCCAAATTTAGACATTCAGACTTGACATGCCCAGGTTCATTGAATCCATAGTAGATGATGCTTTTCTTGTCAGACTTGTCATCGTTTCCTCTTCTATAGTCAGAAAGTATCTCAATCTCTTCATCTGTTGATTCACTTCTATAGTCAGATTTATGATCAGTGTTGGATTCAGAGCCAAATCTGCTTGCTCTTAATCATCAGAGGATTCATCAAAATCATCCATTGTAGCCATCAAAACCTTCTTCTTGGGTCTAGAGTCTTTCCTCTGATGTTTCCCATTTTCCAGATTTAGACATTCAAACTTTACATGCCCAGGTTCATTGAATCATAGGCATATAATGCTTTTCTTGTCAGACTTGTCATCGTTTCCTCTGCTGGACCATTGGGAATTTCTTTGAGGGAATGACTTCTTTTTGTTGTGCCATTTCCTTTGAATTTTTCTAGATATGAAAGCCATATCTTAATCCCTTGAGTCCATATTCTAGTCATTTGAATCATTATCCTCTAATTCTGTTGTTACCTACATAGCCTTTTTTTGCGTGGATTTTAAAAGTCAAAGTCTTATGCTTCTTCTTGGGCTTATTTTCTACAAGCGCAATTACATGTGATCTCAAGGAGCTGACCATTTCTTCCAATTTAAGAGTGTTCATATCGTTATCTTCTTGAATGGTTATAATCTTATGTCTCCACTTGCTTGGTAAATAAAGGTGCAAACATGAGAAGGGGGGTGAGTTGTGTTTGCCAAAGTTGAATTATATTTGCTATTTTGTTGAAAGTTGATATAAATGATTTGGGGAAGAAACAATCAGACTCAGCAGTAGCAGATAATAACAACACAAGTATCTGAACATAAAGATTTATCCTGGCTCGCCATTTACTTGGCTACATCTAGTCCCTTCATTTAGAAGGCTTTAATCTACTAATTCAAACACTTTGAATTACATATCACCTGACCCTCCAAGCCAGTCTTCCCAAATAGCTTGACAGCCCTAGACTTTTGAGGAACAACAACACCTTGACCCTACAAGCCAAGTCTTCTCCTATCAATCTGACAACCCCAGATTGAAGAAGGAACATACACCACCTTGACCCTACAAGCCAAGTCTTCTCCTAACTATCTGACAACCCCAGATTGAAGAAGGAACTTACACCACTATCGGGTTTAATACAAAGGTTTGGAACTTGTTAAGTTTCTTCTGGAAAGCTGATTGTAACAGTGACTCTTACACTATAACACTTAGATAATATTTCTCTCTCACACAAGTGTTTCTCTCCTTTGAACTTTAAGCTTGAGTTCTTGTGTTTTTCGATGATTTCTTCTACGACCTGAAGCCTCTATTTATAGTTGAGATATGGGCTTTCACTTGGTCTACATTTAATTTTGAATTGTATCTTGCTCAGATTTCTATTGAAAATTCTTCAACCCGATTCTATTTCTTTTTAATTTTGAACCAAATCTTCCTCAAATTGAAATTAAATCTTCTTCAGACTTTGATAAGATCTCCTTCAAATTTCCATCAAGTCTTCTTCGAATTTTGAATCAAATCATCTACAAATCTGAATCAAGTCTTCTATGAATCTGGACCAATGTCTTCTTAGAATCTGGGTCGTGTCTTCTTCTAATCTGGACCATGTCTTCTTCTGGACCACGTCTTCTTATGATCTAGACCATGTTTCCTTCTAATCTGAACCATGTCTTCTTTTGATCTGGACCATGTCTTCTTCTGATGTTTGCCTTAGATGGTATCCTCTGATAATGTCATCTGATTCTTGCCTCTGATGATATCCTTTGATTTTTGCTTCTGATGGTATCCTCCGATTTTTGCTTCTGATGATATCCTCTGATATTTGCTTCTGAGGATATCCTTTGACTTTTTCTTCTGATGATATCCTCTAGTGACATCTTCTGGTTGTATCTTCTGGAGGTATCATCTGGTGATATCTTCTAGTGATATCCTCTGGTGACATCTTCTGGCTGTATCTTCTGGAGGTATCTATTGGAACCAAGTTGGTTCTTTCAATCAAAGTTTTGATGTTAACAAAAGTATTTTATGTAAGTTATATTTTGACTTAGAAGAACAAATCAGAGGCTGTACAAAATCAGAGGATGACACCATCAGAGGATACGTCCAGAGGAAGCAACTAGAGGATAAAAATGTCACCAGAAGTTTCGGCCAGAGGAAACATCCAGAGGATATATTTAGAGGGTACTAGAGGATGCTTCCAGAGGATACCAGAGGAAATATCCAGAGGATAACAGAGGACGCATCCAGAGGATACCATAGGATGTTATCAGTGGGTACCAGAAGATACCTCCAAAGGATGTCATCAAAGGCAAACATCAGAGGATAGCATGATTCAGAGGATATCATCAAAGGGAAGGAAAAATAACATCATCAGAGGATATCTTTCTTGGCGCAGATCAAAAGGAAGCAGAGTCCAAAAGGAAACCTGGTCCAAACTAGAAGGAAGCTTGTCAGAGGGAGACTTAGTCTTGACCAGAAGATAGCATGGTCGTGAATATAAGATTTAGTCCAGACTTGGTCCAGACTTAATCCAGACTTGGCCCAGACCAGAAGATAGCTTGGTCCATAACATAAAACTTGATCCAGACTTGGTCCAGATTAGAAGATATAATTGTCCAAAACATAAGACTTAGTCCAGATTTAACTCAGACTTAGTCCAGTGTTGATACAGATTTAATCCAGACTTGGTCCAGATCAGAGGATAAATGTCCAAATTAAAAGATCAATGGTCTATATTAAAATATCAAATATCCAGATTAAAAGATCAATGGTCCAGATTAAAATATCAAATGTCCAGATTAAAAGATCAATGGTCCGGATGAAAAGATCAAAGGTCCAGATTAGAAGATCAATGGTTCAAATCAGAGGATCACATAATGGCACAAATCAGATCACATGGCCCAGAATTGGTCGAGATCAGAGGATCACATAATGGTACAGATCAGATCACATGGTCTAGAGTTAGTCGAGATCAGAGGATCACATAATTGGTATAGATCAGATTACATGGTCCGGAATTGGCCGAGATCAGAGGATCACAGAATGGTATAGATCAGATCACATGGTCCATAGTTGGTCGAGATCAGAGGATCACAGAATTGGTACAGATCAGATTACATCGTCCATTGTTGGTCGAGATCAAAAGATCATACGGTCTAGAATTAAAATCATGATGCAAATCAATGAAGACTTGATTAAAATTCGAAGAAGACTTGATTAAATTTTGATAGAAATTTGATCAAAGTATTAAGGGGATTTGATTCAAAAAATCACTAAAGACTTGAAGAAATTCGAATGCAATCTGAAGCTTAAAAGGATGTGGTTTGAAATTAAAAGAAACAAGATTGGTCAACAGAATTTTCAAGTGCAATCTGAAGCTAAAAAGATACGATTTTAATTTAAGTGAAACAGGATTGGCCAACAGTATTTTCGAAGGAAATACGAGCAAGATTTATTTCGAATTTAAGCTTGGACAAAGCCCTATTTGCAGCTATAAAAGGAGGCTTTAGGCAGCAGCATCAAGCATCGAAAAACACAAGAACTCAAGCTTCATATTCAACATAATCGAAGAGTTCAAAAGAGAGAATCACTTGAGTGCAAAAGCAAAATTTTCTAAGTGTTTTCGAGAGAGAAATTCAGTGCAACAATCAGCTTTCCAGAAGCAACTTTACAGAGTTTCAAACCCTTCTAATCAAACCCGATAATGGTGTAGATTCCTTCTTCAATCTGGGGTTGTCAGATTGGTAGGAGAACATTTGACTTGTAGAGTCAAGGTGTTGTTTTGGTTCCTCAAACGTTTGGGGTTGTCAGGCTGTTTGAGAAGACTGGCTTGGAGGGTCAGGTGCTGTAATTCAAAGATATGAATTAGTGGATTAAAGCCTTCAGGATGAAGGGACTGGATGTAGCCAATTAATGGTGAACCAGGATAAATTGTTGTGTTCTTATGCTGTTATTTTCCGCTGCTAAGTCTGATTAAATTATTCATCAAGTAAATCACATCAATACTCAACAAAACAACAAAAAGATTTAAAGTTTGGCAAACACAATTCAACCCCCTTTCTCGTGTTTGCACCTTCAGTATCCTCTGGTGATATCTTCTGGTGACTTCATCCTCTAGTGACATCCTCTGGCGACGTCATCCTCTGGTAGTATCCACTAGTGATGTCATCCTCTGATTTTTGCATTCTTTTTTGAATTCAAATATATTATTCTCATAAAATACTTTTGTTAACATCAAAACATTGAGTGTAAGAACCAACTTGGTTCCAACAATCTCCCCCTTTTTGATGATGACAAAACTTGTATTTTTTATAACCATTATTCTTTCTATTTCTTTGACTCCCCCTAAGACTAAGCATCAGTTTCTCCCCACTTTATCTCTTTCTCATATATCTTTCTCCCTCTAAATCTAAGCCACACTTTATCTTCTTTATCAAATATCTTCTCCTCCTTTTGTCATCAGACAAAAAGGCTTGAACGTGATCTTGCTCCACCTTGTATCTTCTCCCCCTTTTTTCATTTTTTTATTTTGAATAACATGAACATATTACAAGAAAATATAAAAAACTAATGTAAAACTAAACTACTTTGAAGTAATTACAATGTCAGTCACAGATGAAGGTAAGACTTAGGTTTTTCTTGATGAAGTCAAACCTATCTTCAGGTAGTGTTTTGGTGAATATGTCAGCCCATTGGTGATCAGTGTCTACAAACTTAATGTTGAGTACCCCTTTTTGAACAAAGTCTCTGATGAAGTGATGTTTGATCTCTATGTGTTTAGCTCTGGAATGAAGTATAGGGTTTTTGGTTAGATTGATGGCAGAAGTGTTGTCACAATAAATGGGAATGTTGCTTTCTTGGATTTTATAGTCTTCCAGCTGATGTTTCATCCAAATGAGTTGAGAACTGCATCCGGCTACTGAAATGTATTTAGTCTCTGCTGTTGACATGGCAATTGTGCTTTGTCTCTTACTTGACCAGGATATTAAGTTTTCACCTAAAAATGTGCAGTTTCCACTTGTGCTCTTTCTCTCAAGTTTATCTCCAACATAGTAAGAGTCACAGTATCCACTAAGTTTGTATTGAGGAGTTTTCTTGTAGAACAAGGTAAGGTTGGTAGTGCCTTTTAAGTATCTAAGGATTCTCTTAACAACAGTTAAATATGATTCCCTAGTGTCAGATTGAAATCTTGCACATACACATACATTAAACATGATGTCAGGTCTAGAAGCAGTGAGGTAAAGTAGAGATCCTACCATTCCTCTGTAGGTTTTTTGATCAACTTTTTGGCTTGAATCATCCTTTACAAATGAGCAAGTAGGGTGCATTGGTGTAGCCATAGGTTTGCAATCACTCATCTTAAAGTTCTTGAGAAGCTCCTTTGTATATTTCGTTTGATGAATGTATATACCTTTTTGACTTTGTTGAATTTGTATCCCTAAGAAGAACTTAAGTTCTCCCATCATACTCATTTGAAATTCTTGCTGCATTAATTTAGAAAATTCTTAGCAAAGAGTGCCATTAGTAGATCCAAAAATAATATCATCAACATAAACTAGAATAATAAGAATATCATCTTCTATTGATTTTCTAAAAAGTGTATTGTCTACTTGTCCTCTTTCAAAGTTATTTTTAAGCAAGAAGTTACTAAGTCTATCATACTATGCCCTAGGTGCTTGTTTTAAACCATACAATTATTTTTTAAGTTTAAAAACATGATTTGGAAATCCAAAACTTTCAAAACCTGGGGGTTGTTTAACATAGACTTCTTCACTTATATAACCATTTAGAAAAGCGCTTTTAACATCCATTTGAAATAATGTAATGTTATTATTTACAGCAAAGGAAAGTAGGATAAGAATAGCTTCTAACCTGGCCACTAGAGAAAATGTCTCAGTGTAGTCAATGCCTTCTTGCTAATTGTAGCCTTGTGCAACAAGTCTTGCGTTGTTTCTGACCACTTCACCTTTTTCATTTAGCTTATTTCTAAAAGCCCACTTGGTTCCAATAATGTTCTTTTCTGGTCTTAGTACTAGATCCCAAACCTCATTTCTCTCAAATTCATTTAACTCTTCTTGCATTGCAACAATCCATCAATTTTCTGCCAATGCTTCATCAACAGAGCTACGCTCAATAGATGAGAGTAGGCCAAACAAACTGGTTTCTTTAAGTGATGATTTGGTCCTTAAAGGATCACTTTCACTTCCAATGATTAGAGTTTTAGGATGAGATGACTTGTACTTCCATCCACATCTTGCTTCTGACTTATCTTCAGATTCATCTTTTGAAGATTTGTTAGATTCTTCTGATTTTCTTGTATCCTTTACTTTTTCATGTTCTTCTGGTTTGCCTACATCAGCTTCCTCTAGTTCTAGTAAACCTGCACTATCATCATATTGCTTTGAATCTTTTTCTTCATCTTCTGATTCACTTCCAGAGTTTGACTCTGTGTTGGATCCAGAGGCAGAGTTGGTGTGAGCCATCAAAGCCAATTATGCTTCTTCATTACAGAAGATTCTTCAGAATCATCCCATGTAGCCATCATACTCTTCTTCTTGGGTCTGGAGTCTTTCTTCTAGTGTTTCTCTTTCTCCATGTTTGTACATTCTGACTTGATATGTACAGGTTAATTGCATCCATATCAGATAATACTTTTCTTATCATATTAATCCTTTCCTCTGTTGGAATGCTTGGAGTACCTTTGGGGAAATTTCTTCTTTCTGTTGTGCCACATCTTAAGAACCTTTCTAGTTATGAAAGCAATCTCTTCTTCCTCTGAGTTCAAATTCTTATCATCTGAATCACTATCTTATTAATCTATTGTTCCTTTTAGAACTTTCTATTGAAAGCGCAAACCCGAGAAAGGGGGGGTTGAATTGTGTTTGACTTAACTTGAATACTTTTCCTGTTTTTATACTTTTAAAACAAAACTTGATGTATAATTAAAAACAGAGTTACCAGCGGATAAAAAGTAAAAATAAAACTCACAGTTTTTATACTGGTTCACCGTTAACGAGGCTACGTCTAGTCCCTTCACCTTGTAGGATTTCACTAATTCAAACCTTGAATTACAACCTTTATACTGACCCTCCAAGTCAGTCTTCTCAAACAGTCTAACAATCCTAGACTTCTTTGAGGAATGCAGCTCCTGTCTTCAGCCAATCTGACAATCCCAGATTGTAGAAGAAATCACAACACTATGAATCTAATTGCCAAGTAACCTGCTACCCCTTCTGACTCCCTCAGATTGTTGACTCTACTTCAACAACTTAGATTTAACACACAACACTATGAATCTAATTGCCAAGTAACCTGCTACCCCTTCTGACTCCCTCAGATTGTAGACTCTACTTCAACAACTTATATTTGACGCAATGGAAGGAAAATAACACGAGTACTTGCTTCTTGAAAGCTGGAACACACAATTGACCTCTCTGAAAATTTGAGTATTTGCTTTCAAAGTGTATGACTCTTTTGTGATTTTCGATGCTAAGTATTCTGCCTTGAGCCTCCTTTTATAGATGCAGATTTGGGCCTCTTCCAATGCTTAAATTCGAGCTGAATCTTGCTGGATTCTCTTGCGAAAATAACTTGACCAATTGGGCTTCATTTAAATAAAAAACATAACTTCAGATTTCTCTGAATTCGGCCATCCCTGTACCACACTTCCTAACCCTCTGATCTTCTGATTTCAGCCATCCTGGACTCGCACATGATATGCTATAATCCTCTGAACTCGGCCTTTGCTGGACGACACATCCTGTCCCTCTGATTTCGGCCAACACTGGGCCATGGTCTGATCTTCTGATCTGGGCCATCACTGGGCCAAATAATTTATTCTGAACCATTAAACTGAATATTTTTCCTCTGATCTGGACAAATTCTGGACTTGGTGTGGAATGAACTTAAATTAACTTGAGAAAAAAATATTTCAGTCTGGACATTTTACCTTTGATTTTGGACCAGGTCTGGATTGATTCTGGAATTCATTTCTTCTGGTCTGGACTTAGTTTCATGCCCTGAATCATGCTATCTTATGGTCTGGGTCAGATCTGGATTGATTCTCTTGTTTTGGACTTATTAACTTATCTTCTGGTTGAGTCTGGAACAAGTCTGGGCTGTTTTAATTTCTCACTGCCAGGCCATCTTCTGGTCAGAATAACTTCTGGAATAAATATGATATTTGATTCCTCTTGGTCTGGACAAACTCTCCCTCTGGCAGGCTTTCCTCTGGTATGGTCCAGGTCTTCTTCTGATTTTTCTTCCTTCTGTTCTGGGCCAGCAAAGATATCTTCTGGTGATGTTTTGACATTCCTGGAGTATCTTTTTTGTAATTCCAGAATTCATTTTCTAGAATCCTTTGATCTTCTGCTTCTGATTATTTCAATTTCTAGTGGTATTTAATTTAATAATTCAAGGTACAAAATAAGATTACATTGAGTACTTTTGTAAACATCAAAATCCTAAGACTTAGAACCAACTTGGTTCCAACACTTTCTTCTGCTTGGATTTCAAGGCTAGGGTTTTATTCTTCTTCTTGGGCTCATCTTCTTAGAGCTCAATTTCATGTGATTTGAGGGAGTTGATTAATTGTTCCAGCTTTAGAGTATTCAGATCCTTTGCTTCTTTAATGGCAGTGATATTTGGTCTCCCTTGGTTGGCAGGCTCCTAAGAATTTTCTTCAAGTGATCAGTAGTAGTGTAACTCATCTTAAGTACCTTTAATCCTGAGACCAGGGTCTGGAATCTGGAAAATATGGTTTCAATGTCTTCATCTTCTTCCAAATTCCTCTGGACCATGTCTTCTTCTAATCTGGACCATGTCTTCGTTTGGACCATGTTTTCTTTTGATCCGGACCACGTTTCCTTCTAATTTGGACCATGTCTTCTTTTGATCTGGACCATGTTTCCTTCTGATCTGGACCATTTCTTCTTTTGATTTGGACCATGTTTCCTTCTGATCTGGACCATGTCTTCTTCTGATGTTTTCCTCGGATGGTATCCTCTTATAAAGTCATCTAATTCTTACCTCTGATGATATCCTTTGATTTTTGCTTCTGATGCTATCCTGTGGTGACATCTTCTGGAGGTATCCTCTGGTGATATCTTCTGGTGATATCCTCTGGTATTCTCTAGTGACATCCCCTGGTTGTATCTTATGGAGGTATCCTCTGGTGATATCTTCTGGTGACTTCATCCTCTGGAACATCTTCTAGTGACGTCATCCTCTGGTGGTATCCTCTAGTGATGTCATCCTCTGATTTTTGCATTCTTCTTCGAAGTCAAATATATTATTCTCATAAAATACTTTGGTTAAATTCAAAACTTTGAGTGTGAGAACCAACTTGGTTCCAACAGAAAACTCCTAAGAAATTTCTTAACATGATCAGCAATAGTATAACTCTTTTCAAGAACCTTTAATCCTAAGATCAAAGTCTGGAATATGGAAAACATTGTTTCAATATTTTTATTTCTTCCATATGAAATAATTCATATTTTCTGACTATATGGTTGGCCTTTGATTTCTCAACTTGCTTGCTTCCTTCAGAAGTCAGAACCAGATTGTCATAGATGCTTTTTGTTGTTTCTTTGTCAATGCATTTGTCAAACTCCTTAAAGGTGATTGCATTTATCATGAATGTTATGGATTTGTGATACATCTTCATATGTTCAACATCCATCTCTTTCCTTGGAATCTTAATGCTATAAGTATTTCTTGGAGCAGTGTAGCCATCTTCCACTAAGTCCCAATGTTCAAGATCTTGTGAGATAAAGAAGCTTATGAGTCTATCCTTCCAATACTCAAATATTTCTCCATCAAACAGAGGTGGTTTGTTGAAGTTTCCACACCAGACTTCTTCACCAAATCTAAACATGTTGAATACTTGCATCTATCCTCAAAAACTGTAAAGTGCTCAGCCTTGAGACCGACCTCTTGATGATGATTGAATGTGAAAAACACGAGAAGGGAGGTTAAATTGTGTTTGTCTAAGTTGGATTCTTTTTAATTATTTATTCAAGAACTAGTTCAGGTTTGTTGATTTTAACTAAAAGATAGGCAGTAGCAATCATGCTTAAGTAATCAGAGGCAACAATAAAGTAAATAGTGTGTAAAGCAAATTGACACAAGATTTATCCTAGTTCACCACCAACATGGTAGCTACATCCAGTCCTTTCACTTAGAAGGATTTAACCACAAATTCAAATCCTTGAATTACACAAAACCTAACCCTACAAGTTAGTCTTCTCAAAACAACTACAAACTTTATATGGCAAACAAACACCTAGATCTTACAAGTCACATAACCTAAAAACTAAAAATTGTTGAAGGCAACTATGAAGGTGCAAACACGAGAAGGGGGGGTTGAATTGTGTTTGACTAACTTGAATACTTTTTCTGTTTTTGCAGTTTTACAACAAAACTTGATGTATGAATAAAACAGAGTTAGCAGCGGATATAAAGTAAAAATAAAAACACAGAATTTTATACTGGTTCACCGTAAACGAGGCTACGTCCAGTCCCTTCACCTTGAAAGATTTCACTAATTCAAACCTTGAATTAAAACAGTTCCACTAACCCTCCAAGTCAGTCTTCTCAAACAGTCTAACAATCCTAGACTCTTGAGGAATACAACACCTTGACTTCCTAAGTCAAGTCTTCGCCTACCAATCTGACAACCCCATATTGTAAAAGGAATTACAACGCCTTGAATCTAATTGCCAAGTAATCTGCTACCCATTCTGACTCCCTCAGATTGTAGACTCTACTTAAACAACTTAGATCTAACACAAGGGAAAGAAAATAACATGAGTGCTTGCTTCTTGAAAGCTGGAAATCACAATTAACCTCACTGAAAACTTGAGTGTTTGCTTTTAGAAGTGTATGACTCTTTTGTGATTTTCGTTGCTAAGTATTCTATCTTGAGCCTCCTTTTATAGATGCGAATTAGGGTCTCTTCCAAGCTTAATTTCGAGCTGTATCTTGCTGGATTCTCTTGCAAAAATATCTTTACCAATCGGGCTTCACTTAAATAAAAAACATATCTTTTTAAGCTTCAGATTTGCTTTAAAAAATAACTGGCCAATCATGTCTTTAGTTTCATCCCGCCAATAGCTTCTGAACTCCCATACGACTTCACTTTATTTTTGTAACAAATCCTTTTAATACTTTTATCAAATTAAATTAAATCTCCACCGTTAAGCCTCATGATTAAATCTGGACCGTTTGATCTTCTGCGCTAGTCCACATCTGGACCATACTAAGTGATCTGTTGTGATCCTCTGATCTCGGCCAATGCTGGACCACACATTCTGTCCTTCTAATTTCGGCCAACACAGGGCCATGGTCTGATCTTCTGATCTCGGCCAACACTGGGCCATATACTTAAATCTGGACCATTGATCTGAACATCTTCCCTCTGATCTGGACCAATTCTGAACTGGGTATGGATTGATCTGAAATTAAATCTAGACAAATAATATTTCAGTCTGGACATTTTACCTTCTGATTTGGATCAGGTCTGGATCATATCTGGACATAATTTCTTCTTGTCTGGACTTAGTTTCATACCCTGAACCATGCTATCTTCTGGTCTGGGTCAAATCTGGATTGAATCTCTTGTTCTGGACCCATTAATTTATTCTCTGATTAAGTCTGGATCAAGTCTGGGCTGTTTATCATTTCACTGCCAGGCCATCTTCTGGTCAGAATAACTTCTGGACTAAGTCTGACTTATGATTGCTTCTGGTCTGGATCAAGTCTCCCTCTAGCAGGCTTCCCTCTGGTCTGGTCCAGGTCTCCTTCTGACTTTGCTTCCTTCTGATCTGGGCCAGCAAAGATATCCTCAGGTAATTCCAGGATGCATCCTCAGCTACCTTTTGGATGCATTATCTGGTGGCTTCATCTTCTGCCTCTGCAAACTTCATTTCTGGTGGTATTTAATGTAATAATTCAATGTACAAAATAAGATTACATGGAGTGCTTCTGTAAACATCAAAATCCTAAGTACTTAGAACCAACTTGGTTCCAACAACACCTTGACCCTACAAGTCAAGTCTTCTGAACACAACCTGAAAACCACATATTGCTATAGGAAAACTAAAGACACTATTGAGCAGGGTTACACAAGTTTGGAATGAATTGCGTGTTGCTTTTACAAAGCAGATTGTTACAATTGATTTCTCACACTAAAACACTTACAAAATCCTAAGTACTTACATGGAGTGCTTTTGTAAACATCAAAATCCTAAGCAGATTGTTGCTTCTCACACTAAGATTACATGGAGTGCTTTTGTAAACATCAAAATCCTAAGTACTTACAACCAACTTGGTTCCAACAATCTCCCCTTTTTGATGATGACAAAACCTTAACTTATTTTGCTAGCTTGCAACTCGAAGACTTGAATTAATCCCCCTTAGACCAATATCTCCCCCTAAGTCTGATACTGACTTTTTCTTCTCCTTTTCAACTCCTTCTCTTTTGACTCTTTCTTTTCTTCTCTTCTCCACTGCTTTTCAACTCCTTCTTTATTCTCTCTTTCTTTTCTCCCTTCACATTGCCTCTCCTTTTCAACTCCTTCTTTTTTCACTCTTTCTTTTTCTCTCTTTATTTTTCTCTCTCCCTGTTTCCTCTCCTTTTCAACTTCTTCTCTATTCATTTCTTTCTTTTTCACTCCTCCTTTCTTTTTATCTCTCCTTTTCTACTTATTTCTCCTTTTTCTCTTTCCCCCCTTTTGTCATCAGCCAAAAAGAGGTCCTACTATTTTTGTAATTTTTTGTTTTTCTCTTTACAAATAATAGAAAGTAAAAACAGAAAATGAAAAAGCATAAAATAAAATTACAAGAAAATTAAAAAAAACTCCTAAGATGACTACTTGAGCTAGTCAGATATGGAGATAATGCTGAGATGCTTCTTGATGAACTCGAACCTATCTTCAGGTAATGCTTTGGTGAAGATGTCAGCCCATTGATGATTAGTGTCCACAAACTGGATGCTTAAAGTCCCTTTTTGAACATGGTCCCTAATGAAATGGTGTTTTATTTCAATGTGTTTGGCTCTAGAGTGTAAGATAGGGTTCTTGGTTAGGTTTATGGCTGAAGTGTTATCATAGAACAAAGGGATATTGGTTTCAAAGATGTTGTAATCTTCAAGTTGATGTTTCATCCATAGTAACTGTGAACTGCATCGTGCTGCTGATATATACTCAGCTTCAGCTGTTGATATAGCAATGGTGCTTTGTCTTTTGCTTGACCAAAAGATCAAATTATCACCTAAGAAAGTGCAGTTGCCGCTTGTACTTTTCCTTTCCAGCTTGTCTCCAGCATAGTCGGAATCACAAAAACCTCTGAGTTTGTATGTTGGGGTTTTCTTGTATAACAGGGTAAGGTTAATGGTTCCTTTAAGGTATCTCAAAATTCGTTTGACAGCAGTTAAATGGGATTCCCTAGGGTCAGCTTGAAAACGGGCACAAACACAAACACTAAACAAAATGTTAGGTCTAGAAGCAGTTAAATAAAGAAGGGATCCAATCATACCTCTGTATGTTTTCTGGTCTACCTTTTGGCTGGTTTCATGTTTCTCAAGTGAGCAGGTTGGGTGCATGGGGGTGGCCATAGGCTTACATTCACTCATTTTGAACTTTTTAAGAAGTTCTTTAGTTATTTAGATTGGTGAATGAGTATACCGTATTTACCTTGATGAATCTGAATTCCCACGAAGAACTTAAGTTCTCCCATCATGCTCATTTGGAACTCTTTCTGCATTAGGTCAGAAAACTCTTTAATGGATTTCCAAAGATGATATCATCAACATAAACTTGAATAATTAAAATATCATTTTTAATGGATTTCTTAAATAGAGTATTATCAATCTGACCTCTATCAAATTCATTTTTAAGCAGAAAGTTACTAAGTCTGTCATACCATGCCCTTGGTGCTTCTTTTAAACCATATAAAGATTTCTTAAGTTTAAAAACATGGTCTGGAAAATCAGAATTTTCAAATCCAGGGGGCTGTTTGACATAGACTTCCTCACTTATATAGCCATTTAAGAATTATATCGTGATTATCAGCAAATGATAAAATAACCTGGCCACTAGAGCAAATGTCTTAGTGTAAACTATACCTTCCGGTTGACTGTATCCTTGAGCTACAAGTCTGGCTTTGTTCCTTACCACTTTGCCTTTTTCATTGAGTTTATTCCTGAACACCCACTTGGTTCCAATAATGTTTTTGTTTGGTCTGGATACTAGATCCCAAACATCATTCCTTTGAAATTCATTCAGCTCTTCTTGTATTGCAAGTATCCAACCTTCTACTTCAGATTTGAAGATTTGTCGTATTCTTGCTTGAAGCTTCTGCTTTTTCAAGTTCTTTTGCCTACAACAGCTTCTGATTCTGATAAATCAACTTCTGGTTCTGGTAAATCTGTAACAGCTTCTGATTCTGGTAAATATCCAGATTTCTCTTCTGACTTATCTTGGCTGTTTTTGACTTGATCAGATTTATCTTTTGAAGATTTGTCATGTGTTGCTGACTTGCTTGTATCCTTTTCCTTTCCAAGTACTTCTGTTTCTTCTGCTTGTGCTCCCTTTGGTTCTGGTGAGCCTGCACTATCTTTATCTTGCTTTGATTTGTCAAGATCAAGCAGTTTGTCATAACATAATCCAAATCAAATAATTTAAAAATGAACTCAGTACAGCCAAACCATTAATTCCGCTTCTGGTGGTTTCTGCTTGTTTTTGAAACCATTGGAATGCTGGTTCTGCTGAAGTGTTCAATTCGTTTGAATCATCTCGTTCCTCTGACAATTTGATAACCTGCAGAATAATTATCGAGCTTTGATTTTTTAAGATCAAACTTCTCGTTATCATAGTAAACATAAATTTCAAACAATAATAGTATTTACAGCAAGATGTAACCTCTATGTCAACAGTTTCAGTTTTACTCTGAAAATCCTCTTGCTTCTGATTTTCAGATTCTGAATCTGTATGTTATGTGATTACATGGTTTGGATTAATGGATTTGAATTCCCTTCCAGGTTTGTAGTCTTGATGAATTTCACTAGAGTGTTTGAAGAACTCTCTTGATTTTGATTCTTCTCTTTCTGCTTTGGCTGATACACCATGTTCCTCTGGTGATTCTGGTAATTATACTGGTTCTGATTCTGGTTCTGGTTAGGGTTCTGGTACTGATTCAGATTCAGGTTCTAGTGTCGGTTCTAGTTCCAGTTCCCGTGCCTCTGATACTGGTTCCAGTTCTGGTTCTGGTTTCAGTTCCTATACCTCTGATACTGGTTCTTGTTCTGATTCTAGTTCCAGTTCCTGTTCTGATTTGTGTGATATGCGTGATTTCTTTGATATTTCCTGTTCCTCCTATGATTTTGGTTATGGTTCTGATAGGTATTGTGTTGACCAGTTCTTCTTCTACCAGAGTCACTTGGCGTCTGTTTGGTAGATGTTGGAATATAAACCTTCTTCTTCTTATGCATTGCCAACATCCATTGTCCAGGCACCATTGTTGGTGTCTCTTTCTAGTTGCTCAGAATATCTGCAACATAAACAATTTGATCTTTTGGTACCCAGAACTGATTGGGTCCAGGTTTGTTAGTCTTAACAACTCTCTGATCTAGTTCAGATTTTACCATTGGACAAGATAATTCAAAGTGACCTTTCTTAGTAAAAACATCAGAATGAACAGTTTTAGTATCATCAATAGTTTCTATAAAACCAAGACCTCTCTTTCCAATGTTACTGTTTCCATAAATCATAGATGCATATTTACTTCTTTCCATTCCATTAGAAATAAAGTTTTAAAAAAATTGCTCATGCATATCAGATTCACAAACAGTTTTGGAAGTGGAACAAATATTACTTTTGAGAGTTTGGTTTTCATATTTGAGTCTTGCAACTTCAATTTTAAAATCCTTGTTTTCAGTTGCATACTCATAATTTCGATTCTTTAAAACTTGGACTTCTTTGGTTAGATTTTTCTTATCTTCCCTAAGAGTTTTTAGTTTTAAAGATATCTTATTGTTTGCATTTAAAAAGTCTTTTAAAGCCTCAATTAGTTCAGATCTAGTGAGATCAGAAAATACCTCACTGTCTTCATCTTCTGATTCTGTTCCAGAGCCTGAGCCGTATCTAGAGCTTGAGTTGGTATGAGCCATCAGAGCCAGAATTGCTCCCTCTGATGTGATTCCAGACTTGCTTGAATGACTGCTTCGATCATTCTTCCTTTTGCCTGTTTTCCTTCCTCAAATCGTGCCTTTATGAAGTCCAGAGGCAGACCTGATGTGTGCCATCTTTGCTGTTTCTGCCTCTTCTTCATCAGACGATTCTTCCTTTGATTCTGATGCATCCTAGGCTGCCATCAGACCCTTCTTTCTAAATCTAGAATTCTTCTTGTGCTGTTTTCCTTTTTCCAGATTTGGACATTCTGACTTGATATGTCCAGGTTCATTGCATCCATAACAGACGATACTCTTCTTGTCAGATTCTTCCTTTCCTTTGTTGTTATGTTTCTTCTTGAAGCTTCTTCTCTTCCTATTTTCCCAGATCTTAACCATCTGTTTGAATAAGTAAGCCATATCATCACAGTCACTGTCGCTATCCTCTGATTCTGATGTTGCCCTTGCAGCTTTCTTCTTCTTCTTCTTTGGTTCATCTACTTCTAGTTCTATTTCATGAGACCTGAGTGAGCTGATCAGATCTTCAAGTTTTAAGTTGTTCAAATCTTTGGCTTGCTGAACTGCAGTAACCATTGGTCTCCACTTGGTTGGTAAGCTTCTTAGAATCTTCTTGACATGATCTGCTGTTGTGTAGCTTTTCTTCAGACCTTCAGTCTAGATATTAGAGTTTGGAATCTGTAGAACATTCCATCAATGTTTTCATCATCTTCCATCTTGAACATCTCATACTGTTTGACCAGTATGTTAGCCCTTGCTTCTTGAACCTGCTGGGTTCCTTCATAGGTCAGAACCAGACTGTCGAATATGCTCTTTGCTGTTTCTTTATTTGTGCATCTGTCAAATTCCTTGAATGTGATGGCACTGATCATGATGTTTCTGGACTTGTGATGAAGTTTGTATAATCTGCTCTGGTCTGGTTTCATATCATCCATGTCCAGTTCTTTAGTTGGATCTTCTAGAACAGTTGGTGCAGTGTATCCTCTGACTACCAACTTCCATAATTCACGATCTTGAGATATGAAGAAACTTCTCATTCTGTCCTTCCAATACTCAAATCTTTCTCCATCAAATAGTGGTGGTCTGTTAATGTTGCCTCCCAATTCTTCTGACATGTTGAACCCTTGGACCTTTCCTCAAACACTGTAAAGTGCTCAACCTTGAGATTGAGCTCTGATGCCAATTGAAGGTGCAAATACGAGAATGAGGGGTTGAATTGTGTTTGACTAACTTGAATACTTTTTCTGTTTTTGCAGTTTTAAAACAAAACTTGATGTATGAATAAAACAGAGTTAGCAGCGGATATAAAGTAAAAATAAAAACACAGAATTTTATATTGGTTCACCGTTAACGAGGCTACGTCCAGTCCCTTCACCTTGAAGGATTTCACTAATTCAATCCTTGAATTAAAACAGTTCCACTGACCCTCCAAGTCAGTCTTCTCAAACAGTCTAACAATCCTAGACTCTTGAGGAATACAACACCTTGACTTCCTAAGTCAAGTCTTCTCCTACCAATCTGACAACCCCAGATTGTAGAACGAATTACAACGCCTTGAATCTAATTGCCAAGTAATCTGCTACCCATTCTGACTCCCTCAGATTGTAGACTCTACTTCAACAACTTAGATCTAACACAAGGGAAAGAAAATAACACGAGTGCTTGCTTTTGGAAAGCTGGAACTCACAATTAACCTCACTGGAAACTTGAGTGTTTTCTTTTGGAAGTGTATGACTCTTTTGTGATTTTCGATGCTAAGTATTCTATCTTGAGCCTTCTTTTATAGATGCGAATTAGGGTCTCTTCCAACCATAATTTCGAGCAGTATCTTGCTGGATTCTCTTGCAAAAATATCTTGACCAATCGGGCTTCACTTAAATAAAAAACATATCTTTTTAAGCTTCAGATTTGCTTTCAAAAATAACTGGCCAATCATGTCTTTAGTTTATTTTTGTAACAAATCCTTTTAATACTTTGATCAAATTAAATTAAATCTCCCACGTTAATCCTCATGATTAAATTTGGACCGTTTGATCTTCTGCGCTAGACCACATTTGGACCATACTAAGTGATCTGCTGTGATCCTCTGATCTTGGCCAATGCTGGACCACACATTCTGTCCTTTTGATTTCGTCCAACACAGGGCCATGGTCTGATCTTCTGATCTCGGCCAACACTGGGCCATATACTTAAATCTAGACCATTGATCTGAACATCTTCCCTCTGATCTGGACCAATTCTGAACTGGGTATGGATTGATCAGAAATTACATCTAGACAAATAATATTTCAGTCTGGACATTTTACCTTCTGATTTGGATCAGGTCTGGATCATATGTGGACATCATTTCTTCTTGTCTGGACTTAGTTTCATACCCTGAACCATGCTATCTTCTGGTCTAGGTCAAATCTGGATTGAATCTCTTGTTCTGGACCCATTAATTTATCCTCTGATTAAGTCTGGATCAAGTCTGGGCTGTTTATCATTTCACTGCCAGGCAATCTTCTGGGCAGAATAACTTCTGGACTACGTCTGACTTATGATTCCTTCTGGTCTGGATCAAGTCTCCCTCTAGCAGACTTCCTTATGGTCTGGTCCAGGTCTCCTTCTGACTTTGCTTCCTTCTGATCTGGGCCAACAAAGATATCCTCTGGTAATTCTAGGATGCATCCTCTGGTACCTTTTGGATGCATTATCTGGTGGCTTCATCTTCTGCCTCTGCAAACTTCATTTCTGGTGGTATTTAATGTAATAATTCAAGGTATAAAATAAGATTACATGGAGTGCTTTTGTAAACATCAAAATCCTAAGTACTTAGAACCAACTTGGTTCCAACAACACCTTGACCCTACAAGTCAAGTCTTCTGAACACAACCTGAAAACCACATATTGCTATAGGAAAACTAAAGACACTATTGAGCAGGGTTACAAAAGTTTGGAATGAATTGTGTGTTGCTTCTACAAAGCAGATTGTTACAATTGATTTCTCATAGTAAAACACTTACAAAATATTTCTTTGATCAAGAGCTTCTCTAGAAATTAAACCTTTGAACTTTGAATACTTTGGAAATTTGAGCTCTCAAAAGTTTTTTTTTTGAATTGTATAGATTTATGAGTTTATGAGTTTGTGGTTTCTTCTTCATCCTTGAGTATCTATTTATAGAATAGATTACGGTTTTACTTTTGTCCTTGTAAAATATGGATCATATATTTCTTGTGATCAAATTCTGAATGTACTTTCTTATGAACACATTATAAGCGTATCCTCTAGTGAATAATTATTAGTGTTTCTTCTTGTGAATAATTCTGTGTATCTTCTTGTGAACAAATTTTGAGCATATCTTCTTGTGAGCAAATTATAGGCATATCTTCTTGTGAACAAATTATGAGCATATCTTCTTGTGAACAATATTTTGACCATATCTTCTTGTGAACAACATTTTGACCATATCTTCTTGTGAACAACATTTTGACCATATCTTCTTGTCAACAACATTTTTGACAAAATTTTCTTGTGAACAATATTTTAGCCATATCTTATTCTAAACAATATTTTGACCATATCTTCTTGTGAACAATTTTTTGACCATACATTTTTGTGAACAATATTTTGGCCATATCTTATTTTCACCTTGGTCAACGATTTTCTTCAATTATAATTCTAAATCGTATCTAATTTTCTAATGTGTTCAAAAACATATTCACATGAATTTTCCTTCATACTCTTGATTGATTGGAGCGGGAATGGATTCATGCTTGTTCTTGAATATTTAGAAATTGTGATTCGGCTAAGTCTTTTCTTTAACATGAATTATTTCAATTAGAGTTGTTGACTTTCCATTAAAGCTGTTGACTTTCATATTATAGTGAAATGTTTTGTTTCTTGGATAATAAAAGTCAGAGATAGAATCGTAACGTAGAATTATTGGCTTTGGGCAAATAACATTGTTGAATCATCAGACTTAGTGCAACATTAGTGGTTGCATATCAGAGGCAGGATTTTGAGTGTGTTGCAACTTTTGATTAGCAGAATATGAGCTTTGAATGCATGGCTTGAAAATTCTCTTCAGAGTTAGTGATAGCTTGATATAAACTCTTCAGAGACACACACACTATGTTTGTGCATATCAGAGGCATGCAAGGGCTTTAGAGGCATGCTTCAAATTCAGTCGTAAGACAATCTTCAGAGGTAATTTTCAGACCTAGTTTTAGAGCTAGTTTTCAGACGCAGTTATCAGAGGTAATCTTTAGATCCAAACTGCAGAGCAAAACATCATACGCAATCTTCGTCTAGTCGCTTCCTTTGGTGACTTCCACTAGTAGCTTCCTCTAGTCGCTTCCTCTGGTACCTTCCTATGATTTTCTTGTTATCATTGTTGCACACTTAATGAAAACATTAGTCCAAACAAATTTTTTTCATAAAATACATTTGTTAACATCAATGACACGCAATCTTGATCAATTGGATATCCTCCATGAACTCCAAGTCAATTTCGCAAACCTCGCTAAAAACGGGTTCAATTTTATTGAAGATTTATCTAGTGTCGGTTAGTTTGAGCATATTAACATAGATCAAGTTGTTACTTTGGACGTTCTGGTTAGGGAATTATGGAGATTCGTTGATGCAAACAAGGATGGAGAAGTTTCAAGTACGATGTTAAGACTTCTTATCAAAATCACTCAACAAGCCATCACTGCCGTTATAAAAATGTCTAGATCACGAAATGATTATTGAGAATGGTTATGAGTCAAGGGTCAGCTCCTTCTAAATCCACAAAGAGCTATATGAATACCCTAAAGCCAACTCCAAGTCAATTCTTTAAAACCCAAATACATGCTACTTTTCAAGATTCTGGTTGGGTGTGTGGTACATAAAGGTGGAGATCTATAGACCACATCTATAAAGACCACAAAGGTCTAATGCAGAACATTTCGCAAAGGATCAAGACAAATCTTCCCAACCCGATAATGGAACACATGAGGTCTTGGATTATCAATTGTAGGCCAGGAAATATCAAAACCATTCCTTACACTCGACTCATAATTGTTGTGCTAACGAGGATGTAGAACGAGAAACAAGAAAGAAAGGATTGTATTGTGTTATTTTTTAAAACCATTTAAACAAGATTAAAATAAAGTGATGAAAAAAAAGTAGATAAAGTAGAAAAACAAAACAACACATTGAATTTATCTTGGTTCACCACCAACAAGGTAGCTACGTCCAGTCCCTTCAACTTGAAGGATTAACCCACTAATTCACCAATTAAATTACACTTGCACCGAACACCTACTAGTCAAACTGACTGTGATCAAATCTTCTCAAACTTCTAGCTTAGTTTAGTCAAACTGTTGACAGATGCAACCACTATCGAGTTAGGTTACAAAATAATTGATTTAAGGGTTATCTACATTAACTCTCACAAGAGTGTGTTTACGATGTTCTACTTTCAAAAGATATTTCTCAACACTTATACAAGACAAAATATTAAGAGCAAGGGTTCAAAGATAACTGTATTTCACTTATTGTAGTGTGTTGTAATATTTCAATAAGGGTTGTTGTTGTCCTAATTGCAAGGTATCAGCATGTATCATAAAGTTTCGAATCAAATCTTCATAGATTGATTTGCGAGTAAATCTTGTCAAAAATATCCTTGTAATCAATTCTGCGTATCTTGATATGGAGACAGAAAGAGCAGGGAATATTATGATCAGAGCATGTCACATAAACCTTCAACAATTAACATATTTAGGGTGTTGATTAGAGGATACACAATTTTGTCTTCTTTAGTGTGTTGACTTTTTAGAGTGTAGACTTTCATAACAACATTGACTATCATCAAATCATAGACTATTAAACATAGTTAGATGATCAGATGCTTGATGACATTAATAAAGGATGACAATCACTTGCTTGTTTGTCACATCTAAATGATCAAATTTAAAAAAAGTTGATTTTAGATTCATTTATTTTTAAAAATTATTTTTTAGAACTATCAGGTTGTATAATTCGTGTTTTGCTACTCATAGATTAAAGGATGTCATTTCTAGTTAACCTTTAATAATAATTTTTATTTATTAATTTGTTTATAAGTTTTAATTTATTAATTTATATGTGAAGATGAGATTTATAAAAAAAAAATCCTATTTGTTTGTGTTTTTTTTATGAAATTTGATATTTAGTTATACAACAAATTAATTTTTTTTTTAAAAACAAAAAAGAAACTCTAAATGGGCTGAGCTTACATGAACAGATAGAAAAAGACATGGTAGCTGTCGCGGCGGTGACGATGACCGTATAACGTCGTCGAAGGTTTGAGTTTTCTTGTTTTTTTCTACTTTTCATTCACAAGGTTATCTTATTCTACTCTTACAAATCAAAACATTATTAAAAAGTAATTATAATGTAAATAGAGAAGTAAAAATTATCTTAACTCGCCTTGCTGTTTGTTTTCTTTGCTACTACTCTTCTTGTTTTCTCTTTCTCTTATTTTTTTAGGTATTTTTGTTAGTATCAGATTTTTTTCTCCCTTTTGTCTGATTGAATTTTTTTCCTCAATTTATAGACTAAAGTGACAAAACTGTGTCCATGAGATATGATTCAGTCTCGGTTTTTACATTGTTTTTGCAATAGAACAAGCAATCTTTGATAATGACAGAAACATCTAAATCATCTTTTTGATTGAGTATAGAAGTAATGAAAGTAACAACTTTTTTAGGATAAAGTAAGAAAGGGGGAAAGCTGAAATAGGAGAATTTTAGAGTACAAATTTTGGTTTTCTATTTTAGAGAAACATGTAACTGATCTTTAAGATTGAGTATAGAATTAGTGGAAATAATATATTTTTTAAGACAAAGGAAGAAAACTGACATAATGTTTTTGTTCTATAAAATATTTATTAAATATATTACTTATTTTTAATTGGTTTATTGTTTTTTGTTATGCAGGAGTTCAATGAAGCTTTCAATTGGTTAAGCAAATAAGAAAAATCAAAACGGAAAAAATGTCAGTTAAAATTTGAAAGTAAATTTAATTTATTCTTCATATTTTTCTATATTCGAATTGATTTGAAGTTGAATTCTGGTGATTGTTTTCGCTCATTAGTTTATCCGTATAGATCATGTATTTTGATTCTAATATTTGCTTGTTATTACTTGTTCATTATCTTTTGATGGTAAAGTTAAGTAAAAATAATAATAACATGTTACTTTATTATTATTATTATTATTATTTGAATTATTTTGAATGGACAAAATTAAAGTACTACAAACACAAACAAAGACTTTATTCAAAGCTTTCTTCTTTGAGTTCACATGTGATGAAAAATGTATTTTGACATCACATTAATTTTGAGTTCACATAGTCTCTTAAATTTCTTTTACACGTGTTATTAGATTCCTATATATTTCTAATACCATAAAAGATTATGTTTAGATTGAATTGGATACTAAAACATGTTGGCTTGTCTATGACTTGATCATATAGTGAATAGGATCTAAAAAGGCTAAAAACTTGAAGTTATCACAATCTATAAAAAGCTACTGCCAAGAGTGTTACAGCTACCAAGGATGGTGTACCTGCAAAACAAGTAAAGGGTTGTCGGTTATTGATTTTGCTTGGTCTACTAAACAACATGGATTTTGTCTAGAGATTAATTTATTTTATTTTTTAAATAAATCTCGAGATTGATTTTTTAACATTGATGTACATATTTGATTTCTCACAATTTAATGAAGTTTCATATATGTAGAAAAAAGTACCAAAAACCTCTTTTTGCTAATTAACTAGTTTCTTCCGGACCTTTAACCTTGTTGAAATTGTGCCAGGGCCAAATAACCTTGTTAAAATTGTTGCTGAATGTTAAGAAAATAAATTACTTAATCAAACCTTGATCGCTAAGTATTATATACTTGTTTTATTATTTGATCAACAAACTTCAAGTAATTTAACTTTTTAGATCCCTACCAAATCCAACAAGATAGAGAAGAATATCCAACGTCGTACAGGGTTAGTTGTATCACCGAACAAGAATTTTGAAAAGTAAAAAAATTCAAGAGCTCTCTCATACAATTGGTGGTTAAAATGTTTCTCAATATTTTTAGTTTCTTGATATGTCACTACAAAAAAAATATCTATTGTCACACTTAGTTTTTAGTGACACCTCCTTATTTGTCACTATAATTATTTTTAGCTATATAGAATAGAGAGTGTCACATATTCTCATTTAATATCAATATATGAATTTAACTTAAAAAAACATTCTAAGTTATTTATTCAAATATTCATATAAATTTTTTTTTTCTAATGACCTATTGTAACACTCTAAATTTCTGATTTTATTTTTGTTTGTCACTAAATATTAGTTTTAGCTACAACTCACCTTTTCTCTTTATACAAATATAACACAAATAATATAAAAAATCTATTTCCTCTTTTCACATTATAATTTCCTCTTTTCACGTTATGATTCCCTCGGTTTGTTCTAAGTTCTAATTCAGTTTCAAAATTATTCTTTAATTATTCTCTCACATTATGTTATTGTAAATAATTAAAGTACAATATACTTTAATTAATTTATATAAACTGAATTAGAACTTAGAATAATTAAAGTATATTTTGGTGTGCCCTTTTTTTGTTTCACAATAACATTTCTTAAGATTTCTCTCTCAATTTCCTTTTAACATTTCGTAACATTTCTCTCTCGGTTTCCTTTTCTTCACTACATAGTCTATAAAAAATTGACTTCCTCTTCTTCACTACAAAATCGATTTCCTCTTCTTCACTGCAAATTTGATTTTTCTCTTCTTCACTACAAATTTGATTTTCCTCTTCTATCATGAATAGTATTTCCTCTTAACCGTAAATCGAAGATCGGAACCCTAAATTGGTGAATCTACAGCTAGGAGATACTCTATCGCGTGAACACTCATCTAAAAAAAGAATTGTGGTATGATATGGTATGATATTACACATTTTCGTCAACTGTAACTTTGTTTCATCCTTACGTTAGTACGCATCTTCATTTTATGTTTTTTCCTTTTACTATTAATTCGTTTGATTGTAATTCTGATTATGATGATGATTTTATTTTCCATAGTGTGTGTTATTTGGTTTTAATTTGGCATTGATTGATCTATGAGTTCATTCGATTATAGTACTTAAGCGGTGAGCTACAACGGTAGTTGTCCGATTTATCATTATTCTGTCCAATGCCTCTTGTACTGTTCTCTCAGATTCTGCATCAAGGGCACTTGTAGCTTCATCCAGAAGTAGGATTCTTGGGTCTTTCAAAATTGCTCTTGCTATTGCAACTCTTTGCTTTTGACCCCCAGAGAGCTGAGTTCCATGCTCACCAACCATTGTGTCTAGTGCCTGAGACCATAATTCATAATTGTACAAAGTTATTGAGGAAGAAGAGTAGTTCAATAAATTTCTTCTTTTGTATTGTACACTATGATAATAGAGATAAGTTAACCTATCCAAATGTAAAGCAGGAATTCACCTAAGGAAGTTTATCTATAAATTTGGCAGCATTAGCAAGCTCTGCTGCAACTCTGATTTCTTCATTAGTTGCACCATCCTTGTCATAGGCAATATTCTCTTTAATGCTACAAGTAAAGAGAATTGGTTCCTGGCTGACTAGGCCTATTTTCTGTCTGATCCATTTCAGCTAAAATTCTTTGAGGTTGATACAGTCAATGAGAACTTCACCAGCCGTTGGATCATAGAATCTCTCTATCAGACTAACAACTGTGGATTTTCCACTCCCACTTTGCCCTACCAAAGCTACAGTAGTGCCGCTTGGTAATGAAAAATAAATTCCATTGAATATCAGTTCATCTGGTCTTGTAGGATAACTAAAGGAAACCTCCCTAAGCTCTATGTCGCCGCGACTGTCATCAAGCTTTCGCCCAATAGTGTCATAAGCATCAATTTCTGGCTTCCTTTTAATCGTTTGGAACATCTTAAAGGCTGCAGCTTGGCCTGCAGCAAAAGCACTTAGGCTTGGAGATGTCTTTCCAAGACACCTGGGATTGGAAGCAAATATAGTAGGAGAGAAAAAACATGTTCATATCTTAACGAGTTCTGGGATAGGGGGAAGAAATAAATATTAGAAATTGTAGGCTCATATTAAGGAAGAAAAAGCAACTAAAATTTTACATTGAACCAGTCAATACAGAAAAAACTACTGCCACAACATCCCCTCCTTTATATCCCTTCTCTATTATTAATTTCCCACCAAACCATACAACCAAACCATAACTGGCGATAAAAACAAAAAAGAGTGTAGCAAATCCCACACCAGATGCTAGCGCCTCTTGTACTGCAGTCTTGTAGACCTTGATTAAAGACTGATTATATTTAGCAATAGCTTGTTTCTCCCCAGTGAATGATGCAACCTGCATTGAAAAAATGAGAGTCATGTCTTTTATATATCCTGCCATAACAAAATGAAAAAAGAATGTCAATATTATTTTTCGGCAGTGTGCTTACAGTTTGGATGGAACCTATTGTCTGCTCTACTACACTTGCTAATTTAGAATAAGCAGCTTGTCCAGTTGATGATGCTTTTGCAATAACCGAACTTATCACATCACCAGACAAAACAAGAAGTGTTATACTAGATAGCATGGCAATAGTTAGAAGCCACCCCTTAGTAAAACGATTGGGTTGCAATGCAATTTAAAAATTTCAACTATTTAATTGAGTCCACAATTATAATTCCATATGCTTTCTTTCTTCTCATTATGTAGAAATGCAGTTAGGAGTAGTTATTATGTTTTTAGACTAATATTTGTGGCAATTAGGAGCAGTTATTAAGTTTTTAGGCAGGTTGTGGTGTGAATAAGTAGGAAAACTGAATGTTGTAACAGTTATTCTGGAATTTTAGAAGTGAATATTGTGAGGAGAGGCCAAGGCTCTCAAGTCCTTGGAATAGAAGTGTGAAATTGTGTATGCTTTGTATAAATAGTGTGATATTCTGTAATTATTCTCTGTAATCAGTCAAATATGTTTTTAGACAAATAAATGCAGGTAGGAGTAGTTATTATGTTTTTAGACAAATATTTGTGGCAGTTAGGAGCAGTTATTAAGTTTTTAGGCAGGTTGTGGTGTGAATAAGTAGGAAAACTGAATGTTGTAACAATTATTCTGGAATTTTAGAAGTGAATATTGTGAGGAGAGGCCAAGGCTCTCAAGTCCTTGGAATAGAAGTGTGAAATTGTGTATGCTTTGTATAAATAGTGTGATATTCTGTAATTATTCTCTGTAATCAGTCATACCCTAGGGATAGACCACATTTCAAGGCTGCAAAAAACAACATAGCAGTCCTATAAACCAGCAGCCGTTGCTCCGGCCGTATCGGCTTTTCCAGAATATTCTAGTCGGCCGGTGGCAACTTTGGAATTAGGGGTGAGTCTTAGTTCTGGTGAGTATTTCATGGATGTGTTTATTGGAACACCTCCAAAACATTTTTCTCTAATACTTGATACTGGTAGTGACCTTAATTAGATTCAATGTGTTCCTTGCATTAGAAACTTTCACTGTTAACCTCACAACAAGTAATGGAAATTCAGAACTTAAACATGTTGAGAATGTGATGTTTGGTTGTGGTCATTGGAATAGAGGACTATTTCATGGTGCTGCTGGTTTGTTAGGATTAAGTAGAGGACCATTATCATTTGCTTCTCATCTTCAATCTTTATATGGTCATTCATTTTCCTATTGTCTTGTGGATAGAAATAGTAACACAAGTGTTAGTAGCAAGTTGATTTTTGGTGAGGATAAAGAGCTTCTTAGCCATCCAAATTTGAATTTCACTTCTTTTGTTGGTGGTGAAGAGAATTCAGTCGATACATTTTACTATGTTAAGATAAAATATGAATCCCGTATGAGGAAGGAAAAGTCCTGGTTGACAACAAAGTGAAGAACCCTTAATCATCTCCTGTAAAATTATAGAATATACTCTTTCATTAAACATAGTAATGAATACAAAAAAAATCAATCCATTAATATGTATTACTTAATCAATTAATATATATTACATATGAATCATAAGACTCAAATCTTCAGCTTTGAGAATAATAAACTATCACCATTTCTTAGTAAAACTTGCAATTTAAAAATGGTATCAAAGTAGCACAAAGAAACTTTCTTATGTGAAAACTAAAAAGTTGCTAAAAATCCTTCATTAAAATACCTAGTATTTTAAACAATAATCTGTAATAATAAGTGGCAGTAATCTAAAATAATATTCAACCAAAACACTGTATCACAATCAAACATTTAAATTCACAGAATGGAATCTTCTACAAATAATCATCAGAGGGTACCAAACTTTCATAATCAATTGGTCTACACGAGGTTACCACATATTGTGACAATCTTAGTACCAGGAACTTTCAAGGGCTGAGTAATTATGCACCTTATAATCACATAATTAAACTCAGGAGGGCTTTAGTCGGATGTTAACAACACATTTGAACCAGAAAAAACATATTGTATATTAAACATTTCACAAACTAGAGTTCCAACAACACATATAACAACATAACCTAATAACTATCAAACAAGTTTTGGTTCAGAATTTCAGATAACTGCCAAGAAAGAACACAAACATGGAAGAAATAATAATCGCAACCAAAGGAACTCAATTCAGTAATAGCCAATAGATATGAATTAACTTCATGAAAGAAAATCAAACCACTTTGTTTAATTAGTTTACATATCCTTCCTTAATTACACAAGACCATTAAATCAAAATCACATATATTCTAAGTTCTAATTCAGTTTCAAAATTTCAATCACATCAAAATTCAGAAGTTATTGTGAAAGACTATCTTTTTGTCTTAAAGAAGCTTTTATGGAGATTACTCATGTTGGCTTCAATTTTTTTGAGTTTATTGCCTCATTCAATTTATATATAATTTGTTTTTTCAATTTCAACTATGTATTCTGTACTGTTCTCTCTTTTGCTATATTTATTCTATGTTATTATATATTCTTCTTTTCCTTTCTTTATATTTAAGTTATATTTATTAACTTTTTGTGTTATTTCATTCAATTTTTCAGTTTATTGTATTGAATTGAATGGATAAGAGTTGGATATCCTACAATCCTAACAACTCTCTTAATAAAGAGAAGTACATTAAGAGGAGTTATTAAGTTTCTTGATTTTGCATTTGCAAAATCAAATGATGGAAAATTTTTATGTCCTTGCACCAATTGTGTCAATTGCAAGCGGCGCTCTCGAGTGGATATTTATGAGCATCTAGTCCATTTTGGGTTTCTAAAAGGTTATGTTACTTGGGTCTTCCATGGTGAACAAGTTAGCTTGTCTAGTTCTCAATGTGTATCTTAAGTAGAAGGAGAGTTTGACCATGACATAGATACATTGATTCATTATGCCTTTGGAATACATTCAACTAATCAGAGTGATAGTGCAAATTTAAATGTGGAGGATGAGGATCCCAAAGCATTCACAGATGAACCCAATACTTAACAATCTGAAGAGGATGATAACTTGGATAAGTTCTATCAGTTATTAAATGAGGCAGAGCAAAATCCATATCATGGTTATAAGAAGTTCACAAAACTATCATTTATTGTCCATTTATATCACTTAAAGTGTCTAAACGGGTGGACAGACAAAAGTTTTTCCATGTTGCTAGAGCTTTTAAGGGATGCATTCCCAGAAGAAAATACATTGCCGAAATCTTTTTATGATACAAAAAAGATTATTTGTGGATTGGGTCTCTCATATGAAAAAATTCATGCTTGTCCAAATGATTGCATATTATATTGGAGAGATTTTGCTAATGCTCAAATTTGCTCAAAATGTGGTATGTCACGATGGAAACTAAACTCTAATGACAATGAAGATAGAAAAAAAATCCCTGCAAAGGTTCTTCGTTGGTTTCTTCTTAAACCTAGACTACAAAGACTCTTTCTATCATCAAAAATAGCTTTTTCTATGACATGACACGAGGATGGTAGAACAAAAGCTGCGGTCATGAGACATCCAACGGATTCTTTCGCTTGGAAAGATTTTGATCGTCAACATCCTTATTTTTCGTGCTACCCTCGTAATGTTCGACTAGGTTTAGCTTCTGATGGTTTTAACCCTTTCAAAACCATGTCAATTTCTCATAGCACTTGGCCTGTTGTTTTGATTCCTTATAACCTTCCTCCATGGATGTGTATGAAGCAACCTAATTTTATACTTTCATTGCTTATTCCCGGTCCAAAAGGTCCAGGAAATAAACTTGATGTCTATATGCAACCTCTTGTGGATGAACTAAAAGAATTGTGGGAAATTGGGGTGAAAACATTTGATGCATGCAAAAAAGAGTCATTCCAAATGTGTGCTGCTCTCATGTAGACTATCAATGATTTCCCGGCATATGCAAATTTGTCTGGCTGGAGCACTAAAGGTCGATACGCTTGTCCACGTTGTGGTTTAGGAACTGCGTCTAAGTGGTTGTGTTATAGTCGAAAGTTTTGCTACACATGTCATCGTCGTTGGTTAGAGCTTAACAGTAAGTGGAGATACAATAGAGGAGAATTTGATGGAACCCAAGAGTTTAGAGCACCACCAGAGCTACCTAATGGTGCAACTGTCTTGAGACAATTGGAAGATCATGGAATAGGAAATGGGTCACCATGGAAAAAGAAAATCATTTTGTTCACATTGCCTTATTGGCAACATAATGTTCTTCGTCATAATCTTGATGTAATGCACATTGAAAAAAATGTTTGTGATAACATTATTGGAACATTTTTGCATTTAGATGCAAGATCAAAGGATAACGATAAGGCACACTATGACCTTGTAGACAGGAACATACGAAGTCAACTACATCCAACGATGCATCCAAGTAAAGGTAAAAAATATTTGCCTAGAGCTTGTTACCAAATGACATCGAATGAGAAAGAAATATTTTTGGAAGTTCTCAAGAACTTAAAAACCCTAGATGAATATTTTTCTAATATATCTAGATGTGTGCAAGTGAAGCAACACAAGATATTTGGTCTTAAAAGCTATGATTGTCACCTTTTAATGCAAGAGTTTCTTCCTATAGCTATAAAAGGTTGTTTGCCTAACAAAGTGAGTTTAGTTATATGTGAACTTTGTCATTTCTTCAAAGAATTGTGTGGCAAGGTTCTTAATGAGCATAATTTGGAGCACTTGGAGAATCGAATTGCCAAAACATTATGCCAGTTAGAAAAGATTTTCCCTCCATCTTTTTTCACTATAATGGTACATTTGTAAATTCATTTGGCATATGAGGCAAAAGTTGCAGGTCCTGTTCATTATCGATGGATATATCCCATTGAAAGGTATTACACATTTTTTCAGTCATTTAATTTCATTCTTGAATTATTAAGTAAAATTATGTTATCTTATTTGGTGACCTAAAATCTCCTTTTTAGGTTCCTTTTTACTCTAAAGTCATTTGTACGTAATCGAGCACATCCAGAAGGATCTATTGCAGAGGGTTATTTAGCTCATGAATGCTTGATATTTTGTTTTCGATATCTCTCTACGGTGGAAACTTATTTTAATCGACCTAGTCGAAATGATGATTCGAATTTTGTGGAAAATATAAATCTTTTAAATCCTAGAGGAAGACCATTGGGGAGAAAGTGTAAAGTTGAATTCAATGTGAAGAAAAAGAAAAGGGCTTCATGGATTTCCCTTGACAAGAAAACATTGCTGCTAGCACATAGATATGTGCTTTTTAATAGCCATAATGTCGACTCCTTTCAAAAGTAAGTCAATTTATTTTTGTTTATACTTAGTTACTAAAATTTGGTTTGACACCTTTATATTAATTATAATGTCTAACCTCTCTTAATCTTTTTACATAGAGAACACATTGATCTTATTAGGAGACGAAATCGTCGATTATCTTCTTATGAAGTTGACAAAATTCATTGTCGATCATTTTCTGATTGGTTCCGTGAACGAGTATGTGTTAGAAATCATTTTCATCCCTATTATAGAATTTACAAATCATTTTAAATTTTAACAATTTGCAATTGTGGTAGGTTTCACGGTTGGAAGATCAAGGTAGTGCTCTAGTGACAGATGATATCAAGTGGCTTGCACGTGGTCCACTAGAAATAGTGAGAAAATATAGTGGTTATATTATTAACGGAGTTAGATTCCATACAAAGAAGCGTGAAAGAGGCTTGAAGACTCAAAACAGTGGCATTGTCGTTATTGTTAAGACAAAAAGTTATGTTAGTTCAAGAGATAAGCACCCGAAAGAAGGGGAGATCAACTATTATGGTGCACTAACAAATATAATTCAATTAAATTATTCTGGAAAATATAAGGCATTATTGTTCAAGTGTGATTGGGTTGACATAAATAAAGGTTGTATAATTGATAATTTCGGCATGACATTGGTCAATTTCAATTATCTACAACACACCGGGAATGATGTATGCGATGACCCATTTATTTTGGCCTCTCAAGCCAAAAAATTATTCTATGTGGAGAATAGAACACGAAATGATTGGTTTGTTGTTGTGCATGCTAAAGTTAGAGATGTGTATGACTTTGGTGATGAGTTGTCCAATGATGTAGATCAAGAGAATGAACAAGTCTTGCAAGATATAAATGACAATGACTTGATTAGACTAGAAGTTGATGATAATCATGATATCATTAAAGTTACAATATCCATGGAGAACATTCTCCAAAATGACGAGGGTGGTGATGATACAGAGGATGAGAGTGAGGGAGACTTCTAATATATAGACAAATTATTTATCAATCCATTTATTTGACTTTTTATTTATTAAAGTTACAAAGGTGTGTAGTTATTTTTGCTCACTACCATTTTATGTGTTTCATTTTTTGAGGTAGATTATTACTGTCATCGTTCATTTATTTTTACAAAAATTAAAAACTAATTTGGCTTTGGCATATGTAGAAGTACCATGGGGAAGCGCATAAGGAAGCTGAATACTACTCAAAATTGTGGCCAATCACAAGACGAAGGGCACTCAATTGATGGCTATAATGAACTCAACCAAAATAAACACTCTATGTCTGAAGAGGGAAGTCATGTTGAAGTTAAAGGTAAATTATTTTTGTTTCTATTAGTGCTCTTGCAATTTCACTAGACTTCGTGTGGTTGTATTGATCTAAGACAATTAATATTGAGTGTTTTATGGTTTGCTAATAAGAGTATATGATTTAGGTGAAAAGAGAACAAGAGGTTATACACACATGCTAGATGTGTGGGACATGCCAGATGGAGAGTTTATATTGGTGGATGTAGATTCTTTTAGTAATCCTATTGGTTGGGAAGGAAAAACTCTATTAAATGCAATAGGAAGTTTGGTAAGGAGATCCCAATGTGCTCCAATCAATTATGTTAGCTGGAATAAGATGCCTGAGTCCTATATTACTGATATGATTGAACTTATTCAGGTGTTGTATAAGTTTTTAAAAGTTCTATTTCATTTCAAGTTTGTGTTTTATAAGTTTTTAAATATGTTTAATGAAATTTGTGTTTTGTTAATTATTCATATGATAGACAAAGTTTTGGTTTGTTCCTGAATTCACCCAGCAAACTGAGAAGATACTAAAGGATAACACGAGGGTTAAGTGGAGGCAATTCAAGTATCATTTGAAATCAAAGGGATATGACAGTAGTAAGACAGAAGCGGAAATGGCTGCCTACATCCTGGACACAAGGATTGATCCTTCTCAATATGGTGCTTTAGTACATCATTGGTGTTCCAAGAATGGACAGGTATATGTATAATGTCATTAATATTTCTGTTTTAAAGTCTTTCATTTTTTATATAGCCCCTCTCGTATGATATAGGAATCATTTTTTATTTTCTATCATTTTTGTCAACACATAAAAGTATATTATTTCTTTTGACAATGCTGAAATGTTTATCATCGAAACATTGCTGGAAAAATTTCACTAGACAATGCACCCATAATACTTTTACTTCAAGATCGATTGATTAAACTGATTGAAACAATTAATGCTACATTTATGAAATAAGAAGAAAAAGAGATTTTTAGAGGTGATGACCAAAGATGGAAAATGGAAAAGCCACAAGCCTATATGCGAACAAATCATACGATAGTACTTTTATTCAAGTCCAACTAAATTGTCTAGACAACACTTGAACGCCCTTTTAGTGTATATTTGAATTGATGGTGAATTTTGAGAGAATCACAAATGTCTCATCGTAATTTTACCAAAACTAGAGTTTCAACAAAATTACGTTGTCAATGTGATTTCATCAAACTCACTTGATATCCAAACATGCACTTAATAGCATAATGTAGTTCAAACACCACAAAAATTGTATTTTTTGGCTTTTAGTCTCTATAAAAATATGTTTTTCCATAATCCTTGCACATATACATCTTTTTTCTTTTTTTCTTTGGTATCTTGTTTTCAGTCCATAAAAATATAAATTTTTTACTTTTGGTCCATATAAATACTTAGCTGCAATTGAGGTTGTATTTTTTTGCATTTAACTGCAATTAATTAATTGTAATATTAAGGATTACGATGCAACTGTGACTAGGATTTAAAACTTAATTTAACAATTGATAATTTGTTCTTATGAGGAGAGGGAAATGAACTTTACATGGAGAGAATCACCAATCACGACAAGGAAACTGCCTAGAGAAGGCTTGTGGCTTATCCATTTTCTATCTTTGGTCATCACCTGATTGAAACAAAGATTTCCTATCTGAAGGACCAAAGTTTTTAGAAATACTATGTGAAACAACTAGTGTCAAAGACATTAATTAGTGATTTTTAAACAAAATAAAAAGTAATTGTGTTAATTATTATGGATCTTGTCTTGAGATATATGACTTTAATTGGTTTTGATTTGTTGACTTTACTTATTCATTGGATATAGAAAATAAGTAACATGAACAAAAAGAATCGCACAAAATATGAGGACATAAATTGCATGGGAACCAAGAATCTTCCACGATTAATTCATGAGATGGTTTGTCTGTTTTGGTGTTTTTTAATTAATTTCTCAATACAAATATGATGGTTGACATTCTTGTTACTAATGTTAGACGGCAAAAGCTAGAGCAAAGCAACCATCACGAGCACAAATTTACATTAATACTCGAACTCGAAAAGATGGAAGCATTTTTACTGAAAAGGCAGCTGATGTAATTGTAAGAATTTTAAACTTTGATGATAAATTTGAAATAACTCATTCTCATAATGTTACTATCACAATTCACAAATAGATTGTGTGCCTAATTTTATATTCTAGCTCATGTTATTAGCTTTCATGAATTAGTCTTATTTTATTTCAGAATATTCTCTCTCCCTTTTTTAGGTTAATTTATGTTGTTTCAAGTTGTTAAATATTGTAATTGACTATGACACTTTGTGTTAAATGTAGGAAGAACTAAAGAAGCATATGGTAGAAGAGACAGAAAGCTCAAATAATCCTCAAACCACTCAAGATTCTATAAATTGGAAGAATGATATTTACTCAAACGTTAAAGGGCCTGAAAAAAGAGGACATGTGCGTTGTCTTGCCAAGATTCCTCGACATGCAAGTTCTAGCTCTAACTCTCATGCTAACCATAGAGTTAAAACATTGGAGAATTTGCTTGGAAATCTTGTTTCCGTTCTCCAAGTACGGTTTTCTGAAGATCCACAAATTAATGAGGTTTTACAAGCTGTAGCTGAACAGGTATAATATATATTCATTCATTACCATATTATTCTTTAATTATTATTTTTGTTTACATACAACATAATACCTCTGATTATGATTTGTTGCATATTTTTTTGGCCATGATTGATGCAACAATTGTCAAACAATTTGAGTCTGTTTGCTTAATTAAAGCTTTCAAATCACATTTGTTATATTATAATATTCTGGAAAAAAAATATTAACTAAAAAGTAGGTATATTTAGTCTTATTTATTGTTTTTAAGTGAATATAAATATTTTTTTGAATAGGTGAATGGAGATAGTGAAGTTCCCTTGTGATCAGGTTCTCTTCTTCTCCTCCTCCTCCAACTCTGACTCACTCCGATACACGTTACACAATCATTCGCAGTAAGTTTCTTCTATAAGTTTTATTTTTCATTATTATTATATTATATGTGTTATTATTTTCATTTCGAAATTAATATTGTGTATGATCTTGATTACATTGTTTTAAATTAAAATTTGACGATCATATGATGCTTTCATGCTCATGCATTCTATGCATTCGATATTACATTTTTTCTTATAAAGTTTTATCATTTATGTTTCTTTACTTCTTTTAATACCATACCAATTGCTTAATTGGATCTGTTTCAGCTTTATACTTCATTTTAACTAAAACCCTTTTCTGGGTTTTGTTCCTTGTGATCAATTTGCTTTAATTATATTTGATTTTTTATGTTTTGAAAACAGATCTTGTGCATTTTTTTGCTTGTTCTTAGTAGGAATAAATGAGTTTTTGTTTTTTTTTTGGTAATGTAATTGTATTGTGTTTAGATAACAGATAATAGATTGAACAACTTGCTAAGTAATGCGTTTGATGCAAAGTGATATGAAAATTTAGAATTATGTATTTTGTTCCGTGGATTTTACTTTGTTTTAACTTTGTATCTCAGCTGTAAATCATGGCTTTAATAGGTAACTCTCCCCTGCTATCTATTAGGCTTGTTATTGTGGTATACTTATTTTTTTTGAAAAAGTGAATATCAATACAGAAATAGTTTGATATTAAAATATTTAATTTGAAATATTTCTAAGCATAATTTTTATTTACTTCTAGCATTTTATTTGGTATATACTTCTCTATTTGCTATCAACCCACAACACAATTAAAGTGATTATTGCAAAATTTTCAGGGTGCAATTCTTCTGATTGGTTATTGTTACAACAGTTCGATTTGTAATTAATCTGTTTTCCTTATATCATATTGTGACTCGAAGTTTTGTGTTAATAAGAAATCAAATAAATACAATTTGCATCATCATGTAGATCAGTAGATCTTGCACCATCCTCATAGAACCTAGCTCATACTATCATGACCGTTCAACCATTCTCATATTGTTAACATATCTATGTAAAATGTAAAGAAAAAAGTAGCACACATCACTGCATAATTTAACAATGAACATGTTATGTTTCATTAATTGGCATTTGATTTAAAATTCTAATGATGCTGATGTTGACTTTGATTTGTTTGGTCATATGGCAGGTGGAGCTAGTAATGATATTAAGGATTTAAGCAAACTTGAAGGTAAAATAAACTATCAATTTTGTTATTTACAATCTTATCTTACACAATATTTCCCACAGAAGAAAGTTTGGGTGAGTGTTTATATGAAACTGTGGTCGGAATCGTTTAATAAATTTTGGTTATATTTTTTCTGCAACTAGCTTGCACATTTAGGTTATTTTTTTGAAGTACTACAAGCATTGCCCATTTTGAAGAAAACATATGGAGACAGTCTACATAAGGTTTTGCATTGTCGGAAATTAATATTTCTCATAAGAAAGTGTTGGAGGACAAAGAATAATGGAAATGATAGAGTTCCAAAGATAGATTCTGAAAACATTGAAAGAGAGATTTTAGAAAAAGTCTTAGCATAAGTTGAATTTAAGAATGTTAACTTTGTGTATACATCAAGACTAGAAAGTGTAACAAAGATTTTATGATCTAATTAGTGGAGAAATATTTGTCTATAAGATTTCTATTCATAAGCTTCTAATGCTCATAATTTCATTTCAATATTGTCACAAGAATATGATACTCGTGTTAGTACTATAATTAAAATTCTAGGAATGCAAGTAACATGCGTTTAATAGAATTAGTAAATTTGAATTATATTTTATTATATGTTTCAATGACATTAGTTAATAAAAATAAATTAGAAATTTAAATTTAACTTATTGGTATTAATAATTTAGAATTACAATTAGTAGGGAGATAAAATAAATTTAATTTAATAAATTTAATGTAATAAATAATAATAAATAAGTTTTAGTGACAGACAATACCGTAGGAATAGATCAATTTTTTATTTATATATATCTAGTTTTTAGAGACAGATAATACCGTAGGAATATATCAATTTTTTATTTATATTTATGTAGTTTTTAGTGACAGAGAAACCGTAGAAATCAAAAACCTATAGTGACACTCCTCAAAACGTAGAGCGACAGTCCTCACAGTGTAGCAAGACGCCCCCTTAAAGTTGACGGTAGATTTGAGTGTCACTCAAAGTATTATTGACCTCTGTTATTGAATTTTAGTGACCAACTTTGTGTGTCACTAGAAATCAATTTTCTTGTAGTGTGTATGCTAGATTGAGAATGACACATTCAAGTACGTCCAAAGCGGTAGCGACGGAAGAGAGTATCTTTGGTAATGAATTTTCATATAGTATTAGCACATAAATTATAAATTATATTGTTCGTCACCGGTGGTTACGTGTACACAGAAAGAAAAATATTTGAAAGAATATACCATTCATTATCTTCTTATAATCAAGAGTCATCTATCAAAACCAAATTATAGATGAGGGAGATGTTTCATTATCATTTCATAGATTGTTATTAAAAATTGGTGGATTAATTCTTTGATTATTTATTTAGTGAATGCTTTAATGTTCTCTTTCAAATTCCAAAAACATCTCCCTCATCTATTTATCACAATCAAGATTAATCACATAACAAGTGCACAAACAGAATAACAACAACAACGAAAATGATATTTTGCGTGACTTTGTTAGATTTTGTTAGAAACCCAACCAAAAATTAGACACATTAAACTGCTAAAGGAAAAACAAATTCAAAATAAAGAAGAGTTATACATTGATTTGAAAGAAACATATAAACAACATTTCCAAAAAAATGAACCCTGCCAAAAACTGAAAACTAAATTTCTATTGAAATTGTTTTTGAGAAAAGCGAAAAGAGAAATCTATAAATTTGTATTAAGAAAAGAGAAATCCTTAAATTTATTTTCTCAAACTGAACTTGATATTGAGAAAAGAGAAATTCGTATAAAAAATTTCAAAAACGTAGATGGTGGTGGTGGTGACTTCACGGCAGTGGATGGTGAGTGACGACATGTATGATTGAGGGAAAACGAGAGGGAGGGTTTTCTGCTGGGGATGATGGGTCTTTTTATGAGTGAGGGAAAACAAGATGAATGTGAGGGAAACGAGAAGACTCATGACCGAAACGAAAGGAATCGTGAGGTTCGACGGTGGCGTTTGCAAGGCTGCCAACATGAGGGTTAGCCATGAAGGTTAGCTCAAATGAGAGGGAAAAAAATAGTGAAGGAAAAATAGTGAAAAAGTGTGAGGAAACGAGAGTGTGAAAGAGAGGGAAAAAGAGAGTGAAGGAAAAAGACATTAGGATTAACTGTAACTACATATTTTACTGAAGAAAAAAAAAAGAATTAATATATTTAATTTTATCCATTAAAAAATGTAGCGTCGATCATGCCAACGCTAACAAGGTGAATAACATATTGTATTTAACATAGCGTCCAATTGCGGACGTTAATGATTAATGAAAAAAACAAAAAATAGTTTAATGATGTAGCGCACTAGACTGATGCTAAATTGACGTTAATTAGTAGCATCAATGTTGGGGCTGACCCTAAAACCAGTTTTTCTAGTAGTGGTATATGTTAGGTGTCTCAAACTAGTTGAAGTAGTTGACAGTGTTCTTTACTTTGATCAATAAAATATTTATGTTATTAATAATTCTAATTGTTGTTTTTATTTTAAGGTACTTGTATGACAAAATCATCGGTCTACATAGACTATGAAATAGGTTTTTCTTCTTATCCCCACTTTTAACGCATGAATATGCTGCTGAAAAAAAACATATCTAAAAAACTGGAAAAACAATGAATTCAGTGATAGTAAGATTTCTACTCAAAAACGTTATCGATGTCAATGCGAAAAGAATATATTACCTGGATTCGGTGCATGGTGATCCAAGCAATCAACAAGAAATGATTTCAAAGTTTGACACATGAGTATATATAGAATTAACTTTAATTACACGTTTATATAAGTATGATAATTTATAATAATTACTCATTTGAAATTAATTTAATTTTGTCATAGGATTAAAATTTGATCGCACCTAAAGAGGAGCTAGAGTATCAAAGTCCAAGTCAAATAATATCACATGGAGAAAAATACAAGAATATATAGTGTTATCTTCAAATAATTATGTGAAGTAAAATTTATCAATATAACTTTTATTTTGTAGTGTCCTCGCCAAAATAACGTTATTGACTGCAAATACTATACCATGAGATTTATGAAGGAAGTCATCATGAAAAATCAAAATAAAATATGTGTAAAATGTATGTGATTTTAATTATTATTTATAATCTTAGACATTGAATGTTCTTCAATTCTAACTCAATTTTATACTACTTTTGTATTTCAAGTAGTTTTCGGAATACAAATGTATTAACTACTTTAAATATATGTTAATGGAGGTTAAGGAGGATTGGGCTCGCTATATGATCATTGGTGAGTTGCTGTTTTCTTTTTCCTTTGTAATTTATATTTCAAATGAAAGATCATAAGTTCATTGTTTTCTTTTTTTCTTAGTAATTTATATTTCAAATGAAAGATCATAAGTTCATCTAAAGCGGAAGAGAACATTAAGCGCTTTTGTACATGCAAGTATTAAATATGTAAAAAAGACTCAACATTTTGACTATAATATTTGGTGGAGTTGAGTGTCTTGAGTAATTCATACCGGTCGAGATTGAATTTGTAAATCCCTCGTATATTAGAGTTATTGAATATTATGGGTAACTAGTGTTTAGTTACTGTTTGCTGGTGTGTATGTCTATTTTTGTGCTTGACATCATTAGAATGAGGCTTATATATTTTTTTTTGTTAACGTTGGTTTTCAATTTCCATATTGGTTGATTATTAATGTCTTTTACATAATAAAATTGTTATTTTGTAATGTAATGGAATATATATTTTTCGATCTGTGCAATTTAGACTATCTAATTGAATGTAGTAATGTGCTAACATGAAAAAAACAAGTTGAATGTTTATAATACTTGTTAGAAAAGTTCTATAAAATGGACATTTTTATAGCACTTTTTGGTTCAGCAACGCAACAGTAAATGGACCATTTATAGCATTTAAAATAAGTGCTATAAAATTCGGAAATGGCATAGTGCTCTCATACTTCAACATCTTTGAAGACTTACCCACACTAGTATGCGCTAATGGTAACGGGTAGAAAGAGACACAGGATAGAGTTGTGGTGCAATATGCATCAAGTATGGAAACGTTACACTATTCATGCAAAATCAAAGGTTCATTATTATGTATCCTAAACATCTACACTCACTCAATTATATATTGAGTTGAGCCTCGGAATACTTGCATGTATCATTACACCGCTGAAGAGACAAAATATTGTTCTACAAATCTAGATCAAGTACCTTGTTTGAAAGCACGTGGAGAGATTTTTCTACGACGAAATGGGACAATAAAACAAGATTTTTTTTTCAAGAAAGAACAATACATGATTTTATTATTTTAGACATATACGTCTTTTCGTCCAAACATAAAATGATGATATATTAACCTTGAGTGAAACTGTAGAAGTTAACGATAATGAATGTTGTGTATGGATACATATATACTAATGTACTAATAACCTGTTTTATATAAATAAAAAAAACATATGTACCGATAACCTCTCGAACATATACACGGTCAAAGCCCAGTCAGCAAGCCAATCACCATATCATTTTGACTCTGTGCTCGTGGCCTTAACTTTGTATCAATAAATTATGAAGTGATTGAAGTCATTTAGTTTAATATAAACAAAAAATAGAATATCAATTATAGCTAGCTGTATTAGAGAGCTAAATGACATTAAATGCATTAACTAACAATTAATAATTGTCCACATAAAATAGAGTTAAAAAAAGTTAATATATTTTATTTAAAATTTGAATAAAATACATTTATTTTTTTTAACTATACTTTTATTTATATTTAAGATTTAAATAAATATAAAACCAATAATATATTTTTATAAAAATAAATTTTATTAATTCAATAATTAAAATTCCCAAAAAAAACAATTAAATTAAAAAATCTAATTACATTAATCAATTCTCTAAATTTCTATAAAACATTAAAATTATTATATACTTAACATAAAAATTTAAATAAATGCATGATAATCTTTTAAATGTAACACATTAATAATTAATAATATTAACAATAATCAATCAATCAACAATTGTATTTTAAAAGTTTAATATTTATTACAAGTTACATCCACCGTTTTCATTTAATATATAAAAATATCAACACTAATACATATAGTCAACTATTGTTTAACTTTTTGACCTTTTCATATATGCCCTTATAGACAATTTAAACAATTTAAATGACAATATTGTTAAAATAAACAATTTAAATGACGATAAAAAATAATTTAAAAAAAACAAACTATAAGTTAAAATTTGGATCTCACATTTTTTAGTAAATTATTATAAAATATTATATTTGTTCTCTATTTTTTATTATTATAAAACTTATTTTAACTAAAAATAGTGTTGGTTCACTATTTGATATTTTTCAGAAGTCTATATTTGACACATCTTAAACCATAAATATATCTTAATAGTTGTAACATTTAAAAAAAAAATAAGATTAACAAATTCACCAAAAATTGTCACATAATTAAAACTGAGAAAATAGACCATACATCGACGTAAATATTTTTTTATATTGACAGACTGTAGTATTTAGTAAGACTGTAGTATTTAGCAATATCTTTTTTATTAGATGTTGGGGGTAAAATTAATCCAAATTATTTTACACCAACCAACGATCATTAAACTCATTAAAAGTAGAGGGAGTATTAAATAGTTTTTTTTTTTGGAGGAAGTATTAAATAGAGTTTCTGTTATACTTAAAATTAATTTGATAAAATACTACGTTTAGCATTACCGTTGGAGTAACTTTATTATTGATCCGCTTGTTAATACTACTATATACTTCACTAAAGTTACAAGTAATCCATTGGCCATGCACAAAGAACACGAAACAAATGTTGGCTTCCCAAACTCATGAAAAATTAACTTCAAAAAATAATATTTATCCATATCGAAAGTTTTTCGGTGGCCAGTTTTGATTGGCAAAAGCCCACGTTTTCTACAAAAACCACCGGTGAAAAAGCAATGCTTGTGTTTAGTTTGTTTAGTCACTAAAGAGAGTAATGTGATAGATTTAATAGGTTGATGATGTAATAGTAAAAGAAAACAAAAGATTAAATGAACGTAGAGAAATTTGAGGTGCGGGATAAAACTAATAGACTTTAATTGCATTTTTTTATTTCTTTTAAAGTATTAATAACTCAAATTAAAAAAGATAAACAAACTTCTGGTTCGTTACCACAATTGCCCAAATTAAGAGTGTGTGCTTTGAGAGTAATTTGGTTTTACTAGTAGTTATTAGTTATAACCATTAGCCAGCTTCATATTTTAGAGTTTGCTCAGAAAAGCTTTGACATACATGCAAGAGTATGATGTATTAAGATAAATATTTATAATAAAATGATTAGAATGGAAAACAATAGTCCATTTACAACACTATGGAGTTTCATTATTCATGGCCAAGCATGGATGAGTTTGTTACTTATTATTACTCTCATACAAATCTCACAACCGGTAATGGTAACCGGTCAGACCCTAACACCAGAAGTAAATTCAGTAGAGAACAACAGATCAGTAGCCACTATAATGGGAATAGTAGTTCTTATGTTTCTCTTTTCCGGTTTCCTCTCTCTCTACTCAGCCAAATGCACCGAACGTCGACACGGAGTCATATTCGACCTCACTTTACCGACAGAAGGAAGCGGCCACCGCTCACAAAACAACCAGCCTAGCAGCGGTCTTAATCAAGAAGTTATTGATACATTCCCCACTTTTCGTTATTCCAACGTGAAGGGACTCAAGATTGGGAAAAGCACGTTGGCTTGCGCTGTTTGCTTGAACGAGTTTCAAGACGATGAAACGCTGCGTTTAATCCCTAAATGTAGCCACGTGTATCACCATACTTGTATTGATATTTGGCTTGTTTCTCATAACACTTGTCCCGTTTGTCGTGCTAATCTTGTTCCAAGACCCGAAGACACGACCGTGCCAATAACCATTCAAATAGATGAAGAAAATCATCAACATGAGTTGAATATTATTAGTTCAACAAACGAGGAAGAAATAGAAGTTGTTGAAGAGGAGCAAAAAGGAGATAACATTAACATGGAATATTCACCAAAGATAGACTTGCTTCGTAGGTCTCGCACATATGGTGCACCAACACGGTCAAAATCGACAGGGTTCTTATCAGCACTATTGTTTTCACGGTCGAATTCAACAGGTATGTTGGTGCAACCAGGTGAGGATTGTGAGAGGTTTACACTGAGGTTACCTGATGATGTTCGGAATCAGATGATGAAGAACACGACTACACTTAAGCGTGCGAGTAGTTGTGTAAGTTTTACAAGAATGAGCAGTGGCACATGCGGTTATAGGACTAGAAGTGTGGGTTCTGGAAGCGGGAGATGTCACGTGGAATACGAGATGTTTGGAAGTGAGGAAGAGGAGCAATTAGGGTTCATAAGAAACAGTTGTACTACTAAAATGGTGAGAAAATATCCGGTGCGGTATTTGGGATTTGATATGGACAATAATGGTGGCGAAAGATCAACTGATCTTTTGTTTCCTAAGTAAGTAAGTAGTTCATAGCAGTTCAAAATCTAATTATTCTCACATTTGCACCATACAATAGAAACGTTCCTTCTACTTGTTTTAATAAACATTTGTATTTATAAAAGAAATATGTGGATGATTGTTTATTCAGGTTAAACTTATGGTTTTCATATAATGTTTTGATAGTAGATAGATAAACTAATGATAGACAATTACCATTATGTGTTTTATTTATGTTATTTAATTAGTTTGTATAGTTCTTTAAGTATCCATTATATTTGTTTGGTGAATCTTTGATTGTCCTCTGTTATTAATAGTCAGTTGTATAGTAAAACTGGGTAGAAGAAGATGAAGAATCATTCAGCGGCTCCGCAGAACATTAAATTTCAAATATGTGTCATGGCTCATAAACATAAATATAATTAGGTAAGAAATTGTGAACCTGAAAATTTATGTTCTTATGATGAACTTTAAAATGTCTTGTGAAACTTCATGAGGAGACATAAAGGGTAACTAAAATGATAGGATTTCAAAGGAAAACAATTTTAACTTTGGACTCTAAGATTTTACAAATGGAAAAAAAACTAGCAGATGCCTTTTAAGTATGAGAAACCTTATGATGAACCTCAAATCTTGGGTAGATAAAAGAATTTTGTTTTTTGTAAAATATTTCAAGATTTATAGAAAGAGAATTCCTCTTTGAAGACTACACCAAAAAGATAATTTTAAAGCGCTTTTTTTAAGCCCTTTACAGCGCTTTTAAGCGCTCTAGTATCTAGTGTTGTAAAAGGATACAACAACGCTATTGAAAATAAAACAACCGCTGTAATAGGTCCATATATAAAGCGCACTCCTTATAATAGTTTTACAGCGCTTTTTCAAAAGAGCGCTGTAATAGGTCCATATATAAAGCGCAATTTTTATTATGTTTACAGCGCTTTTTCAAAAAAGCTTTTTATTAGGTCTATATATAAAGCGCGCTTCTTATGCTATATTTACAGCGTTTTTTCAAAAAAACGTTGTAATATGTTCATACCATATATAAAGCGTGTTTCTTAGACTATGTTTGCAGTGTTTTTTCCAAAAAGCGCTGTAATACGTTAAAAAAAGACCTGTAAAGGGATTTTTAATGACATTTTTTAAAAAAGCGCTGTCTTTTTTATGACATTATTATGAACATCAAATATCACATTCAGATTTTTCTTTTCAACATTAAAATTGACATTCACAATATCAAAATTCATATTCTTCACAATATTATTGCATATTCACATTCAACAATATCAATTACAAGTGTTTCACAACAACAAATTACAATAAATTACAATAAGTTACAATTTCATATTCACATTCAATAATATCAATTACAAGTGTTTCGCAACAACATATTCACAGCAACAAATTACATCATGACAGTAGAAACAAATTACAAATTGACAGTAGCAACATATTCACAGTATGAATTAGAACAAATTACATCATGACAGTAGCAAAAAATTAATTACAAATTATATAACTTTCAATTCAAGGACAAACTGGCACCATTCTTCTTTTATTTCTTTTAGATCACTTTCAAAGTATGTTGGGTTGAAGTTGTCAAAATACTGAAGCAAAATAAGTTAGAATCAAATATATATATATATATATATATATATATATATATACAGTTTATATATAAAAATCAAAATATAATGAAAATAACGTACCGTTTCTGGAATTATATGTTGATTCATATCAACAATCTCCTTCATGAACCTCATTATATAGTATCCGCAATCTATGTTATTAGTTTGACGCGTACACTATAAAATAAAACATATGCGCCAATAAATATTTATGCAGATTGTAAATGACAATTTAAAGGGATATAATTAAGTTCTATAACAAAAATTTCAAACCTTTACTAGAAGTCATGTGATGTTGTTTGACTTATTCTTCGACACTAAAGCACCCATTTGAGCGCGGAAAATTTACAGATCACTATCAAATAAATGTTATTATTATTCAATGACCAAAGACATTATTTATATATGTAAGAAATAAATGAATATTACGTACATGTCGAAGATGTTCTTTATATCAGGGTGATTGTTGAAATGACAGTGTAATGGGTCTAAATAATATACAATTTCAGAAGTCGCATTTATGGCAAACAACACCCAATGTTGCCTACAACAACAAAAATTTGGTTGGCAAATTTGTTTACACAACTCATAATATCATAAATTAAAAAAGATATAGATAAAGTATCTAATTACGTACCCTAAATTGTATGGTGCCCGAAACAACTTGTCATTCTCTTTATTTTCTATAAGTATATCAACTACATATTTTTTTACATTAAATGGATCGAGTTTAAACATGGATAGTTTATGCGGGATATTATCATTCCCTTTATCAATAATCTAAATAAATGCGAAATATAAAAGCGGAAAAATCAGCAATTACATATAATCAATCATAATCATACAACTAAACATACATAGCAATTAAAACATACCTCCTGATCAGTGCCAACAAGATGTTTCGGCCATGCCACATAGCTACCTATTGCTTCTCCCAAAAGTTTCATATTTTCGTCGTTGTCGGGGATAGGCAACATTGCAAGTGGTTCTAAAGCTACCACAGGTGACACTTTAATGTGGCTGGCAGGGACATCTTTGTTGTGCAATACTTCTCCCAAAGTAATGTACAATGTTCCTTTCCCAACCATGCGGGCAGGGGAAGACAAGTATAGGCAGCAACCTGAAACACCCTAAATTTAATCAACGATTAATACATAAGTATGTGAAACAATTAAGTTGAATGAATTTCTTATTTCGTTAAGTAATTAATCACCTTCGGTAGACTTTTATGACCAATGTTGCAACTTCCATCTTCACTTTCTATTTGCATTTCACGTTGAAGCTGTTTTTCCTTATCTTTTTTAACCAAGTATGCAACTTGCTCCGATAGGGTTTTCAGTGCTTCTAATATTTGATCATTTGAGGGATTTGTGCGCTTCTCATGTGAAAAATAACTTTTGGGAGTCACGCTAAATCCCTTACCCCTCACACGGCTAGAATATTCAGGAACATTGAATACCTTGCAGAGAATGTCCCTGCAGCTAACTTCTTTATTTCCATCTTGATTTTCAAGAAATTGTTCTAAATTTTCCTAAAATACATGTAGTATTAAAAAGATAAGTTCAATATCATTTTTAAAAGGAAATATTAAAAAATATTAAAGTGATAGTATACTTACACATTCTTGAACAACTTGTTGAACATTTTCGTTATCCACTATTCCATCTTTATTTAAGTGAGCCTCCTTCCACAAGATATGACGACCCAATGGTTGATCGGATTTCGTCTCTTGCAGTTGTTCGTTAAGACATAAACAAAAAATTAGTTATAAACTATAGTTTATAATCTACCACAATGTATAAAAGTGATGTTTACTTACAATTGTTTGCTCTAAAAGTGTATGGATGCACTGGGTTTTTTGCTCACTCCCGATATGCTGTACTTACATTTTATATATAAATAAAAAAAATAACGATCGTGTAAAAAATATAAGATATGAGTATGAATAAAACACACATACTAATAAAATAAATATTACCACAAATGCGTGGTTTGAGCGTTTAGCAACAAAAGAGGTCCACTCTTCAGGTGTTATATAGTGTTTGTAAATGTTTGGAGCTTCAACCTTCACATTTCAACACTTGTCTCTTAGGTAACAATTCCACATGTGAGATCTAAATCCTTTGTGAATTTTACCGGCAACTGTAAGTATGTAATTTTTACGCACATCTTCAATGTTAAAAGCGCTGTGAAAACCAAATAAATAAAGAGTTTGAATAAAAGTATTTCAATGGAAAAAATTATAATTAACAAAAAAGTGGAGTAAAAAAGTTAATTACTTGTACATCACTCCACAGTATCTCTTTAGCATCCTTCAATGCTTTGTCTCTCCAGTCATCGATTGTTATTGGGATATTTTGGTGGAAAACAGCATCAATGTAGCTTACCATCATTGAACTGTTGGGCTCAATCGGCTGACCACTTTCATTCCATCCCACTTAATAAACTCATAGCTAGAGTGTAAGTGATTGCTTTTAAAAAAGAAAAAAAAATAAAATCTAAACAAAAGTGTAGTATATATACCTCAAATTTTATTCCAATACTTCTTGCTATAATGACTTTTTGCATTATAGTTGTCTCACGCATCACTTCGCCTTCATAGCCTTTAGCGTTGACAGCTTCATTGTTTACAACGTTAGTGTTTACAAATTCGTCGTTTTGATGACCTAAATCGTTGTTGGAATCCATTTATCTACACATTTCACACAGTATAAGTTTAACATGTAGTATAAGCTCAACATGCAGTTTAGTGACAACAACAGATTGAATAAATACAACATCCACTATAAGTTTAGTGACAACGAGATATGAATAACACAACCTGTAGTTTAGGGTTACAACGTCGCAAAAATAAAAATAGAAATGTCTTGTGCAACGAGAAGATAGCACTAGGGTTCAACAGAGCGCTTTAAAAAGCTGAACAAAAAGCGCCTTAAAAATCTTTATGGTCGTCGGGATAGAACGTAGTGAAAATGGAGAATAATGAAAACAGATAGTAAGTAATGAATATGGACAGAGAGAATGGTTCGCACTATGGAAAAGGGTTTGTATAAGAATGGTTTGTATAGAGAGTACGTAATGAATAAGGGTTTCACACTGCCAAGAAGAAAATGAAGAGGCGGTTTCTTATATTATCAGTTTACATAATATTATAAAAAAACCATTTTACAGCGCTTTTCCAATGGGAGATTTAAAAGACTATATAAAAAGCGCCTTTTCCAAAGGGAGATTTATATACACACTATATAAAAGGCGCTATATGAGCATTTTACAGCGCTTTTTACCATAAGCGCTATAAATGTTTTATACTTGTAATTTATATACTTGTAATTTATAGCGCTTATGGGAGAAAGCGCTGTAAATGTTCTGTCTCTTGTAATTTATTTTTTAAAATCCTTTTACAATGCTTATGGGCAAAAGCGCCGTAAAAGTTTTGTCTCTTGTAATTGTAATTTATTTTTTTGAAACCATTTACAGCGCTTATGGGCAAAAGCATTGTAAATGTATTTCTCTTGTAATTGTAATTTATTTTTTTGAAACCATTTACAGCGTTTATGGGCAAAAGCGTTGTAAATGTTTTTCTCTTGTAATTGTAATTTATCTTTTTGAAACCATTTACAGCGCTTATGTGTGAAAGCGTTGTGATATAATATCCATATTCATGGATACCAAATTGTTCATATCAACTTATATGATGAGTTCAGATTATAATTAAATTTTTTATCAAATTATATGATGAGTTCAAGTTTTGGAAGAAAATCAGTATATCAATGCCTGAATATATATCAGCAAAAAGTTTTCAACTTTGGCAATCACAATTAAACCCCCCCTTCTCGTGTTTGCACCTTCAATATGGTTACCTTCCTTCTATTAAAAATGTTTTACTTGTAAAAGGACTAATGGATAACCTACTAAGCATAAGTCAGTTAAGGAACATTGTTATGATGTTGTCTTCACTCAAAAGTGATGCAAGGCAATAAGTCAAACAGATAGATTCATACTATTTACTAGCCAAAGAAATAACAACATTTATAAAATAAACTTATCTGACTTGGGTAAACAAGAAGTAAAGTGTCTTATGAATGTAAGTGAGGAACAATTAGTTTGCCACAAAAGATTAGGACATGCCGATTTGAAGTTAATCTCAAAATTGAAAAGACTTTATTTAGTTAGAGGTTTTCCAAATATTAAGTACAAATGATATGTTCTTTGTGAGGCATGTCAGAAAGGGAAACAAAAAAATCTTCTTTTTCTTCTAAAAATGTTGTCCCCACTTCTAGACCACTTAAACTTTTACATCTTGATTTATTCGACCCTATAAAGATTGCTTCTATCAGTAGAAAAAAATATGGACTCGTTATTGTTGATGACTATTCCAGAAGGACATGGGTTATGTTTCTAAAACACAAGGATCAGTCAGATAAAGCTTTTACCACCTTATGCAAACAAGTGCAAAATGAAAAATAAAATTTGTATAGCAACGATTCATAGTGATCATAAGGGTGAATTTGAAAATAAACTTTTTGAAAACTTCTGTGAAGATAATGAAATTTTACATAACTTTTTCTTTCCTAGAACACCTCAACAAAATGGTGTTGTAGAAAGAAAAAATAGTTCTTTAGGAAATCACACGTACCATAAATCACAAATGAATATTGCCCAAGCACTTTTGGGCATAAGTAGTTAACACTACAGGTTATATTCATAATAGAATCTATATTAGACCTATTTTTAATAAGACTCCTTATTACCAAGTATTTATATTGCTAGCCTTCGATTAATTCTAGCTCTGCAAAGTTGCTACAATAATAGAAAGTATAATTAGAAAAATAATCATAAACTAACTAACTAATACTTAACTCATGTAGTAGCTTGCTCAATACTCGTGGGCTTTTCTTCATATTCGGTTATTACTCCCTACAAGCTGGAGAACGAAAAATGTCTATCAGTCCAAGCTATGTAATCAAGCCATGAAATGGACAAGCAGAGGATGCCTTAGTAAAAACCTCTGCAAGTTAAGATAAATAGAGAATAGGTAGGAGACGCATGAGTCCTTCTTAATCCCTGAGACGAAGAATGTGGAAATCAATATGAAGATGTTTTGTGTGATCGTGAAACACTAGATCCACTGCAATATGCATATCACTTTGATTATCACAGTAAAAGACAGGCGACGTACACATGTTTAGGACAAATCAATAAGCAAGTATATAAGCCATTGGAGTTCACGTGTTTCTGTTGCAAGTGCACGATATTATGCTTTTTGCAAAAGAGCATTCGATTGTGTTTTGTGTAATTGTAAGGTTTCTCCTAGTTAGTTTTGTATAAGACATAGTGTTTCGAGTGATGTCAACTTGCTTAGTGTAGATGGTGCTTTGTGAATTCTCCTGAACTAGCTCTTGCATAGACTACTTTATCAAGAGAGATTTCATAAGACATAAGCTTTTATCATGCACAAACTTATTTACATTAAGGTTGAAGCATGATCATGTTGCATTGGTAACCTTTGAACTCATTTCAAATCATTTTCTAAGTGTTTTTACTTTGTAAATCGACTTACCCACTTATGAATTGACTTGTGAACCTCAAGAACTCAGTTTTTGAATTCCAAAGGAAGTGAATCGACTCACAGCCTTGTGAATCAACTCAATAGATTTATACTTCATTTTTTGTTTTTTCTATTAGTGTAAGTCGACTCATTTGTCTTATAAATCGACTCACACAACCTACAAACTTAAAATTTGATATTTTTAAGGTATTTGTGACAGTTACGAAATGGTTATTTTTCTTAGAACTCATTTTTCTTTGGGTTACCTCTTTTATGCATCATATTAAATTTTTCTCATCATTTATAAACACAAAAACAATTTAACTCATTCCTTATACTCAAGCATTCAAGATCATATCATAGATTGAAAACTTTTTTTTGATGAAGTCGAGTCTACATTCGAGAATTGAACCAATAAACAATAGTGAAAGGGATATTGTTCATTGAAGTGTTTATTCTATTTACGGATCTTCGAGGGGACATCGTTAGAATGTATGTTGAGGGTTGAAGAAGGTGTCCTTTTGAATTGTCCTAGAAGGGTTTATAGACCTCTATGTTACAAGAGTGAGGTGCAATCTTAATCTTGAACATAGACATGTGTTCGAAATTTGGAGGGTGTTATGTGATTATGTGTAGAAGTGCGTTTAACGAAGAAGTGATTTTGTATACAAAGTTTTATAACTTTTGTTGAAGCATTCTATAAACATTCACAATCATAATAAGGGAATCAAGCTCTCATCCTTTTGAATAGGAACAATATGTACTCTAAGAGCAAGGACGAAGTAGAGGAACCTGTATAAATCACTGCGTGAATCTCTTTATCCCTAACTCTTTAATTTCTGCATTTTTACTTTATTCTTGATTTTCTAGTTGGATTTGGAGTGTGGTGGCAAATTATGTTTTGGTGCAAATGGATAAAAAATTGTTATAAGATTTTTCTTTTGTGAAATCTTTTTCTTGGTTTTGGATGTTGAATAAAATTATGTTTTGAACATTGCAATTTAACATCTTGAAAAAAATGTGATATAATAGTGTTTATATTGATTAAGATTCATTGAGTCTTTATTTGATGATCATTTTCATATTTGATTAAAGTTCTAAAATCTTTTTCTTAACTACTAATATCAATTTTGTGTTTTCTTGTATAAGTCTCCATTGAATTTTGTGTTGTTTATTTCATATACAATCATTGAATCAATTTATATATCATATGCACATTATTTAATTTTCGTTGTGCGACATGAAATTTTTCAAAACTATGTTTTGAAACTATCGAACTTTATTCAACCCCCTTCTAGATTTCTTTGTAGGTCATTTCGTGAGTAAGAAGTGGGATCACCATTTTTTCTCTTGGTGGTATAAGCTTAACGTCATATTTTCGGATCCAAAGGGCGAGTATGGTTGAACTCCAATTCCATAAGGAGATTATGCGTATTAGAAAGAAAAGATTAAAATTAATGTAATGGCTTATGATATAGATGTTTAGGAAACCAACGAGAATGGACCCTACATCCCAAAGATGATATTGAATGGTATTGAGATTGACAAACCAACAGTGAATTGGAATGACTTAGATAAGAAAAAGGTTCAACTAGATTTGAAAGCTATGAACATAATTGTGTCTACTCTAGGACAAAATAATCATCATAGAGTTTATAATTGGTTGACAACCCAAGATTTTTTAAATGCTTTAAAAATCACATATGAGGGCCTAGGTGAACAAAAGATTTCAAAAATTGTCAAGTTGACAAATTCTATTTAAATGCTTAGTATGAGCAATAGTTTAACCATTGGCAAAATGCTAAACAATTCAATAGACTTGTTAATAACCTCAATGATCATTGTAAAACTTTTCAAACAAAGATCTAATCAAATTATTGTATAGATTGTTGATAATAACTTTATGCCCATAATATCAAAAATTGTTGGCTCAAGACTTTTAATCAATGAGTTGACCTACAATATTTGAAGAATTGAAAAAGTTTGACCACGAGCTTAAGAACAATACCAATGAACAAATGAAAGAGAAAAAGAGGAAGAGAGCAAGTCAAGGAATGATTGTGGATCCTTTCGTAGGAAAGTGGATAAAGATTCTTCAAGTGAGGAAAGTTCAAGTGCCATGTAAAGTGACATAGATGAAGCAAGTCTATGTCTCACAACAATACATAATAGACATGAGATTTTTTATGATGAAACTGAATTTTTACCTACATATGAACAATTATAAGATGCTTATGTAGAACTTCATGAGGATGCAAAAAATATGACCAAATTTTGAAGTCATAGAAAAAGAACCATTTTAAATTTGGAAACTCAAATGGATGGACTTCAAAAAAACTTGCTCAAGAGGATACACAAAAAGTATCTTGTTTTGAGGAATCATCACAATGTGAAAAGTTTAGTTCATTAGAAAGTGAGAATATTTCATTGAAAGAAAGAGTTTCTAAATTTGAAAGAAAGTGAGAATTTTTCACTGAAACATTGCACATATGATATTCCGATTGATTCGATGATGATATATGAATTAAAGAACACAAATTTAAATAGAGACTTGTACAAGAATACATAAAACTGATTTAAGTAGTTTACAAAAAAGATTTTAGCACTTCAATCAAATATGACTAAGATAATCAAATAAAAACTCATTGAATCTTAATCAATAGATGTTAGTGCAAAAATGGTGTTAGCTTTAATCCTCTAATTGATGTTTTGATGATAACAAAAACAAAAAAAATAAGAAACAATTATCCCCTAACTGTATTTGCTAAGTGTGCAAATTAAGTTAGAAGGCAAAGATATGTATAAATGACTATCTATTTTAAGGTAGCATAAATTATGAGTAAATTAGAGATAATAATTTAAGTATTTCTAACAAAAAGAATCTTATCACTTGATAAAAAATGAATTATATTTACTAATAGTGCAAGTAATAATGTAGCAATAAAAGTATTGCAATGTGCGAGCAATAATCCAAATCAAAGTGTTAGAAGTAAAAAGATATACAAGTCATTGTTATGGTATAAGCTAGATGCTCTGATGAACAAAGGAAAAGAGAATAATAAAAATTTGCCTCACTTTAATGAGCGTGTTCTCAAACACGCCTCAAATGAATCTTTTAATACAAGCAACAATCTATATGTTCTCCCTCTGATAAGTGTGTCAAGAAAATGAATTTTTGCCTTTAATGACTATAACAAGCATCTGATCACTGTGATAGGAAAATGATTGTTTTCCATTGATAACTGTTGCAAGAAAAAGATCGGCTGTCTCTGATTAGTGTGACAAGGAGTTGTCTGCTGCATCTGATAATCACACAAAGCATTTGATCGTCTGACTCTGTAAAATAGTCTACGCTATAGAATGTTAAGTCTTTGAATAGCCAACTGTTGGAACCAAGTTGGTCTTACACTTAATGTTTTGAAGAATAAATTTGACTTCGAAGAAAGATGCCACCAGAGGATACCTTCAAAGGATGCCACCAGAGGATGTCACTAGAGGATACCTCTAGAGGATGTCACCAGAGGCTACCTCCAGAGGATGCCACCAGAGGATGTCACTGTTGGAACCAAGTTGGTTCTATACTTAGAATTTTGATGTTTACAAAAGTACTCTTATGTAATCTTATTTTTGACTTAGAAGAATAATGAAAAATGCCACCAGAAGATGACGTCACCAGAGGCAGAAGATGACGTTGCCAGAAGATAAAATCAGAAGCAGAAGATGAGGACACCAGAGGATAAAATCAGAGAATCATACCAGAGGATACACCTTCAGAAGATATCAGAGGATGTCATCAAAGGCAAAACATCAAAGGACAAATAAAATCATCAGAGGATATCTTTCTTGGTCCAAACCAGAAGGAAGAAGAGTCCAGAAGGAGACCTGGTCTAGACCAGAAGGAAGCTTGTCAGAGGGAGACTTGTGTTGGAACCAAGTTGGTTCTAAGTACTTAGGATTTTGATATTTACAAAAGCACTCCATGTAATCTTATTTTGTACTTAGAATAATTATATTAAATGCCACCAGAAGATGAAGTTACCAGAGGCAGAAGATGAAGTCACCAGAGGGAGAAGATGAATTACCAGAGGATACACCTCCAAAAGATACCAGATAATGCATCCATAAGATACCAGAGGATGCATCCTGAAGGCACCAAAGAATACTCTAGGATATCAAAACACCATATGAGGATATCTTTCTTGGCCTAAATCAGAGGATCATAGCAGATCAGTTTGTATGGTCCAGATGTGGACGAGAGCAGAAGATCAAACGGTCCAGATTTAATCATGATGATAATCAGTGGAGACTTGATTAAATTTGATCAAAGTATTAAAAGGATTTGATACAAAAATAAATTGAAGTGTTGTCGGAATTCAGAAGCTATTGGCGGGAAGAAAGATTTGGTCTAGAATTAACTAAGAACATGATTGGCCAAAGTTATTTTTGAAAGCAAATCTGGAGCTAAAAAGATATGTTTATTATTTATGAGAAACCTGATTGGCCAAGTTATTTTTGCAAGAGAATCTGGCAAGATACAGCTCGAACCTAAGCATGGAAGAAACCCTAATTATTCATCTCTAAAAGGAGGATCAAGGCAGAAGACTCTGCATCGAAAATACTTGAGAGTCATACACTTCCAAAAGCAAAATACTTGAGTTTTCAGTGAGGTCAATTGTAAGTATCCGCTTTCCAGAAGCAAGTACTCTAAGTTTTTCTTTCCCTTGTGTTAGATCTAAGTTGTTGAAGTAGAGTCTACAATCTGAAGGAGTCAGAAGGAGTAGCAGATTACTTAGGAGTTAGATTCAAGGTTCTTTTCCTCAAAAGTCTACGATTGTTAGACTGTTTGAGAAGACTGACTTGGAGGGTCAGTGGTATTGTTGTAATTCAAGGTTTTTGAATTAGTGAAATCTTTCAAAGTGAAGGGACTGGACGTAGCCTAGTTAACGGTGAACCAATATAAAATTCTTAGTTTTATATTTACTTTATATCCGCTGCTAACTCTGTTTTATTCATACATCAGGTTTTGTTATAAAACTGCAAAAATAGAAAAAGTAATCAAGTTAGTCAAACACAATTCAACCCCCCTTCTCGTGTTTGCACCTTCAACTTGGTCCAGACTAGAAGGAAACATAAGTCAAACTTGGTCCAGACTTAATCTTGACTAGAAGATAGCTTGGTCGTGAATATAAGATTTAATCCAGACTTAATCCAGACTTGGTCCAGAGCAGAAGATAACTGGTCCAGAGCAAATGACTTGGTCCAGACCAGAAGATAGCGTGGTCTAGACTATACAACTCAGTCCAGATCAAAAGATTTGATTGTCCAGAACATAAGACTTAGTCTAGATTTAATCCAGACTTAGTTCAGACTTGATCCATATTTTATCCAAACTTGATCCAGATCAGAGGATAAATGTCCATATTAAAATATCAATGGTACAGATTAAAGTATCATGATCCAGTGTTGGCCGAGATCAGAGGATCACAGAATTGGTGCATATCAGATTACATAGTCTATAGTTGGTTGAGATCAGAAGATCATACGGTCCAGATTTTAATCATGATGAAAATCAATGAAGACTTGATTAAAATTCGAAAAAGACTTAATTAAATTTTGATATAAATTTGATCAAAGTATTAAGGGGATTTGATACAAAAATAAATTGAAGTCTTGGAGGGAATTTATAAGCAATTGGAGGGAAGAAAGATACGGTCCAGAATTAAACAAGAACAGGATTGGCCAAAGTTATTTTCAGAACAAATCTGAAGCAAAAAGGTTCGGATCAAGCATAAAGCTCAAACCCGATTGGCCAAGTTATTTTTGCAAGAGAATCTGGACAGATACAGCTTGAATTTGATCATGGAAGAAACCCTAATTTTCATCTATAGAAGGAGGCTCAAGGTAGAAGACTTTGCAATTAAAAATCAGTAAAAGAGTCACAAACTTCGAGAGGTAAACACTCGAGTTTTCAGTGAGGTCAATTGTGAGTATCAGCTTTCCAGGAGCAAGTACTCTTGTTTTTAGTTCCCTTGTGTCAGATCTATATTGTTGAAGTAGAGTCTACAATCTGAAGAGTCAAAAGATGTAGCAGGTGACTTAGCAATTAGATTCAAGGTGTTAATCCCTTCTGCAATCTGGGGTTGTCAGATTGGTAGGAGAAGACTTGACTTGTGAGGTCAAGGTGTTGTGTTCCTCAAAAGTCTAGGATTGTTAGACTATTTGGGAAGATTGACTTGGAGGGTCAGTAGTGCTGTTGTAATTTAGAGGTTTTGAATTAGTGGTAAAATCCTTCAAGGTGAAGGGTCTGATTGTAGCCTAGTTAATGGTGAACCAGGATAAATCTTTGTGTTGATTATTTTACTTTATCCACTGCTAATTTTGCTTGCTTATATATCAGATTTTAAATAATCATCAAAAACAGAAAAAGAATTCAAGTATTACAAACACAATTCAACCCCCTTCTCGTGTTTGCACTTTCAATTGGCATCAGAGCTCGGTCTCAAAGCTGAGCACTTAACAGTGTTTGAGGAAAGGTCCAAGGGGGTTCAACATGTCAGAATCCAAAAAAGAATTTGGAGGCAACATCAACAGGCCACCACTGTTTGATGGAGATCACTTTGAATACTGGAAGGACAAAATGAGAAGCTTCTTCATCTCCCAAGATCCTGATCTCTGGACCTTGGTAGTCAAAGGCTACACTGCACCCACTATACCAGGAGATGAAACTGGTCAAGAACTGGATTTAGCAGATATGAATCCCAGCCAGAGGAAGTTATACAAGCTGCATCACAAGTCCATCATAATCAATGCTATCACATTTAAAGAATTTGACAGATGCACCAACAAAGAAACAACAAAATGCATCTATAACAGTCTGGTTCTGACCTATAAAGGAAGTCAACAGGTTCAAGAGGCAAAGGCAAACATACTGGTCAAACAGTATGAGCTGTTCAAGATGGAAGAGGATGAAGACATTGAAGCAATGTTCTGCAGATTCCAAATTCTGGTATTAGGTTTAAAAGTATTAAAGAAAAGCTACACCAGTGCAGATCATGTAAAGAAGATCCTTAGAAGCTTACCAGCAAAATGGAGACCAAAGGTTACTGCAGTACAGGAAGCCAGAGATTTGAATGCCTTGAGGCTTGAAGATCTGATCAGCTCCCTCAAGTCTCATAAAATAGAGATGGATGCAGATGAACCAAAGAAGAAGAAGACTTTAGCCCTTAAGTCAAAACAAAAGAAAGCTGCAAAGGTTGTATCAGAATCAGAGGATGGTGATTGTGAAGATGATGATCTTGCTGACATAACCAAGCAGATTGCAAAGATGTGGCAAAACAGAAAGAAGAAAGCTCCCAGGAAAAATGGCAAATACTCCAACAGATGAAAAGAAGAAGCTGACAAGAAAAGCATCATCTGTTATGGATGCAATGAACCTAGACATATCAAGTCAGAATGTCCAAACATGGAGAAAGGAAACCATCACAAGAAAGGTTCTAGATTCAAGAAAAAAGGGTCTGATGGCAGCATGGGATGCATCTGACTCAGAAGAGGAATCATCTGATGATGAAAAGGCAGAAACCGCTATGATGGCTCACATCAAGTTTGCCTCTAGACTCCATAAAGGTACTAGCTCTAGAAGAAAAGCAGAAGGTAAGAAGAATGGACAAATCATTCATTCCGGCAAGTCTGGAAGCACATCAGAGGAAGCAGTATTGGCTCTGATGGCACATACCAACTCAAGTTCTGGATCCAGCACAAACTCTGGAATTGATTTAGAAGATGAAAACAAAGAGGTATTCTCTGATCTTACTAAATCTGAATTAATTACTGCTCTTAAAGACTTTCTAAATGTCAATAACAAGATGTCTTTAAAACTAAAAACTCTTTGGGAAGAAAAGAAAATTCTAACCAAAGAAGTACATATTTTAAAGAATCAGAATGCTGAGTTTGCAACTGAAAACACTAATTTTAAAACTGTTGCCAGACTCAATTATGAAAATCTAACTCTCAAAAGTAATATTTGCTCTACTTCCAATACTATTTGTGAATCTGATATGCATGAACAAGCTTTTCAAAACTTTATTGCAAATGGTATGGAAAGAGGTAAGTATGCTTCCATGATTTATGGAATAAGTAACAATGGTAAGAGAGGAATAGGTTTTACTGAATCTGTTGCTGAAATTAAATATGTTCATTCTAATGTTATGTGTATTATTTGTGCTAAAAAGGGCCATTCTTAATTGTCTTGTCCTATGATAAAATCTGGGAAAAACAAGAGACCTGTTAAATCTAAAAAACCTGGACCCAACCAGTTTTGGGTACCAAAGAATAAAATTGTTTATGTTGCAGATATTCTGAGAAACTAGAAGGAAACACCAATCATGGTGCCTAGTCAATGGATGCTGGCAATGCACAAACAGAAAAAGCTGTAAGTTCTAGTTTCCACCAGACAGAAGCAAAATGAGTCAAATGAAAAAAGGTCTGGTCAGTACAATTCACACCAGAATTAGAACCAGAACCCGAACCAGAACTAGTATAAGTATCAGAATAAGATGTTCAGCCACAAACAATAGAATCACACACATCAGCTTCAGTATTTCCAGAAGAAGCAGAATTACCAGAATCACCATAAGTTCCAGAATCATCAGAGGAACATGGTGTATCAGCCGAAGCAGAATCAAGGGAATAGTTCAACCAATCTGAACAAGCCAGAAACAAAACTGGCTCTGAAGGCTCGTACAGAATCTGATTATAGCACTGAGTCTGACTCTGACGGTGAAGTATCAGAAGAAGAAAGGTCTGATCTGCAACACAAAGCATGGTATCTGGATAGTGGATGCTCTAAGCATATGACTGGAGACAGATCAATTTTCCAAAAGATGACTCTGAAGAAAGGAGGCAAGGTCTCCTTTAGAGGAAACCAGAGAGGTCAGATCATTGGTACATGCACAGTTGGTAACAGTTCTTCTTCCTTATCTATTAAAATTGTTTTATTAGTAAAAGTTCTGAATCACAATCTGTTAAGCATTAGTCAGCTAAGTGACTGCAAGTATGATGTTGTGTTTAATCAGAAAACCTGCATGGCTGTTCGTCAAAAAGATGGATCTGTTTTGTTCACTGGTGTTAGGCAGAATAATGTCTATAAGATAGATTTGTTTAGTCTAGTTAAGCAGAAAGTTAAATGTCTTTTATCTGTTAGGGAGGAAAATCAGATTTGGCACAAAAGGTTAGGCCATGCAAACCCTAGGCTGGTTTCTGAGTTAAGTAAACTTCAGCTAGTGCCAAATCTGGTTTCTGGTTTCTGAGGTCTCCCCAAACTAAGTACCAAATCTGAGATTTTGTGTGAAGCATGTCAAAAAGGTAAATAGACCAAAAGCTCTTTTAAACCTAAAAACTGTATTTCTACTTCACAACCTCTTGAACTGCTTCATTTAGATCTGTTTGGTCTTGTTCAAACTGCATCCCTTAGTGGTAAGAAGCATGGGTTTGTCATAGTTGATGATTACTCAAGGTGGACTTGGGTAAAGTTTCTGAGAAACAAAGATGAATCCCATATGGTATTTATTTCCTTCTGCAAGCAAGTTATGAATGAAAAAGGTTTTAAAATCATAACTATTAGAGTGATTATGGAGGTGAGTTTGAGAATAGGTACTTTGAAGAATTTTGTGATGAGAATGGTATCTCTCACAACTTCTCATCCCCCAGAACACCTCAACAGAATGGAGTTGTTGAAAGGAAGAACAGGTCACTGCAGGAGATGGCCAGAACCATGCTGAATGACATGAATGTTGCTACCTACCTATGGGCAGAAGCTGTCAACACTGTATGCTACATCCAGAATAGAGTTTACATCAGGTCTATTCTAAACAAAATTCCATATGAACTGTGGAAAGGTAAGAAACATGAAATTTCCTATTTCAAACAGTTTGGCTGCATTTGTTATATGTTAAACACTAAGGATAATCTTGCAAAATTTGATTCCAGATCTCAAAAGTGTACCTTCATTGGTTACTCTGAGAGATCAAAAGCTTATAGAGTGTTTAATAAAGAAACTAACACTGTGGAGGAGTCCATACACATTAAGTTTGATAACAAACAGCTTGACTCTGAAAAGTCAAAGCAAGATGAGGAAATTGCAGGTTTACCAGAAGCACATGAAGCAGGAGCAAATCAAACAAAAGAACCAGAAAAAGAAAAGGATGAAAGCAAATTCGAAGATAATGTTGAACCTGAAGACAAGTCAGAAGGAAAGAATGGGTGGAAGTACAAGTCTTCACATCCAGAAACACTGATTATTGGAAGCGCAGCTTAACCATTGAAAATCAGATCATCACTTAAAGAAACAAGTCGGTTTGGTTTACTTTCTACCATTAAACCAACTACTGTTGATGAAGAACTCACAGAAGAAGGATGGATTCTTGCAATGCAAGAAGAGCTGAATGAGTTTGAAAGGAATGAAGTTTTGGATCTGGTGTCCAGACCACACAAAAATATCATTGGAACCAAGTGGGTGTTTAGGAATCTTTATATGGTTTAAAACAAGCACCTAGGGCATGGTATGACATACTTAGCAATTTCTTACTTAAAAATCAGTTTGATAGAGGCCAAATAGATAACACCTTGTTTAGAAAATCCATTAAAAATGATATTCTGATCATTCAATTTTATGTTGATGATATTATCTTTGGATCCACTAATGGCACTCTCTGCCAAGAGTTTTCTGATTTGATGCAGCAAGTTTTTCAGATGAGCATGATGGGAGAACTTAAGTTCTTCTTAGGAATTCAGATTCAGCAAGGCAAAACAGGTATACTCATTCACCAATCTAAGGACACTAAAGAACTTCTCAAAAAGTTCCAGATGAGTGATTGTAAGCCTATGGCCACCCCCATGTACCCCACCTACTCACTTGAAAAAGATGAATCCGGCCAAAAGGTAGACCAGAAAACATACAAAGGTATGATTGGATCCCTTCTTTACCTAACTACTTCTAGACCTGACATTTTGTTTAGTGTTTGTGTCTGTGCTCGTTTTCAAGCTGACCCTAGGGAATCCCACTTAACTGCTGTCAAAAGAATCCTTAGATACCTTAAAGGTGTTGGAACCAAGTTGGTTCTAAGTACTTAGGATTTTGATGTTTACAAAAGCACTCCATGTAATCTTATTTTGTACCTTGAATTATTACATTAAATACCACCAGAAATTGAAGTTTGCAAAGGCAGAAGATGCATCCTGGAATTACCAGAGGATACACCAGGATGTCAAAATACTACCAGGGGATATCTTTGCTGGCCCATATCAGAAGGAAGCAAAGTCAGAAGGAGACCTGGACCAGACCAGAAGGAAGCCTGCCATAGGGAGAGTTGTTACAGACCAGAATATGTCAAATGTTAGATTTATTCCAGAAGTTATTCTGACCAGAAGATGGCCTGGCAGTGAAATGATAAACAGCCCAGACTTGATCCAGACTTAAACAGAGGGTAAATAAATGGGTCCAGAACAAAGGAATTAATCCAGATTTGACCCAGACCAGAAGATAGCATGGTTCAGGGTATGAAACTAAGTCCAGACCAGAAGAAATGATCTCTTGAATTGATCCAAAACTGATCCAAAACAGAAGGTAAAATGTCGAGACTGAAATATTATTTGCAGAATACTTAGTATCAAAAATCACAAAAGAGTCATACACTTCCAAAAGCAAACACTCAAGTTTTCAGTGAGGTTAATTGTGAGTTCCAGCTTTCCAGAAGCAAGCACTCGTGTTATTTTCTTTCCCTTGTGTTAGATCTAAGTTATTGAAGTAGAGTCTATAATCTGAGGGAGTCAGAAAGGGTAGCAGATTACTTGGCAATTAGATTCAAGGCATTGTAATTCCTTCTACAATCTGGGGTTGTCAGATTGGCAGGAGAAGACTTGACTTAGGAAGTCAAGGTGTTGTATTCCTCAAGAGTCTAGGATTGTTAGATTGTTTGAGAAGACTAACTTGGAGGGTCAGTGGTATTGTTGTAATTCAAGGTTTGAATTAGTGAAATCCTTCAAGGTGAAGGGACTGGACGTAGCCTCGTTAACGGTGAACCAGTATAAAAATTCTGTGTTTTATTTTTACTTTATATCCGCTGCTAACTCTGTTTATATTCATACATCAAGTTTTGTTTTAAAAGTGTAAAAACAGGAAAAGTATTCAAGTTAGTCAAACACAATTCAACCCCCCTTCTCGTGTTTGCACCTTCAAAAGGAACCACACATCTTACCTTGCTCTACAAGTAAACCCATCTTACAAACTAAGTGGTTTTTGTGATTCTGATTATGTTGGAGACAAATAAGAGAAAAAAAGCACAAGTGGCAACTGTACGTTTCTAGGTGATAATCTAATTTCTTGTTCAAGCAAGAGACAAGGCACCATTGCCATGTCAACAGCAGAAGCTGAATACATATCAGCAGCAGGATGCAGTTCACAGTTAATCTGGATGAAACATCAGTTAGAAGACTACAACATCTTTGAAACCAACATCCCTTTGTTCTGTGACAATACTTCAGCCATAAACCTAACCAAAAACCTTATCCTACACTCTAGAGTCAAGCACATTGAAATCAAGCATCAGTTTATCAGAGAGCATGTTCAAAAGGGAACAATAAGCATCCAGTTTGTAGACACAGATCATCAATGGGATGATATCTTCACCAAACCATTTCCTAAAGATCGATTTATGTTCATCAAAAAGCATCTCAACATAATCTCCATATCTGACTAGATCAAGTAGTCTTTCTAGAGGAGTATTTTTTAAATTTTTATTTGTTGTCTTTTGTTTTCTGTAATTTTTTTTTGTACTCTGTAAAAAAAAAGAAAAAAAAACCTCTTTTTGGCTGATGACAAAAAGGGGGAAAGAAAGTAAGAGAGAAAAGGAGAAAAAGTTGAAAAGGAGAGGAGAAAAGAAGAGAGAAAAGAAAGAGTGAAATAAAGAAGGAGTTGAAAAGGAGAGGTAACAAGGACAGTAAAAAAGAAAGAGTGAAATAAAGAAGGCGTTGAAAAGGAGAGGAGAAAAGAAGAGAGAAAAGAAAGAGTGAAATAAAGAAGGAGTTGAAAAGGAGAAGTGATAAGAAGAGAAGAAAGAGTGACAAAAGAAGGAGTTGAAAAGGAGAGGAAAAGTATGGGGCATTAGACTTAGGGGGAGAAGCTTGATCTGAGGGAGAGCCTAACAAAATAAGTTATAAAAAATACAAGGTTTTGTCATTATCAAAAACGGGGAGATTGTTGGAAACAAGTTGGTTCTATTCTTAGAATTTTGATGTTTACAAAAGTACTTTTATGTAATCTTATTTTTGACTTAGAAAAATAATGAAAAATGCCACCAGAAGATGACATCACCAAAGGCAGAAGATGTCGCCACCAGAACATAAAATCAGAAGTAGAAGATGAGGACACCAGAGGATAAAATCAGAGAATCACACTAGAGGATACACCTCCAGAAGATATCAGAGGATGTCATCAAAGGCAAAACATCAAAGGACAAAAAACATCATCAGAGGATATCTTTCTTGGTCTAGATCAGAAGGAAGAAGAGTCCAGAAGAAGACCTGGTCCAGACCAGAAGGAAACATAAGTCAAACTTGGTCCAGACTTAATCCTTACCAGAAGATAGCTTGGTCGTGAATATAAGATTTAATCCCGACTTAATCCAGACATGGTCCAGAGCAGAAGATAACTGGTCCAGAGCAAATGACTTGGTCCAGACTTTGTCCAAACCAGAACATAGCATGGTCCAGAACATAAAACTCATTCGAGATCATAAGATTTGATTGTGCAGAACATAAGACTTAGTCCATATTTAATCCAGACTTAGTTCAGACTTCATCTAGAATTAATCCAGACTTGATCCAGATCAGAGGATAAATGTCCAGATTAGAGTATCATGATCCAATGTTAGCCGAGATCAGAGAATCACAGAATTGGCGAAGATCAGATTACATAGTCCAGAGTTGGTCGAGATCATAGGATCATACGGTCCAGATTTTAATCATGATGAAAATCAGTGAAGACTTCATTAAAATTCGAAAAAGACTTGATTAAATTTTGATAGAAATTTGATCAAAGTATTAAGGGGATTTGATACAAAAATAAATTGAAGTCTTGGAGGGAAGAAAGATACGGTCCAGAATTAAACAAGAATAGGATTGGCCAAAGTTTTTTTCAGAACAAATCTGAAGCAAAAAGGTTCGGATCAGGCATAAAGCTCAAACCTGATTGGCCAAGTTATTTTTGCAAGAGAATCTGGACAGATACAACTCGAATTTGATCATGGAAGAAACCCTAATTTTCATCGATAAAAGGAGGCTCAAGGCAGAAGACTTTGCAATCGAAAATCAGTAAAAGAGTCATAAACTTCCAGAGGCCAACACTCGAGTTTTCAGTGAGGTTAATTATGAGTATCAACTTTCCAGGAGCAAGTACTCTTGTTTTTCGTTCCCTTGTGTCAGATCTATATTGTTGAAGTAGAGTTTACAATCTGAAGAGTCAGAAGAAGTAGCAGGTGACTTAGCAATTAGATTCAAGGTGTTGAAATCCCTTCTGCAATCTGGGGTTGTCAGATTGATAGGAGAACACTTGACTTGTGAGGTCAAGGTGGTGTGTTCCTCAAAAGTCTAGGATTGTTAGACTATTTGGGAAGACTGACTTGGAGGGTTAGTAGTGCTGTTGTAATTTAGAGGTTTTGAATTAGTGGAAACATCCTTCAAGGTGAAGGGATTGGATGTAGCCTTGTTAATGGTGAACCAGGATAAATCTTTGTGTTGATCATTTTACTTTACCGCTGCTAATTCTGCTTGCTTATATATCATATTTTAAATAATCATCAAAAACAGAAAAAGAATTCAAGTATTACAAACACAATTCAACCCCTCTTTCTCGTGTTTGCACCTTCAGTCACCAGAGGATACAACCAGAGGATGTCACCAGAGCATGCCACCAGAGGATGTCACCAGAGCATGCCACCAGAGGATGTCACTAGAGGATACCTCCAGAGGGTGCCACTAGAGGATATCACCAGAGGATATCACCAGAGGATCCCATCAGAGGATATCATCAAAGACAAAAATCAGAGGATATCATCAAATGTACTTAGGATTTTGATGCTTACAAATGTACTCTATGTAAACTTATTTTGTACCTTGAATTATTAAATTAAATGCCCCAGAAACTGAAGAAATCAGAAGCTGAAGATCAAAGGATTCCAGAAAATGAATTATGATTGACCAGAAGATATCCAGAATTGTCAAAATCTTGACCAGAAGATATCTTTGCAGGCCTATATCAGAAGGAATAAAATTAAGAATGAAACATGGAGCATATCATTGGAAAGCCTGTCAGAAGGAGAGTTGATCAAGACAAACAGCAATCAAATATCAATTTTATTCCAGAAGTTATTCTGATCAGAAGATGGCCTGGCAGTAAAAATTACACAGCCCAGACTTGTTCCAAACTTGACCAGAAGGTATGTTTATGAGTCCAGAACATGAAGATCAATCCATATTTGGCCCAGACCATAAGATAGCATGATTTAGGGCATGGAACTAAGTCCAGAACAAAAGAAATGAGTTCCAGAATCAACCCAGACCTGGCCCAAAATTAAAGGTAAAATGTCCAGACTGAAATATTTTGTGATCAAGTTTATTTCAGTTTGTTCCAGACCAAATTCTAGAATCTGTCCAGATCAGAGTAAAACTATCCAGATCAATGGTTCAGAAATAATTTTTTGAGTCCAGTGATGGTCAAGATCAGAAAATCAGACCATGGTCCAGAAGTGGCCGAAATCAGAGGGACAGGCTGTGCAGTACAGAAATGGCCGAATCCAGAAGTTCATAGCTGATCAGGCGCGCATCCAGGAAGGCCAAAATCATAAGATCAGAGGGCTATGAAGTGTGGTCCAGGAATGGCCAAATTCGGAGGATAATAGCTTAGCAATCAGGCTGGTCCAGCTGTGGAATATCGCATGGTGCAGATTTGATCATGGGAATCAATGGTGAGGATCTGAAGATATTTTTATCAAATTATTGTTAAAGATTCGTTTTAAATTAAAGTGGAGTAGCATGGAAGTCAGGAGCTGTGGCGGGAAGCAATGCACAGATTTGATTGGCCAGTTAATTTATGAAAGAAATCTAAGGCTTAAAAAAGATATGTTTTGGAATTAATTGAAGCCCGATTGGTCAATTTATTTTTGTCAGAGAATCCAGAAATATTTAGCTCGAATTTAAGGATTGGAAGAGGCCCAAATCAGCATCTATAAAAGGAGGCACAAGGCAGATTACTTAGAATCGAAAATCACAAAAGGGTCATACACTTCAAAAGCAAACACTCTCAAATTTTCATATAAGTCAATTGTTGAGTCTCAGTTTTTAAAGCAAGTACTCTTGTTGTTTTCGTTCCACTGTGTCAAATCTAAGTTGTTGAAGTAGAGTCTACAAGCTGTGGGAGTCAGTAGAGGTAGCAGGTTACTTGGCAATTAGATTCATAGTGTTGTGATTTCTTCTACAATCTGGGTTGTCAGATTGGCTGAAGACAGGAGTTGTTTTCCCTCAAAGAAGTCTAGGATTATTAGACTATTTGAGAAGACTGACTTGGAGGGTCAGTAGCAAGGTTGTAATTCAAGTTTGAATTAGTGAAATCCTTCAAGGCGAAGGGACTGGACGTAGCCTCATTAACGGTGAACCAGTATAAAATCTACGAGTTTTTATTTTTATTTTTATCCGCTGCTAACTCTATTTTAATTATACATCAAGTTTTGTTTTGAAAGTATTAAAACAGGAAAAGTTTCAAGTTAAGTCAAACACAATTCAACCCCCCCTTCTCGTGTTTGCACCTTCAGAATTCAAGTATTACAAACACAATTCAACCCCTCTTTCTCGTGTTTGCACCTTCAGTCACCAGAGGATACCACCAGAGGATGTCACCAGAGCATGCCACCAGAGGATACCTCCAGAGGATGCCACTGGAGGATATCACAAGAGGATCCCATCAGAGGATATCATCAAACACAAAAATCAGAGGATATCATTTGAGGCAAAACTCAGAGGATATCATCAGAGGCAAAAATCAGAGGATATCTTCAGAGGCAGGAATCAAAGGACATCATTAGAGGATACCATCCGAGGCAAACATCAAAGTATGAAAGAAGACATGGTCAAGATTCGTAGAAGATTTTATTCAAATTCGAAGAAGACTTGATTGAAATTTGAAGAAGATCTAAAGAAGATTTAATTTAAATCAAAAGAAGATTGGGTTCAAATTTAAAAAAAGTTTAATAATTTACAAATGAAAACTGAACAAAATACAAATCGAAATTAAACTTAGACCAGGTAAAAGCCCAAATCTCTTCTATAAAAAAGATACAACAGGCTGAAGAAGAAATAATCGAAAAACAGAAGAACTCAAGCTTAAAATCCAAATTTGTAAGACCCTTAAATTTAATATTAATTTTGGAATTAATATTAAGGGTATTTTGGAGATATTTGTAAAATATTTAATATATGTATGTTTTGAGTGAATATATATATATAAATATTTATTTTGGAAGATGAATTAAAATTATTGGATTAAGAATAAATTAATTTAATTACGAGTAATTAAATTAATCGGACAGTTAATTAAGGATTAGCGGCTAATTGCAAAATGTTTAAGTGCTGGAGGATCCAGTAATATTTTAACATTAATTGTGATGAGGTGGCACATGGAGGTGCCTATATATGGACTGCAAAGGACAGAGCAAAGACAGAAACCTTTCTATCCTCCATACTTCATGTAACAGTACTACATGTAACAGTACCCTTCTCTCCCATTCTGTTCTGCTTACCAGTTCACGATTTCAATGTGAGGAGAGGGAGTTCCTCAAAAGTGCCATTACTTGGAAATCCAAGCACCGAAACACCAAACCCCCAGTACAAAAGTTATTCCCACATTATTACGGAGCTAGAGAACCCAGTTTTGTAGCAACAAATGCAGGCGGGAGTTTCGCCGTTTTGACACATACACTTGAGCAGAAGCAAAACACGCAGGAAGGGTAAGGGCACCTTCCACTTTCTAGTTGCATTAGGGTTGTAAATGCATATTGTTATGACATGCACGTTGTTCCATTTCTGTTTTTGAAGAAAAACTGTTTTGCATGTCATTTTGAAGAATGAGAAAATGCACTTTGTTGAGGTTTTATAAATCTGCAACATGCTGTTTTGGGGTGAGTATTCCATTACTGTTTTGTTATGGGGAAAGCTGAAAAATGCATTGCATGATATTTTGAAGAGGAGTAAAAAGCATATTCATAAAACTGTTTTGAATATTGCAAAAATGCATTCTGTTGGTATTTTGCTGCTAAGTGATGCTTGCTGTTTGACTGAATGTGTTAATGTTGTTCTGCTGTTTGAGAAAAACTGAATGCTTTGCATGTTGTTCTGATGTTTGAGAAAAACTGAATGCTTTGCATGTTGTTCTGATGTTTGAGAAAGTTGAATGCTTTGCATGTTGTTCTGATGTTTGAGAAAAACTGAATGCTTTGCATGTTGTTCTGATGTTTGAGAAAGCTGAATGCTTTGCATGTTATTCTGATGTTTGAAAAAGCTGAAATGCTTGCATGAAGTTCTGATGGTTTGAGAAAGCTGAAATGCTTGCATGCTGTTCTGTTGATGAAAATCTGGTATTGCTGATGATTTCAAAATAAAAAGGGGTTTAAAACTAATGAAAGTGTTTTCTTCTGGAAAATCTGGTTTGATGTAAAAGTCTGAGTTTTGTGGTTTAAAAGAGTCATAAAACTATTTTGGAGTTGTGTTGATTTTTCAAAAGAAACAGTTTTAAATGTGTTGAATGTCTCAGGAAAATTTCACTGATTTCGAAGGTGTATTCGAATACAACATGTGTGTATTCGAGTACAGCCTGTCAAGCTTCTGTTTTACTTAAGTTTTTAAACTGTTTTATTTAATTTCATTCTGTTTTGCTTCTGATGATTCTGGTGTGAATCATTCTGTTTTTCTTCTGATGATTCTGGTGTGAATCATTATGTTTTGCTTCTGATGATTCTGGTGTGAATCATTCTGTCTTGCTTCTGATGATTCTGATGTTAATCATCTTGTTTCTGCTTCTGATGATTCTGGTGTTAATCATCCTGTTTCTGCTTCTGATGATTCTGATGTTAATCATCCTGTTTCTGCTTCTGATGTTAATCATCCTATTTCTGCTTCTGATGATTCTGATGTTAATCATCCTGTTTCTACTTCTGATGATTCTGATGTTAATCATCCTATTTCTGCTTCTGATGATTCTGATGTTAATCATCCAATTTCTGCTTCTGATGATTCTGATGTTAATCATCCTATTTCTGCTTCTGATGATTCTGATGTTAATCATCCTATTTCTGCTTCTGATGATTTTGATGTTAATCATTTTGTTTCTACTTCTGATGATTCTAGTGTGAATCATTATGTTTCTGCTTCTGATGATTCTGGTGTGAATCATTCTGTTTTGCTTCTGATGATTCTGGTGTGAATCATTTTGTTTCGCTTCTGATGTTCTGATGTTAATCAATCTGATTCTGGTTCTGTTTCTGATGTTCTTGTGTTGATGATTCTGGTTCTGTTCCTAATGTTTTGACGTTGATCATTCTGGTTCTGTTTTTGGCTTCTGTATTCGACTACAGGCATGCTGTATTCGAATACAGAATGTTGAAATTACAGTTTCAGCTTCTGTATTCGAATACAAGGGATCTGTATTCGAATACAGATTCGAGTTTTCAGAAATTTCAAGTTTTTCAACAGTGTTTATAAACCTTAAGTGTTGGGGAATATTGGGAATGTTTGTGGTGAATTAAAATGGAACTTTTGGTGATAGTTTGAAGTGGTGGTGATGAAGTTTTTAAGATTTTAATGATGTAGTGAAAAATGTTGATTTGTGCACTGAGACTGCCTTTGTATTCGACTACCAGGGGGCTGTAGTTGAATACAGAGTGTTAATTCTGCACTGTTTTGGCTCCAATATTCAAATATAGAGAGGTTGTATTCGAATAGAGATTCGTATTTTCCAGAAGACTCGGTTTTAAACATTGTTTTGTGAATTTTAAGAGTTTGGGGAATAATGGAAAGACTTGAGATGATTAAGTATGGAATTTGTGAAATAATGTGAATTATTAATGATTGCTTGACTGTTTAATCATTGATGTGTTGTTGATGATATTGATTATCTTGAGATGTTTTGAAATATGGTGGGATGGCATGAATTTTTATGATTTCGCATACTGTTTTCTGTGAAGAGAAAACACTGCATATTCATGCATTGCATAGTCAGGTGGTGACCGCGATGGGCCACAGAGTTGATGCGGTGACCGTGATGGGCCGTGAAGTTAAGTAGTAACCATGGGTTATAGAATAGTTTCGCGTGTATTAGACGGTCTGTTCTATCCGGGCTCAGAGTAGTTCCGCGTGTATTAGACGGTCTATTCGACTCGGGCTACGGAATGGCCGCGTGTTCGTGGTGGTCCATTCTATCTGTGCGAGGATTTAACTTCTGTGTATTTGGCCTGTGAGAGGCTAATACACGTGAATGTAGTAACTGTGATGGGTTGTAGAGTGGCCGCGTGTTCGTGGTGGTCCATTCAAATATGTGAAACGTGCTGGTCTGTTGAGCGACTGCACTGGTGCTGATCTGTTGAGCGATTGCACCATGGTCTTGAGGGCCGTTAAAGTCTATCACACATATAAATTGTGTTGGCCTGTTGAGCGACTGCACCTTGGTGATTCCAAGAAATTGTATACATGAGCATATACATATTGCATCGAGGGGTTGACCGGTGGGTCACGATTGGATTATGATGATGAGTGGAAATTGAATATGTGTGAGTACTTTATAGAATCTGAATTTCTGATTAATGATTGTGATTGCTGAAGTGTTGGTTGTACTTACCACATATTTTTCATATTCATTGGCTACTGTTTTTGAAAAGACATATATGTCATTGAATTTCAAATGAGCATCATTATTTCCATCATTGTTATACGATATGCCATGTATATATTTGTTGTTGTGAAATATATGCTATGTGATTATTTGTTAATTTCGGTCGGTGACCCTTGCCATTATATTGTGGAAATTGGGCTTTGCCCTCAGATGTTACCCAAACCCGTCCTACCGACGGATACACTAACGACGGAAACGACGTTAGTGTCCCGTGATCTTTACGTACGGATTCTACGTGGACAATGCAGAGGGACGGACAGCTGGTTCAAGACGAGACTTATAGAGAATACGGTGGAGACTGTGCTACTGTAGCTTAGTGCATGATCAGACTAGACTTTTGTATAGGGTCTTGAGTTTTGGGAAATGTAATTTATTTTGGGAATTAATGTATGACTTTTCCGTTGTATTTTCCGCACTCTGATACTGTTTAGTGGCCAAAGGCCGGGTGTTCTCTTTTGAAATGAACTGATGAAAATTTTATTTTAATTCCCTTGAATTAATTCGGAAAATTCCTTATTGATTTATTTTATGTGAAAAGAAAAACAAAATACACTCGCGCTGTGATTTAAACTCGGGGTGTTACAAAATTCATCTTAGAGTTCAAAGAGAGAAACATTTGTGCGAAAGAGAATTATTTTCTAAGTGTTCTTTTCTTAGAGTGTGAGAATCATTGTTATAATAAGCTTTCCAGAAGAAACTACTCAAGTTCTAAACCTTTATATTCAACCCGATCGTGGTGTAAGTTCCTTTTTCAATCTGGGGTTGTTAGATTGTTAGGAGAAGACTTCGCTTGTAGGGTCAAGGTGGTGTAAGTTCCTTCTTCAATATGGGGTTGTCAGATTGGTAGGAGAAGACTTTTCTTGTAGGGTCAAGGTGTTGTTGTTCCTCAAAATTCTGGGGCTATCAAGATGTTTGGAAAGACTGGCTTGGAGGGTCAGGTGTTGTGTAATTCAAAGTGTTTAAATTAGTGGATTAAAGCCTTCTAAATGAAGGGACTGGATGTAGCCAAGTTAATGGTGAACCAGGATAAATCTATGTGTCCAAATACTTATGCTTTTATTATCCGCTGATGCCGAATCTGATTGCATCGTCTCCAAGTAATTTATATCAATGTTCATCAAATCAGCAAACAGTTTTCAACTTTGGCAAACACAATTCAACCCCCCCCCCTTATCGTGTTTGAACCTTCATCAACGCTCTAAAGAAGGCAAATTTGTTTATTGTCCGGTCAACATATGGAATCAGTTAATTTTTTGAAATTTGTTGTGACATCCTATGATATGTGCCTCCTTGATCGAAGATACACAAAATCAATTATGAAGATATATATTGATATGTCTTAAAGATTGATCTACTTTAAATGGTGATTGAAGATCTCCAACGGTAATTTTCTCAACAGACATCTCTTTGTATTTAAGAGGAAATCGTCCAGATAATCAAAGTGATAGAGAGAGTAAGAGAAAATATAAAAGGCTATGTGTTAAGAAGAAATTCTTGAAAAGCCAAGAACACATTAGAAGAAAAGCATAAATGAAAAATCTTCTCACTAGATAGTTATTAGAATTTATGTAAATCAGTCAAAGTGTTTTCATTCACTTGAACTAATATAGGATTTGATATGTAACATTCTCTCAATGAGAGTTCGAATCCTAGAAACACACTTTGTGTCAATTCAGACACAAACTAGAATTGATGAAAATCAACCTTATAGTGGCAACAACTCTCTCACCCCTAAGAGGTATCTGAAAAGGTACAATAACAATCATGAACCTCACAGCAGATTACTAGAAAATTGAAGAAGGGTTTTGATGATGAGAGCCTTGAAAGGGTAGAGAAAAATACTCAAAGTCTGATGAGGCATAGTAAAAAATACTTATAAGCTATTAATTGAAATTGTCGATTAAGTGCTCAACTGTATTGAGACAAAATCTCTCTATAAGGGGAAGGCAAGATGTAGCAAACGTTATATTGTGAACTAGTATAAAAATATGTGTTCCCTCTCTCTCTAATTCCTTTACCGTAGTTCTTTATGGTTCAAACCCTTTTTCTTGTGTTTCCAGCACCTTCAAATTGTATTAAAGCTCGGTCTCTTGATTGAGCACTTTATCGTATAAGAGTAAAGATTCTTTATTGCTTGAAACACTAGTGAAATTGTTTGAATTACTGTGTGCCTTTTGATTCAATCCTGTTTACTTTTCTTTTAATTTTTTTTTTAATTTTGGTTTCGAAACCTAGATTGACCAAAACTCATTCATAAGGGTTGTAAATGATATTTGAACAATAGATAAAACACTGTAGTAGAACTTCTATTTCTCAAAGGAATATTTTATCTCATTTCCAAAGTTTTTTTTCAAGATGTTTTACCTTCTTAAGGGCAAGAGCATTTGTGTTAAAGTTGCTTATATACAAATCACTCTTCAATGAGATTTTGAGTAGTAAAACAGAATGTCTATATTGAGATAAGTGAATCAAAGAGAAGAATGGATACGAGAAATGATTCTTACTATGTCCTTCAAAACATAGTAAGCATCTCAAAGTCGCATCTATATGGGAAATATTATCTGATGTATTAAATTAACTTAGAAAATACTTCGGCATGTGATTAGCCTTTAATAGCATGCTGAAAATCCCTTTTGTATCTCTTCCTAAGATCTGTTTAAGTTGGTTCTGAAATTTTTTTTTGGTCATCTTATTCTGACCTTTGGTTGTGATTCTTAAATCTCATCAATAACAAACTTGAAAAAAACCTTATAATTCTATAAGGAAAAGTGAGTTAATCAGTGATAAGAATCAAAATGCTAATACTGAAATTCATCCTTTGTTAGAAAGAAATATTAGTTGATGCAACTGAATTGTTAGTGCAAAGTAATGGAAACATTATAATGCATTAGAAGAAATAGTAAGTAGTGGAACCTCTCACCCAAAAGCATAAATTCAAAAAGTTGAATGAAAATAAGTAGAAGATCATCATTAGGACAAAGGTTGGAGGATACACTAAAGCATCATTAATTAAACCAATAATGCTTCAAATGAATAGATCAAACATAATCAATCATCTGATAACCATAATCTAAGAAAAACAAGCAAGCACAAGTATATTAGTTGAAGCAGAACTACCCTCAAGAAAGCTTAATATGAAAGAAGACCAAAACTCTCATGGAAGATAATCTTCTAATCCCTTCAAATAGATATTGTCCTTTGTGTGTTTGTGTTTCTCTTTTCTAACTTATCTATGTGTCTGTATAGTCTATTCCTTTCATTGTTACGTTTTTTCTATCTTGGTCTGTGTTGTCCTCGCTCGTATAGCTTGTGTTTTCTTTTAAAAATTACTCTTTGGATACTTTCTTAAAATATAACCTTTGATCTCATTCTTTTCTATTCTTATTTAAACGTCTCTTCCGCCCAGTGTTTTCTCCACAAATTTTCTTGCTCTGTAAAAACCTTTCGCTCCAATTTCTATTCTTAAATCCAATACATTTTAAACCTAAAACTCTCTAGGAAAAACCAGTTTCATATCTCATCCTTTATTAATTCTTTATCTTCCTAAACCATTCTCTTCTTACACTATACTTTGAAAAAGACATTTGGATTTTCTTAAAACATGAACTACTCAACCTTAGTGCCGAAATGTTTAGAATCTTGAAATCATTACATTTGTGAACTATGATAAACAAGATGGAATGTATAAGAAGGTTCCCAAAATGCATTCAAAATTTTACCCTATGAACCACTTGGATGTCAATGTCTCCTTCTTTGCTAAGTACCGTGAATACAAGGAGAATGTAAGGAATGTAGCATTTAAAGGCATATGCCTTTTTTTTTTAATCCTCTAGATTGGATGGAAATCTAATAGCAATAAAGAAGAAATGTATTGAGCACCTACAATCTTGTAAAAGATTTGTCTTTGGAATATTATATCTCTAATTCAATATTCAGAAAAAGTCCCATCAGACAAATCAAAATAATTAGAGAAAAGGAAAAACCATATCATCTCCTTTTCCTTAGTTACCACTGACAAGTCCAAAGATAGACTCCTGATAATGAAAATTTGTCATCACTGTATCGGATGAAAGGTCAAAGAAGGATGACCTTTACTGAAGAAAATGTTAAATAAAGAGACTTTATTTATTTATTTGGAATTGGTGATTCAAATCTGATACATAATATAAATTAATGGATTTGGTTTAGACAACCCTAGAAAGACCTTAGGATTTTTTATTTTTTATTTTGCTCTTTTGTAACATGTATTGCAGTTGTAATGTATTTTGTATGTTTTACAAGTGTAATGAGTTATGAATTGAATAAATGTCATTATTTTTTCTAATCTGTCTATTTGTATCCTCTGTTCTACTTTGTTCTCTGCTAACTCTTGTTTTCTCTTCCTCTCACATGTTTATCAAAACATTCTCCTCCTCTCCAATGATTTTCTTTAAAAACTTTCTTCCTCTCTTTTTTTTCTTTCATTTTTTCTGCTCTTCCTCAACTACAACTTTTCATCTCCTTTCTTTTATACCTTGTGCCTTTAAACTGTCCCTTCATGCTTCTCTCTTAAAGTAGTTATTTTGTTAACTATCTGCAGGATGTGTCTTGGTCTTTAATTTATTGTCTTATTTGTGTTCTTTTTTGTGCATGATTGCTTACTGTAAGTTCTGTAAGTTTCTCCCTTTTGATAATGACATAGGAGGACAAAAGTAGAAGATATAGTAATACAATTAATTGCATGTTTGCATTTGCATCTATCTACATTTGTTTGCGTCTGCATCACTTGTATTGGTTTGTATCTGCATCATCTACATATGCTTGTTGCCTCTATCTGTTCTATTAAGCAAACAATACTTGAATATTTCATTACTTCATTCAGGATGAGCCTTGTAAGACTCTGAATTTTCTAAAATCTAATTTATGCAATTTTAGTGTTTTTTGTGTTGAATTGGATAGGCTATTAGCCCAATTTTTATTTTATGAATTAAGTATCAAAAGTATATTTTGTTAGAGTTAGTAATATGTATAATATATATATATATGTATATTTGGAGACCCGATTAAAATTATTTATTACAGTATAATTTACTTAAGTTACGAAGAATTTCTTATCGACAAAAATTTTAAAATGTCACATGTTTTTATTAAAATTAGGTTGAGAAGTGAGTGCTGTGATGTATGTAAGACTGATTAGAAATAATAATTTTTTCTAGTAAGTTAAAAATAAAAATAAAAAGTAAACCCACCCCCTTGTTAAAAGCCAACACTGACTTTTCCCCCTTTCTCTCATTCTTCCTATCTTTATGTTTCACCTCCCCTTCTATTCTTCTTTCTTTTTTTTAGACAAAAAAAAAATAGTGTTGGTGCTTTGTTCGAAAAACACAAAATCTCCATTTTTTGCCAAGATCAAAACTTTATTTGAAGAAACTATTTGAAGACAAAACCTTCCCCTTCTCATTGTGAAGCTTTCAAGCAAAACTCACTTGAGGTAAACTTTCTTTTCTCTTTCCCGTTTACATGAAAATAGAGAGCTTGATTGTTGTGGGTAAAAATGAAATTTTAGTTCTTTAAGAAACTATTGATTGATTCAAAAAAATAAAGGGTCATGTGTTCTTCTATTTTGGTGTTTGTGTTGGATAGAAATGATAAGTTTTTTGGAGTTTTTTTGTTGCAAAATTTATTGTCCATAAATAAGTGATTTTTCTTCTTGAGTTATTAATCCTTCTTCATGCTTATGTTGTTGTTGTTATTTTTAATTTCATTTTTGCTTAAGTTATTAATGCTTATGTTGTTTTTTAATTTCATTTTTCTTGTTACATTGTTTTAAAAATGTTGAGTTATAAGTGTTAGTAACTTGAATAAAAAAAAATTGATTTTTGATGTGTTTGAGTTATATAATGAGTTGTTTTCAAACAAACGAGTTTGAGCTAAAGTTGAAACTTTACATGAAAATTTAGAGTTGTTAGAGTGGTGAAAAAGTTCAAATTTAACTAAGTTAAAGAGTTTGAGAAAAAAGTTAGATTATGAAATTAATATGTTTAGAGTGAAAAATGTTACTCTTTTAATTACTCTTGGACTGAGTTTAAATCAGAAGTTTAGAGTACTTTGTTAACTCAAATTTTTGAGCTCTAGTGGTTGAATAATATAACTTTAAAGTTAAAAAGATTTGAATTGTCGAGTATGTGTATGTGTGGATTGGAAAATATTCGTTTTTATTTAGTTTTAAATAAATAATGTATCACTTGGTTTTAAAAGTTGTGTGTGAAAGAGATTTAATTTTGGAATTATGATGTAGTTGGATAAATTTTGATGGTCAACAAATTTTTATAAATCTTTATGTTTATGTAGTTAGCTCCTTGAGTCTCGAAAAGGAATCGAGACTGTTGACACCGAGTTAGCGATGGAGAGAACTCTAAAATAATAATGTCGTTGTGGTGATTAAAGAAAAATGATTTTTTCTTAGTTTATGCCTTTCCAAACATAGTTTTTATGATTGCTGATCAAGAATGTATACATGTGGTTATCAAATCTTTGAACTTGTATTTTAAGGAAAATTAGTGAATTGTGTATTCATTTTTTTATATGTATACTTTCAACCTTTAGAAAAGTTTGCATGATTTTAATTTAAGTTTCGAGTTTATAAAGTAAAGGTTAAAGTCTTGAGTTAGAATTTCATTTTCTTTAAAAGATTCCAAGTTTCATGAATTAAAAACACAAACTTTGTTAAAAAAATATATATTTTGAAAGGAATGAAACTATTTCAAGGAGTTAGAACATTGAAACTAGAAAAACATTTATTGATATTCTTGTGTGTGGTTAAGTTGTTATGAGGTAAATATTTTGATTGAACATTCAGTCTTTATAAATGTAGTAGATCAAACTTGTAGTTATTTGAAACAAAAAAATGAGTTATGGCAAATTTGAGAAAATTTGTAGTTATGTGAAAAATTTTGAGAAAAATAATTTATGACGTTTCGAATGATTGTTAGTGAATGCTCTGAAAAATTGAAAGATGTTGATTTCTAAAAATATGTTTTTATATGTTGAAAGTGGGTATTGTGAATAATAATACTATTAGTCCTTATTCGTTGTAAACTCTTTTAGTGAAATATACTATAAAGGAGTTAGGAGTAGAAAAAAGGGTTGTAAGGTAATTAAAGTCTCAGGGACTACTTTGACTAAGTCAAACACTATTTGATTGAAGGTGTTGGCACGAGCGAGATTTTCGTTGTATTTGATTGTGGTAGCAATAGTTGTTGAAAAAGCTATAATTGATGTATGGGGTCCTTCCAAATTTTTAGTTTGCACATAGGGACCTTATATGTCTGATTGATGTGTGAATATGTGATGATTAATATTGACATGACTATGCATTCTTGAGTGATAATATGTGTTGCTACATGTTATGAATTTTTATTGATGAGAATATGTCTTGAGTATGCTCTGTAAAAATTATGAAAAATTGTTAGTGTTTAATGAGTATTAAAAAGGAAGTCTTTTAATAGCTACATTTACATAAGGATTGTTGTGAACGAGTCAGAGTATGCTCATGCATTTCATAGTTAGTAGTGACCATGATAGGTCACGGTATTAGTGGTGTCCGCGATGGGCCACGGGATGGTTTCATGAGTTGATTGGTCCATCTTAACCTTGCGAGGATTTTTAGTCATGTAGGTATGTGATAGACTGCACTTTGGTAAATCGTGTTGATCTATGATAGGTGGCACCTCGATAAATAGTATTGGCCTGTGAGAAGAGGTACATTTATGATTTACACCCCTCGAGGAGGGTTTGGAATTTCCGAAATCATGTGCATTAACATATAAGCATTGCATTAGGGTGCTTGGCATGCGAGTCATGTTTGTTATGATATGATATATGTATATATGTGCTCTATTAGTGTTTGTTATCATGTCGTAATTGCTTAGTGTTTACTGTTTGTCTTTATGACATAATTGTTAAATGTTAACTATTAATTTCGGTTGGTGACTCTTTACATTATTGTAGAAATTGGGCTTTGCCCTCAGATGATACCCGAGTTCATTCCACCCACTGTTAACTTGTCGACGGAAACATTGTTAGACTTCCCTGACCGGCATGCGCCGACTGCTTGGGTATATAACCCCATCTCAAGCATGGCTGCAATATGGGGAGAGTGGTGACGACATGTAGGAGAGCTGGGGTAGTATTTCATATGGGTGGACCTGACTTCTGAGGAGACTGACCCCTCAATGATTGATGAGGAGGAAGAACTTACTTTGAGGAGAGATATTGTGTCAGAAGGAACTTGTGCAGAGTGTGGAGGTCACCCATGTTACTGTAGTTGTTAGTGGAATATCAGATTAGTTTTAGTTTTATAGGGCCTTAGTGTTTTTTTTTTGTTGTACTTATTTTGTTTCGGGATGACTGTATCTATGACATACCTTGACAGTTGATTATTTTTTGTGGGTCCATGTTCTATTTTTTTGACGTGACCATGGGGGGATAACATTCTTGGAGCAGTACTTTTGTGCAGGTGCCTGTCGAGAATATCCCATGGGTATGAGCAATGTCTAATAGGTCTCATAGATCCGGTGTATTTTCTATTTGCATACTTTGGATTATTGTCCCAAACACTATCTTAACTTGTTTGTATATATGATTAATTATTTATGACTGTTGTTGTTTTGTGCTACGACATATTATTTTATTAAGTTGTTTTAAATAAAAAATTGCACTCACGCTGTTAAAAATCGATGTGTTACTAGCCTTCTTTTAAAAACTTATTTTTTGAAGGAAAATTGTTCATTAATTGTATAGTTGTTTGCCATCATCATAAAGAATGAAATTGCTAGTGCAAAAATGGATTTAGCTCCAATCCTTTATAGTTGTTTATAACAAAAACAAACAAATAAGGAACAATTATCCCATAACTGTATTTGCAAAGTGTGCAAATTAGGTTAGAAGACAACTTTGTATAAATGACTATCTATTTTAAGATAGCATAAATTATGAGTAAGTTAGATATAATAATCTAAGTGTTTCTAACACAAAGAATATTATCACCTAATAAACAATGATTTTTGTTTACTAATAGAGCAAGTAATTAATAGCAATAAGAAGTATTGCAATATGCGAGCTATAGTTCGAGTCAAAGTGTTACAAGCAAAATGATATACAAGTCATTGTTCTTGTATAAGCTAGATCCTCTAAGGAACAAGGAAAAGAGAATCTACCAAATAAAGTTGTGTTTGACTCTGATGACTAAAAGTCTTTTTTAGATCCTTTGATATATGCCTTCTTTATTGAAGATATGCATAATCAATTATGAACATACATATGGATACGTCTTAAAGGCCGATCCTTCTTAAATGGGGATTGAAGATCTCCAAGCGTAATATTCTCAATAAACACATCTTCTTTATATTTAAGAAAAAATCGGCTACGTATGAGACAATGAGAAAGGCTATGTATTGAGAAGAAATTCTAAAAAACGAAGAACACATCAAAAGAAAAGCATGAATAAAAAATCCTCTCAGTAGAGAGTTATTAGAATTGATGTAAATCTGTTAAAGTCTTTTATTATACTTGAATTGATATAAGGTTTGATATGTAACATCCTCTCAATAAGAGTTAGAATCCTAAAAAACCCACTTTGTGTCAATTCATACACAAACTAGAACTGATGTAAATCAGTCCAATAGTGCCAACAACTCTCTCACCACAAAAGGTACCTGAAAAGGAACAACAACACTCATGAACCTCAAAAATAGGTTACCAAAAAGTTGAAGAATGGTTTTGACAATCATAGCTTGGAGAGGCCAGAGAAAATTGCTTAAAGACTTAAGAGGTTGAGTAAAGATTACTTGTATGCTATGAACTAAAATACCAGATTAAGTCATCAACTATACTGAGGAAAAATCTCTCTGTAAGGGAAGGACTAGATGTAGCAACAGTTATGTTTTGAGCTAGTATAAAATTATATGTGTTCCCTTTGTATATGTTTCCTTTATCTTAGTTCTTTAAGATTCAAACTTATTCAACCTTATAAGAGTAAGTTGATGTTTCGATAAAGAACATTGTGTTAAGCAATTGAAGTATTTTTCAAAAATGGTGAAACACAATTCAAATCCTCTTTTCTTGTGTTTTCCAGCACCTTTAATAGAAACACTATTATATCAAATTTTATTCAAATTGAATTAAGTCTAAGATGTTAAATTACAATGTTCAAAACATATTTCTATTCAACATCCAAAACCAAGACAAGATTTCAAAACATAAAATATTATAATAATTTTTCTATCAATGTTCAACAAAACAAAATTTGCCACCAAACTCCAAATCCTACATGAAAAACAACAACAAGGTAAAAATGCAGAAATTAAAAAGTTAGGGATAGAGAGATTCACACGGCGATTTATGCAGGTTCATCTTCTTCTTCCTCGTTCGTACAGTACATCATGTCCCCATTTAAAAGATTGAGTGTTTTATTCCTATATTATTATTGTGCATGTTTACAGAATCCTACAACAAAAGTTACAAAAACTGATACACAAAACCCCTTCTTTCTTAAACATTCTTCCAAACAAAATCTTGGAACACCCTCCAAATTCTGAACTTAAACCTATCATCTTAGAACTTATGCATGGTAAAAACTGCTTTCCTATGTAATCTCTCTTGCTCAAGTAGTCCATGCAAGAGCTAAAGAAGGAAATAAAAAAAGCACCCACTCAAAGCACCACCTAGACTAAACAAGTCGACATCATTCAAAACACTAAGTCTAACTCAAAACTAACAAAAAGACACCTTACAATTACAACCTTTGACGTTTTTTTTCTTTTCTTTTTGTTGTTGGAACCAAGTTGGTTTTATACTTAGAGTTTTGCGGTCAACAAGAGTACTTTATGAGAACAATATATCTAACTTGATAGAATATGAAAGAAGATTCATGTTTTTAAAGACAATCTAAAATAAAATTTGATCAAAATTTATTCATAAGAAGATATGAAAAATTTACAACAATATATTTGCGAAAGCAATCATAACAAAATATGAAGAGTATCAATCTGAAGAATTCACAAACTCAATCTTAACAAATACGAAAAGTATGAATTTGAACAATTGACAAACTCAATCTGAAAAAAATACTAACAAAATCAATCTCGAAGAACTTCTCATATTGGATTTAAAAATAAAAAAATTGGTTAAAGAACATATCATCAAAAAGCATCTTGTTCGAAATTATTTTTCAATAAGATCATTGTTGACAAAGCTAGAATGAAGATACAATTCAGAATTAAACAATCACTAAATTGAAGCCCAAATTTTATCTATAAATAGATTTTCAAGGCTGAAGAAGAAGATCATCGAAAAATCATAAAAGAGTATAAGAACTCAAGCTCAAAAATTCAAAATTCATCTTATAGTTCAAAGAGAGAAACACTTGTTCGAATGAGAAAGATTTTCTGAGTGTTTTTCTTATAGTGTGATAGTCAATGTTATAATCATCAAGTTCCAAACATTTTTACTCAAACCCGATAGTGGTGTTAGTGTGCCTTCAACAATCTAGGGTTGTCAGATTGTGTGGAGAACACATGGCTGGTAGAGTCAAGGTGTGTGTGTTCCTCAAAAGTCTAGGTTTGTCAGGCTGTTTGAGAAGACTAGCTTGGGGGAAAAAATGTTTTGTAATTCAAGTTGTTGAATTAGTGGATTAAATATTTCTAAGTGAATGGATTGGATGTAGCTAATATATTGGTGAACCTAGATAAATTCCTCTAGTTTACCGGAACCAGACGAAGCAGATGCAGACAAACCAAAAGCACTTGAAAAATCAAAGGATACCACCAAATGAAAAGAAAATGACAAATCTTCGGAGAATGAATCTGATCAAGCCATAAAAAGTCAAGATAAGTCAAGATAAGTCAAAAGGAAAATCTGGATGGAAGTATAAGTCATGTCATCCTGAAAATGTAATCATTGGAAGTGCAAGTGATCCTTTGAGGACTATATCATCACCAAAAGATACCATTATGTTTGGCTACCTCTATTGATGAAGCACTGGAAAATTGTTGAAACCAAGTTGGTGTTACACTTAAAGTTTTGATGTCAACAAAAGTATTTTATGAGAATAACATATTTGACTTCGAAGAAGGATTCCACCAAACGATGTCATCGGAGGATGCCACCAGAGGATGTCACCAAAGGATACCTCCAGAGGATGCCACTAGAGGATACCTCTAGAGGATGCCACCAGACGATGTCACCAGAGGATACCTCTAGAAGATGCCATCAGAGGATGTCACCAGAGGATACCTCCAGAGGATATCACCAGAAGATGTCACTAGAGGATATCACCAGAGGATCCCACCAGAGGATATCATCAGAGACAGAAATCAGAGGATATCATCATAGACAAAAATCAGAGGATATCATCATAGGCATAAATTAGAGGATATCATCATCGGCAAAAATTAGAGGATATCATCCGAGGCAAAAATAAGAGGATATCATCCGAGGCAAAAATTAGAGTATATCGTCCGAGGAAAAAATCAAAGGATACCTTCAGAGGCAGGAATCAGAGGACATCATCAAAGGATACCATCCGAGGAAAACATCAGAGTATAAAAGAAGACTGGTCAAGATTCGTAGAAGATTTAATTCAAATTCGAATAAGACTTGATTGAAATTTGAAGAAGATCTGAAGAAGATTTGGTTCAAAATTTAAAAATGGACAGAATCAAGTTGAAGAATTTACAAAAGACATCTGAACAAAATACAATTCGAAATTAAAATTGTACCAAGTAAAAGCCCAAATCTCATCTTTAAATAGAGACTTCAGGCTGAAGAAGAAATCAATCAAAAAGCAGAAGAACTCAAGCTTAAAATCCAAATTCATCTTAGAGTTCAAAGAGAGAAACACTTGTGCGAAAAAGAAATATTTTCTAAGTGTTCTTTTCTTAGAGTGTGAGAGTCATTGTTATATTCAGCTTTCCAAAAGCAACTACTCAAGAGAGTCATTGTTATAATCAGCTTTCCAGTAGCAACTACTCAAGAGATTCATTGTTTTAATCAGCTTACCAGAAGCAACTACTCAAGAGAGTCATTTTATAATCAGCTTTCCAAAAGCAACTACTCAAGAGAATCATTGTTATAATTAGCTTTCCAGAAGCAACTACTCAAGAGAACCATTGTTATAATCAACTTTCCATAAGCAACTACTCAAGTTCCAAACCTTTCTGTAAGCAACTTACCATTGTTATAATGAACTTTCCATAAGCAACTTTCCAGCCGATAGTGGTGTAAGTTCCTTCTTCAATCTAGCGTTGTCAGATTGTTAGGAGAAGACTTAGCTTGTAGGTCAAGGTGGCGTAAGTTCCTTCTTCAATCTGGGGTTGTCAGATTGGTAGAAGGAGACTTGGCTTGTAGGGTCAAGGTGGTGTAAGTTCCTTCTTCAATCTAGGGTTGTCAAATTGGTAGTAGAAGACTTGGCTTGTAGGGTCAAGGTGTTGTTGTTCCTCAAAAGTCTGGGGCTGTCAGGCTGTTTGGGAAGACTGGCTTGGAGGATCAGGTGTTGTGTAATTCCAAGTGTTTGAATTAATGGATTAAAGCCTTCTGAATGAAGGGACTGGATGTAGCCAAGTTAATGGTGAACCAGGATAAATCTATGTGTCCAAATACTTATGCTTTTATTATCCGCTGCTGCCGAATCTGATTACATCGTCTCCAAGTAATTTATATCAACGTTCATCAAATCAGTAAAAAGTTTTCAATGTTGACAAACACAATTCAATCTTCCCTTCTCGTGTTTGCACCTTCAATTGGTATCAGAGCTCGGTCTCAAGGATGAGCACTTTACATTATTTGAGAAAAGATCCAAGGATTCAACAGGTCAGGATTCAGTGAAGAAGATGTCGGAGGAAACATCAACAGACCACCTCTGTTTGATGGAGAATGTTTTGAGTATTGGAAAGACAGGTTGAGATGTTTCTTTATTTCACAAGATCCTGAACTTTGGGACTTAGTGGAAGATAGTTATATTGCTCCAGAGGATACTAATGGTATTGAAATTCCAAGAAAGGATATGAATGCTGATCAGAAGAAGATGTACAAGATGCATCATAAATCCAGAACATTCATGATAAATGCAATCACCTTCAAGGAATTTGACAAGTGCACCAACAAAGAGACAGCTAAGAGTATTTATGATTGTTTGACTCTGACCTATGATGGAAACAAGCAAGTTCAATAAGCAAAGGCCAACATCCTAGGAAAAAATTATGAGTTGTTCAAGATGGAAGAAGATGAAAACATTGAAACAATGTTTTCCAGATTCCAGACTCCCTAAGATCACATGAAATTGAGCTTGAAGAAGATGAGCCCAAGAAGAAGAACAAAACCCTAGCCTTGAAACCCAAGCAGAAGAAGATTCTAAAAGCAACATCAGAATCAAAAGATAGTGATTCAGATTATTAGAATCTGAACCCAGAGGAAGAGGAGATTGCTTTCATAACCAAAAAGGTTCCAAAGATGTGGCACAACAGAAAGAAGAAATTTCCCCAAAGGTATTCCAAGCATTCCAATAGAGGAAAGGATGAACATGACAAAAAAAGTATCATCTATTATGGATGCAATGAACCTCGACATATCAAGTCAAAATGTACAAAACTGGAGAAAGGGAAACACCAGAAGAAATATTCCAGACCCAAGAAGAGTCTAATGGCTACATGGGATGATTTTGATGAATCCTCTGACGATGAAGAAGCTGATTTGGCTATGATGGCTCACACCAACTCTGCCTCAGGATCCAACACAGATTCTAACTTCGGAAGTGAATTCACCCAGGTAATTTCTGAATTCACCCAATCTGATTTAATTACTGCAATAAATGATATTTTGAATATTAATAACAAATTGTCTTTAAAACTGAAAACACTTAGGAAAGAAAATAAAATTCTAACCAAAGAAGTCAATGTTTTAAAGAATCAAAGTGCAGAATGTAAGACAGATAATGCAACTCTGAAAACTGATATTACTGAACTTAAAACAGAGAATGCAAATTTGAAAACTGATATTACTGAACTTATGACAGAGAATGCAACTCTGAAAACTAATATTACAAAACTTAAAATGGAGAATGCAAATTTGAAAACTAATATTGCTGAACTTAAGGGTGAAAATCTAACTCTGAAAAGAAATTATAGTTCAACATCAATTTGTAACTTTGATAAGCATGAGGAAGTATTTCAAGACTTTCTTGCTAATGGTATGGAAAGAGGCAAATATGCTTAATATGATTTATGGAGTTAGTAGCAATGGTAAAAGAGGTATGGGATTTGAAGAACATGTAACTGAAACTATCTTGTCCTAGGATAAATACAAGGAAAGACAAGACATCAAGACTAACAAACCAGGTTCCAACTAGATTTGGGTACCAAAAGATAAAATTGTATATGTTGTAGATGTTCTAAGAAACCAAATTGAAACACCAGTCATGGTGCCTGGTCAATGGATGCTTGCAATATATGAAGGGAAAAAGGTCTACGTTCCAACACCTACCAAACAGAAGCCAATTGACTCTGGTGGAAGAAGTACTGGTCAACACAATACATATAAAAACCTGAACCATATGATGAATTAGAAATATTAGAGAAATCACACATATCAACCAAATCAAAATAGGTCCAATTCTGAACTCAGTTGTCTTTCCTTGCACTGGAAATTTTAAAATGTGGAATGATAAAAATTTCGAGTGGTCTACTTGAGGACGTTGTGAATTCTCAAGATGATGCATTAATCCAAGAGCAGAGGAACCTAATAGTGCAAGGAAACACGATTGAGTTCAAGATTGGATCAAATAATATTTTGAGATGTAATGGGAGGATTTGTGTACTGGTAGTTGCAGATCTGAGGAGAACAATTTTGGAGGAGGCTCATAAGAGAAAATTGAGTATCCATCCCGGAGCAACAAAGATGTATCAGGACTTGAGGCAAAATTACTGGTGGCCAAGAATGAAGAGGCATGTAGCGGAGTATGTATCAACTTGTTTAACTTGCCAAAGAGCGAAAGTGGAACATTAGTGACCTACTGGAATGTTACAACCTTTAGACATACCTGAATGGAAGTGGGACAGCATTTCCATGGATTTTATAACTGGATTGCCAAAGACAAGGAGAAAGAATGATTCGATTTTGGGTGATAGTAGATTGATTGACAAAATCCGCACATTTCTTACCAGTAAAGACCACCTATAAGGTAGATAAGTTGATAGAGATCTACATTGCTAAAATTGTGAAATTACACGGAGTACCGTCGAGTATCATATCGGACCGTGATCCAAAATTCACGTCTCACTTTTGGGGAGCGCTGCATGAAGCTTTGGGAACGAAACTGAAATTGAGTTCAGCTTACCATCCGTAGACAGACAGACTAACTGAGAGAACGAATCAATCCTTGGAAGATTTATTGAGCGCATGTGTGTTAGATGATAGAGGAAGTTGGGATGATGTATTGCAATTGATTGAGTTTACTTACAACAATAGTTTCCATGCAAGTATTGGATAGGCACCATATGAGGCTTTGTATGGACACAAGTGCCATAGGCCTTTATGCTGGTATAAGGATGGAGAAAGTATGATTGTAGGACCTGAGATGGTGCAACAGACTACAGAGAAGTTCAAGAGGATAAAAGAGAAAATGAAGATCTCGCAGGATCGTCAGATGAGTTATGCGGACAAGCGTCGCAGACCTTTGGAATTTGAATAGGGTGATCATGTATTTCTAAAGGTCACACCTACAACTGGATTGGCAGAGCTATTAAATCAAGAAAATTGACCATACCAAATCATTGCATGAATTGGACCAGTGGCTTATCGAATTGCTTTACCTCCAATATTGTCCAATATCCACGACGTATTTCACGTGTCGCAGTTAAGGAATTACATTTCCAATTCGTCACATGTGAGGACAGAAAGATTAAACAGTTAAGGAACAAGGAAGTTTCACTAGTCAAAGTGATTTGGAATTCAGCTACTGGAGACGCAACTTGGGAACTAGAGAGTAAGATGAGGGAACAACATCCTGAATTGTTTATCGACGCATAGTTTCGAGGACGAAACTAATTTAAGGGGGGGTAGTAATGTAAGACCCTTAATTTTAAATTAATTTACGGATTAAATATAAAATATATTTAGAGATATTTGTAAAATGTTTAATATATGTATATTTTTCTATATATATATATATATATATATATATATATATTTTGAGATTGGCTAAAATTATCTGTCGAAGGATTATTTAATTTTAATGCGAAGAATTAATATCGGGCAATTTATTCGTCAATAGAGTTGTGACGAAGTATTTAAATATTTGTGGGTTGATTATAATATACATATATATATATATACACAAGTAAATCGTGCTAATCTGTGATGCGACTGCACCTTGGTAATTAGTACTTTGGCCTGTAATAGGCGGTACAATTATGATTTACGCCCCTTCGAGGAAGGTTTTTATCCTCGAAATTCAAGAATCATGTGCATTGGCATATACGGATTGCATTGGGTTGGTTGACCTACGAGTCATGATTGGTATGAGCTGATGTGTGGAAATGATATGTGCAAGTATCTTAAAATTCTAAGTTCCTGATAAGTTGTTGTGATTTGTTGATTTTATTTGGACTTGCAACACGATATGTATTCTAAGTCTGTGGTTTTCAAAAATGTAGATGTTATACATTTTAAGAGTATACTTATTTTATCATTGTTGTTATAGTGTTGGAGCATGCCATGTATGGATTTGTTATCTTTGACATAACTGCTAATTGTTAATTGTTAATTTCGGTTGGTGACCATTTACATTATTGTGAAAAATTGGGCTTTGCCCTCAGATGATACCCGAGCCCGTACCATTGATGGTTACACTAACAACGGAGACGTCGTTAGATTTCCTTGATCGTCATATGCCGACTGCTTGGGTATACGACCCCATCTCAAGCAGGGCGACTTATACGGGGAGATTGGTGAGAACCACTAGGATCGTCGGGGCAGTGTCGTATGTGGAGCACACTCACGCGCGGATCGATTTTCCGGTACCCTCAGGACTGGTGCTTGAGGCGAACGGGGTATTTACGGACGCAGAGGGTCTGACAGTTGGATTTGAGACGGAGGCCATTGTAGGTGTGGTGACTCCTACCGTGGTGGCAAGAGATGTGGTGCCTGAACCAGAGGCGAGTGAGAAGGCCAAAGGGCCAACGCCAGTGGAGGTTGACATTCCAGGTCCATCTAGGCTCGTCGAGGACTTCTTTGAGATTCTGGCGCTGCCAAAGCGACCTAGATCATGGATAGATCTAACTTCAGAGGAGACTGGTCCTTCTCTGGCTGATGAGGAGGAGGATGTCACGTCGAGGCGAGCTACTGTGTCGGACGAGACTTGTGGATAGTGTGGTGGTAACCCTTGCTAATGTAGTTGTAGTGCATGATTAGACTAGTTTTGTTGTATAGGGCCCTAGTGTTTTGGTGGTTGTGCTTATTTCTTTTTGGGATGAATGTGTTTATCACGTACTATGATAGTGACTTTTGTTGGTGGGTCCATGATCCAATTTTTTTACGTGACCATGGGGGAAGAGAGCATTCTTGGAGCAGCACTTCTGCGCAGGTATCTGCCGAGAATACCCCTGGGTTATGAGCGCTGTCTGACTGGTCTCATAGCCCTGGTGTATTTTCTATTTGTATATTTCGAATATTAATTCCCAAAACTATTTTAACTGGTTATATTTATGATGCGATTATTTAATTACTTTTTTCGTTTTGGATTACGACGCATTACTTTATTGAATGGTTTAATTTTAATTTTAATTTCTTTTATTTGTTTTGGAAAAAAATATATACTTGCGCTGTTAAAAATTGGGGTGTTACAGAGACTTTAGTAAGGGAAAGTCAAAGTATTTAAAAGAAAATTTGTTATCAAAAACACAATTTTGTCATCATGAAAAGGGGGGAGATTATTGGAACCAACTTGGTTTTATACATAGAGTTTTGAAGTTAACATGATTTTATGAGAACAATATATTTGTCTTCATAAAGTATAAAAGAAGATTCGTGTTTTAGAAGACAATCTAAAATAAGATTTGAACAAGATTTATTCACAACAAGATATGAATTATTTACAAGAAGATTTGATCAATATTTATCACAAGAAGATATGAATCATTTATAAGAGTTTGATCAAGATTTATCTACAATAAGATATGAATTATCAACAAGAAGATTTGATCAAGATTTATCACATGAAGATATCAATTATTTACAAGAAGAAACACTCACACAAAGATACATTTATTATTTGCAAATATATGATTCAGATTTTGACAAAGGACAAAATACTGAATTGGACTTATTCATATTCCTACTCGTGAAAGTTCAAGAACCAGACCAACACTATGTTCCTGCCCAAATCAAAGCAAGCAATAGGAAAGAAGTCTCATCTCAAGAATTTGCGAAAGCAATCTTAACAAAATGTGAACAGTATCAATCTAAAGAATTTACAAACTCAATCTTAACAAATACGAACAATATCAATTTGAAGAATTTACAAACTCAATCTGAAAAAAATACAAACAAAATCAATCTAGAAGAACCTCTCAAAAATTCCAATTTCATCTTAAAGTTCAAAGACAGAAACACTTGTTCGAATGAGAAATATTTTCTAAGTGTTTTTCTTAGAGTGTGATTGTCATTGTTATAATCAGCTTGTTAGAAGCAACTACTCAAGTTACAAACCTTTTTTATCCAAACCTGATAGTGGTGTTAGTGTGCCTTCAACAATATGGGGTTGTTAGATTGTGTGGAGAAGACGTGGCTGGTAAAGTCAAAGTGTGTGTGTTACTCAGAAGTATGGGGTTGTCAGGCTGTTAGAGAAGACTGGCTTGGAGGGTGAAGTGTTTGGTAATTCTAGTTGTTGAATTAATGGATTAAGTCATTCCAAGTGAATTTGAAATTTTGAACTCTAAGATGAATTTGAAATTTTGAGCTTGAGTTCTTCTACTCTTTTATGATTTTTTTATGATCGTCTTCTTCGGTCTTGATTATCTATTTATAGATAAAATTAGAGTTTCAATGTAGTCCTTGTTTAATTATGAATTGTATATTCATTCCTAGCTTGGTCAACAATGATCTTATTCAAACACAATTTTGAACAAGATGTTTTTTGATAATATCTTCTTTAACCAATTTTTTATTTCTAAATTCAATCTGAGTAATTCTTCTAGATCTATTATATTCTTATTTTGTTCATATTGAGTTTGTAAATTCTTCATTTTGATATTTTTCGTATTTTTTTGAAATTGAGTTTGTAAATTCTTCAAATTCATATTGTTCGTATTTGTTGAGATTGAGTTTGTGAACCCTTCAGATTGATATTGTTTGTATTTTGTTAAGATTGAGTTTGTAAATTTATTAGATTGATACTGTTCGTATTATGTTAAGATTGAGCTTGTAAATTTTGTAGATTGATATTATTCGTATTTTGTTAAGATTACTTTCACAAATTCTTCAGATGAAACTTCCTTTATATTGCTTCCTTTCATTTTTGCGGGAACATAGTGTTTAACTGCTTCTTGAACTTTCACAAGTAATAATATGACTAAGTATAATTCAGTATTTTGTCCCTTGTCAAAATCTGAATCATATCTTTGCAAATAATAAATGTATCTTCTTCTAAGTGTTTCTACTTGTAAACAATTCTTGATCAATTCTTCTTGTAAATAATTCATATCTTCTTGTAGATAAACCTTGATCAAATCTTCTTGTATATAATTTATATCTTCTTTTAATAAATCTTGACCAAATCTTCTTTTAAATAATTCATTTCTTCTTATAGACAAATCTTGATCAAATCTTCAAGTAAATTATTGATATCTTGTTGTAGATAAATCTTGATAAAATCTTCTTGTAAATAATTCATACCTTGTTGTTGATAAGATGTTGATCATATCATCTTCAAATCTTGACCGTATCTTCTTTTCAACTTGGTCAAAAAATTTCTTCAATTATAAATAAATATCAAATTTTATTTTATATTTTGTGAAGCCTAATATATTGTTCACATAAAATACTTTTGTTAACATAAACAATCTCTGTATAAAACTAAGTGGGTTCCAACAATTTTGTTTTAGATTCAAGTTGATCATTACTACTCGTATTACCAACAATAGAAGAAGGAGTATTTTGCTCATAGTTTGAAGTTACCTTCCATTTCTTCCTCTGAATGAGATTTGTTGCATCTTAGTGGCAATTATTCTTCTTCCTCATCCTTTCGATACCCAACATCTTGGCAACTCTTTTTCTCTTCTTCTCGAACACTTGAGAAGCTTTAGGCAGTGTAAGGAAGATTGGAGCCATATCTTGTGATATTGATTGGAAGCCCCAACACATAACTAGATACTTCTCCGGTTGTGTTTGCGTAAAAAAATCTCCAAAATTCTTTAACCAGAACGTCCAAAGCCACTTCTTGTTCTAGGTTAAAGTACTCAAACCAACCTACACCATCAAAGTCCTCAATAAAGTCAAACTCATTTTCATCAAGGTTGCGAAGTTGACCTTGAGTTCATGGAGAATTTCTAACGGATCAAGATTGCATTGCATAGTAGGCACATAGAAGATGCTTCCAAGTGTAAGGTTTGGGGATAACCTGAAGCCATTGAAGCAGGAGATATTTAGGGATATTTGATGACGTTTCAAGGTTTGAAAGAGAGAAGGTGTGGGAATACGTGAGGGTTCTGAGTGATCGTGAGTGGTGAATAGGTTTTATGAAAATCTATGAGTTTCTAAAACCATAACTAATGTGAACACGTAAACATGCATGAACAACACATGTCAGAGTATCACAACTTACTAGGAAAAATTGTTCATGTTAACATTAATTGAATTTAGATTGATTAGGGGCACAAATAAATTCAATTTCATCAAAAGCAGAGCATATATACATTTAACCATTCATTATGTTTTACTAGAGGCAAAAATGTGGAGGCTTCAACATCATTCTTTTATAAACAGAATATTTATATTTTTCCTTATAAAACTGAATCAATCCTCTTCTAGGGATTTTGTGAAAATATCAGCCCACTGATGATCAGTTTCAACAAAGTTAATGTCTAAAATACCCTTCTAGATATAATCCTTTTTAAAATGATGTTTAATCTCTATATGTTTTGCTCGTGAATGTAAAATAGAGTTTTTGGTTAAACATATAGCTGAAGTATTATAACAGAAGATATTAATGTTACTCTCATTGATTTTGAAATCTCCTAATTGATATTTCATACACAACAACTGAGTGCTACAACTAGCTGCTTTCGCTTCTGCTATAGACAGAGCAATAGTCCTTTGTCTTTTGCTTGATCATGAGATTAGGTTTTCAACTAAGCTTTTCCTTTCTAGCTTATCTCCAACATAGTCAACATCATAGAAACCTACTAACCTGTACTCAGAGGATGGCTTATAACACAGACCAAGATTAGTATTGTCTTTCATATATATATGATCCTCTTAACAACTATTGAGTAGGATTCTTTAGGATCATAATGGAATATGGCGCACACACTAAACCAAATATCAATATAGTGGCAGTTAAGTAAAGAAGGGAACCAATCAGTCCTTTGTATATCTTTTGATCTACCTTTTTACCTGACTCATCCTTATCAAGAAAACAAGTTGGATGCATAGGTGTAGACATGGGCTTACATTCATCCATTTTAAATTTATTAAGCAATTTTCTTGTGTATTTAATCTGACGAATGAGTACACTATTTCGGTTTTGATGAATTTGGATTCCAATAAAGAATTTTAGTTCTCTCATCATGCTCATCTTAAATTCATTCTAGATTAACTTAGAAAACTCTTGGCAGAGTTTGTCATTAGTAGAACCAAATATGATATCACCAACATATATTTGGCCAATGAGAAAGTAATTCTTAGATGATTATCTAAATAAAGTAGTGTCAATCTGGTCTCTTTCAAAATCATTATTTAATAAGAAGTTGCTTAGTTTATCATACCAAGCTCTTGGAGACTGTTTAAGACCGTACAAAGATTTTTTAATTTAAAAATATAGTCTGGAAATTCACTATCCTCAAAGCCAGGACGTTGTTTGACATACACTTCTTCATTTATGCAACCATTTTTAAGAAAGCACTTTTCACATCCATTTGATATAAAATGATTTTGTTAAATACTGCAAATGAAAGTAAAAATCTGATAGCCTTTAACCTTGTCACAAGGGCCAAAGTTTCAATGTAATCAATACCTTTATGTTGACCATATCCTTGAGCAACATGTCTAGCTTTGTTTCTAACCCTTTAACCTTTCTCATTGATTGTGTTTATGAAAACCCACTTGGTTCCAGTTGACTTCTTTTCTTTAGGTTTGGGGACGAGATCCCTTACGTCATTTCTTTGGAATTGATTCAACTCTTCTTGCATAGCCGCTATCCATTCATCATCTGATAATGCTTCATTTATAGTTTTAGTTTCAATTTCATATAGTAGTCCAAACATAGACGTTACTTTAAAAGTGGATCTAGTTTTTAGAGGGTCATTTGTGCTTCCTATGATTAGAGAGTCTGATGGAGAAGATATGTATTTCCATCAAGGTTTGGGTTCTTGATGATCTAGATTTGTAGGAGTTTTTTATTGCTTGTTTCTGAGTTATATGGCATATCTTTTGATTCATTGTAGGCTGGTTTTGTTGGTTCCTTTGATATATCTAGTTCTCTGATATTTTATATCTACAAATTCTACATCTAGCTTTGACTTTTTATGATCAAGCTTTTTGTCATCAAACTTGACATGAATTGATTCCTCAACAATCAGTGTGTCTTTGTTGTATACCCTATAGACTTTAGACCTTTTAGAGTTCCCAAAAAGATGCACTTCTGAGATTGTGCGTCAAATTAGGCATGATTCTCTTTGGTATTCAAAATATAGCATATGCAACCAAATTGAAGAAAGTATGAAATGTTGGGTTTTATTCCTTTCCACGGTTCATAAGTAGTATTATTAAGAATAGGTATAATATAAATTTTATTCTGAATATAACATGCATTGTTCACTGCTTCTACCCAAAAGTGCTTGTCAACATTCATTTTGTGAATAATGGTCCGTGCCAAATTTCTTGAAGAGATCTATTTTTTTTTCTACACCACTGTTCTATTAAGATGTTCTAGGAGAGGAAAAGTTATGTAAAATTCAATTCTCTTCATAGAAGTTTTCAATAAACTTATTTTCAAATTCACACTCATGATCACTACGTATCATTGCAATACAAAAGTCTTTCTCATTTTGCACTTGTTTGCAAAAGGTAATAAAAACTTTATGTGACTCATCCTGGTGTTTTAGGAACTTTACCCATGTACATCTTGTATAATCATCAACAATAATGAGTCCATACTTTTTACCACTAACTGAGGCAGTGTTTATAGGGCCAAATAAATCAAGATGTAAAAGTTCAAGTGGTCTAGAAGTGGAAACATCACAAAAAATATCTAATTCGTATTTAAGATTTGGCAAGCCTCTGACTGGTTCAACTCTTTTCAATGTTTAGATTAACCTCAAATTGGCATATATATATTTTTTTTTTGCCAAATCAGTTGTTCTTCATTCACATACATAAGACCACTTTACTTTTTGTTTAAAGTCAAATAAGTTTATTTTGTAAATATTGTTTTTCCTTTGGTCATTAAATAGTATGAATCCAGCTATTTGACTTACTGCCTTACATAACTTTTGATTGAAGACAACATCATAACCATTATCACTTAATTGACTTATGCTTAGTAGGTTATGCATTATTCCTTTTACAAGTAAAACATTTTTAATAGAGGGAAGATAACGATATCCTAATGTGTTGTACCCAATGATCTTACCCTTTTAATCACCTCAAAAACATTTATTTACATGTGACCATCTACTAAAAATTATTCATTTACATATACATTGCACAAAATTAAAATAACAACACAACAACATAAGTTTCTTTTTCCCTTAAATTCATTAAATTAACACTACAATTATTTTTCTAATTTCAATTCAACCATTGTTACCATAAAATCATAAATACGTATCTATTACTATAAACAATTGGAAGTTTAACAAAAAGCCTCATAAGAAATGCACAAATTTTCAAAGATCATTTAGGTTCACCTTGCCTGGCACACTCTAAATGTTTTGTAACAGCAATATGTTTTATTAATAAAAAGATAAAAAAATAAAATAAAAAACCACTGTTATATGTGTTTAAAATGATAGAATAAAAATTGAAATATTTTGAAATTCTCCGTTTCAAGAATCAAACAAATTGAAAACTTACTTTTCTTTTTTTATAGAAAAACTGTATGGTTAGTGTTTATTTATTTTTATATTGTTTTCAGTTACAAATATAAAAACCTTTTTAAATTATTTCAAATCCAAAAATTTAATAATATTCATTAAATGAACGAATCCAATTGTATTGAAATCCGTTTAAAATTATGGAAGATATAAAATATTTGGTTCAAGCTTCAATTTGCATTTGTAAATTACATAAAATTGCTCTATAGTGTTCACTTCTAGCTCTGTGGTGCAGAGTTTCATTTTTTTCTTCATTATTTGACTTTTTAATTAATTTTTTAATAATTTTATTTTAATTTTCTATTTCGTATATGATATATTTTATATGTTTGAAGCAATTCATCTATTTTTTTTCTATTTCTTCTTTGCATTTTACTATTTCTTTTATGAAATTTTGTATTTTATTTTTTGCCGATGTTGATCATAAGCAAATGTGCATCCAGTTTTGATAAGGGCAGTGGGAGTTTCGTGATGGAGGCGAGGACATGGTCATTGGAAATGACTAATTTTGTAGCGCTAGAGGAAAATCAATCTTAATAACCGTATATGTAAGGTATGCATGGTTGGAAATGAACTCATCAGTTTCAAAATTTCATTTTTTTCTTCGTCAACAATTTGTTTCTCGTTTTTAATTTTAAATTTGTTCTCTCTTCATAGTTAATTAACGACAATATTTTATAATTTGTCTTCTTTTTTTTCATGAATATGAAGGAGGGGAATTAATATAAAAGTCAGTTGAGTTTTTGTTTTTATTTTCATCCGATCGGCTTTAAGTTTTGTACAAGATTTATTAATTATAGAAGTTTTCCTCTTTGATAGTTTTATTTTTTTAAGATAATTTATATTTTGTACACAAAATATGTCTAGATAACATTCAATGAGTTTTTTCAATATCATAAGAGTGCAAAACAGAACTTTTAGAGTTACATATAATTTTAAAAGAATCCAAACTTTTGCACAAAATTGGTTGACAACACACAAGGATTTTTGCCAAGATATAATTATGTTATCTGAATCACATGTGTGATATGTGTTTGCATGCTTCTTTTGCTTATCTCAACCGTAATACATTTAACAAGCTTAATAATTTTCTTGATCACTACACATGAACATATTTTAATAATTTTATCTTTATACAAAATTACAATATACGTAAAATACATATGTTAGAGAGTCACTTTCTTTTATCACTATATTTGAAGTTGTTTTGTTATCACACTTTAAAAAAAAAAAATAGACACAAGTTATCACATTAAAATAAATAAGAAAGAAATTATAGAATATAAATATCACACGAGCTACATCTACCATTTACAATTTATTTATAATCTTTTTTACTCAACAATGTATCTACGATATAAACAAATGAAAAATTCAATAATAATTTCAATAAAAACTACATATTACACTATTATTGAAACTCTTCGTTTCATTAATAATTTTTTTTATTATTAATATTAATATTAAATAATTAAAAATTAAACCAATTAAACTTCACTTTATTCTTCCACCTCACATTTCCGACCCCTCTACTCTATCTCTCTCTCGGCAGAAACCAAACCAACTCTCCCCCCATTTTTTTTGTTTTTTTTTTCTTCTTTCTTTCTTCTTGGTTCTTCTCACTCCACGACACATAAACCCTCAATCCTTCAAATGAATTTAACATCCTCAAAATTATAACTTCTCATACTCTTATAAATTCTCTTGGTTAGGATTTCGAGTCAGGGTTTGTGCTTTAAGGAAGAAGGGTACCTATTTCTTAAGAGTTGTTTATTGAGACTCTTTGAGGTAAATACACAACTCTAATACTAGTATGAATCTCTAGAAGAAAAAAATGTAGTTTTGTTTAAACATCTTATTTTTGTGTTTAAAGTAGATTTAAAAGATTTTTATGGTTTCCTAGAGTTAGCTAAACTTTAGAATAATTTTTCTTAATTCTTGAGAATATTTTTTATACTCAGATGTGTCAGGTCCTGTCGGCTACTCTGAGAGTTGTTGGAAACAAACTTAGGCAATTCTCCATAATTGTGAGTAGACGATGATCATTGTCATATGGTGAAACTTGCGAGATTTATACCAAACATAAAAGTCTTAAGTATGTCTTTCAACAACGAGATTTAAATTTAAGACAAAGAAGATGGATGGAGCTCGTGAAAGATTATGATTGCAAAATCTTATACCACCCAGGGAAGACAAATGTTGTTGGAGATGCTTTGAGTATGAAATCCATGGGTAGTCTCTCTCATATAGCAGAACTAAAAAGGCCAATAGTTAAAGAATTTCAAGAAATTGTTGAAAGTGGAATTCAATTTGAACTTGATCATTCGAGGTTATTTTTAGCCCATGTACAAATTCGTCCAACCATAGTTGATGATATCAAGGAAGCTCAAAGTCAAGACTCATACTTGGTGAATATAGTAAATAATGTTCAAAATGGTAAAATTTCAGACTTTCCAGCTGATTCTGATGGTGTTCTGAGGTTGAGGTCTCAATTGTGTGTTCCAAATGTTGGTGGCTTAAGGAGAAAATTTTTAGAGGAGGCTCATCATTCTTCTTATAGTATTCACCCAGGTTCTAACAAGATGTATCAGGACTTGAGAGAATTGTATTGGTGGGAAGGGATGAAGATAGACGTAGTAGATTGTCTCTATGTACTTAGTGTGTCAACAAGTTAAGGCTGAACATCAAAAGCCTGCAGGATTACTTCAATCTGTTGAAATACCTGAATGGAAGTGGGAAGGCATCACTATATATTTTGTCACAGGATTACCACAAACCCAAAAGGGTTATGACTTGGTGTGGGTGATTATAGATCGGTTGACCAAATCTGCACATTTCTTGCCTGTGAAGACTACTTATACTACATCTCAATATGCTAAAATTTATTTAGATGAAATTGTCTCCTTGCATAGTGTATCGATGTCTATTATTTCAGACCGTGGGGCCCAATTTACTGCTCAATTTTGGAAGTCGTTCCAAACTTCCTTAGTAACTCGTTTGAAACTTAGCACGACTTTTCATCCTCAAACAGATAGGTTGTCCGATGTTTGGTTTTCGGGTCGTGACAATTATAGCCCCATTTTATTAATATTATTCAAGTAATGACACATTAATTACACGTTAAGACAAATTCAATTAATATATTAATGAACAATTAAATTATGAAAATTCAATTTTATTGTAATTATCTTTAAATCTCCCTTAGAAAATGAAATAATTTCGAAATGAGACAATTATAGATTATTTTTAAATATATTCGATAGAAAGGAAATAATTTAAGAGGATTTATTGGACATAAAAGGCATTGACAAAAAATAGGCAATAATAGTTTAGTTTGAGTTTAATATTTAAGAATTTAATATTTGCTCTTTAAAAAATAGCTAACTATTAAAAATTGGAAGAGGCTCAAAAATATTTATTTTTTAATATTTAGAATACAAAATTGATTTATAGAAATTGTATCTACAAAAAAATTAATACATGACTAGATAATCTAATTCCACTTTTTTCTCATAAAAAATGGATTAAATACGTTTTTAATTCTATAAATATATTTTTTGTCCATGTAAAAAATATTACATTTTTTAGTTTCTACAAAATTATTGTGTCATCAGTTTTAGTCTACGTTAGAACGAAACATGTTAAATTATCCTTAAATTTTAAATTACTGAATTAATTTTTGCAAACATGTTTAGAATATTATAAAGTTTCTCCACAAAAATTTAGAATAGTTTACATGATATGAATTAAATATATATGTTTAAATATAATAAATCGAAGATAAAAGTAACTAAAATATAGTCAAATTCGAAAATATACGTCGATATTCTAATAGAGACTAAAACTACTTGCATAATAAGTTTATATGGGGATTGAAAAATGGTTAATTATTTTTATAAAAACTAAACACGAGTATTTGAAATTTTATAGAGACTAAAAACTTATTTAACCCTAAAATAGTCTGCAATCGATATCAATAATCTACTATGTATCTTAAAATTAAAAAAAAAAAAAGTATTTGAATAAAAGACACACATAACACTATTATAATTGTCTTCTAATTATGGTTTTTCAAATGTAACGTTAATTAAATTCAAGAGCAATAAAATAAATAAATATTGGAAGATTAAAGGTTTTTTTAGGCAAGAAGATTAAGTGTTAAAAATATATTTTTTAAATAAGTTGTGAATATTATTAAAAACCTCCTTTAAAAATGAAATAATTTTCAATAGAGAGAGTATTGTAATTTTTTGGAATATGCTTGTAGAAAGGAAATACATTAAAAAGATTTATTGAACATAAATACACCTAAATTATAAATATGCAATTGATTAATCAATGGTTTTAACATTTTGGTAAAAAAACAACTTGATTCTTTTTTTTTTTGTGTTTTGAAATCAAAAATGGTATTGAAAAAAATTATAATATAATAATTTAAATTGAATTTCCAATATTTAATAGCTAACTATGTATTCTACAAAAAATAGCTGACTATTAAATTTTGAAAACATTCAAAAACTGGTTTTTATTTATTTATATACATAATATCAAAATTATATTATATATATATATATATATGTGTGTGTGATAATTTACATGTACAATATATAAACAAATAAGAAGTATTTCAATAGAAAGTAAACATGACACTATTACAACCTTCTTTTTACAATGGTAAGAGATATACATATTTGAATTTATTATGTTGTTTTCTAATTAATAATATAGAGAATTACAAAAGGTCTTTTTAAATAAATTTATTTCAAAGCTTTTCTGAAGGCGTAATATTTGACAATGCATAGAATTCATTGAACTTTCTGAAGGCGTAATATTTGACTAGAGAGCAATGCTAGGAATACTCCATTGCTAAAGATAACTCTCTTATTGGATAAAATTCAAGTAACCAATGTGTATGCCTTTCATCTCATATAAAAAACCAAGTGTGAATATGTAACTCCAGTCTTATTTTCAATAATTTTTAAAAATAATAAAATTTCATCTAAGTATAGAATTTGTAATTATTAATACTCCTGTGAAAAACTAATGCAATTACTTATGTATAAATATTAATTTATTTAATATATTCAAAATTAGATTACGAGACCCAAATACATTTTCCAATGCTATAAAAAATACAAATCACATCAATTTATGCAATATATTCTTAGTACAGTTTACAAATCCTTAAAAAAAGGATTTTATATGATAAAATTATTTTATTTTAATTAAAAATACATATTTTATCTGTTAATTTTTATTTCAACTATATATGTCATATAGGATATGCTGTAAATCATATTTAAATATATACATAGTTTATTTGATATGAACCACACATAATATAATCTTAATTTATCTCGTTTCAAATTATGGAGATATTTTATGATAAATATATAACAAAATAATATAATTGTGTGATTTGATTTGGTATATGTCTCAAAACTAGGCTAATAGTGTAAATGTATACAAACTAAATTCATATCTTATTTATCTATTAATTGTGTAACAATGTGATACATTATTAAAAAAAAAAATTAAGCCAGTAACATAATTAAGATTGTACATAGTAATAATATAAATAATTAATGAAAATTTCCTAATATTAAATTTAAGTTTAAGAATTTTAATTAATATCAAAAAGTGATATATTAATATTAATATTGACCATTAGAATTTTTAACACAACTCCCTAAAAACACATGAAAATTAGTTAAGATTTACTGATCCATATTTGGTAATTATTCGAGTTATCATTATTTTTTATATGCTAAAATGTAATTACTTTTTTAAATATACTTAGTATTTATTTTATTACAGTATCATATACTATAATAGTAAAAAAATTAAAGATTATCTTAAAGAATTAATTTATGTGCACTACCGATATAAATACTTTTTATATTATTAGTCAACCATAATTATTGAATTATTTAAAATATTTGACATTTACATATAATGCATAGAAATTAAACTATTTCTCAGTAATTGTAGTTGTGATTTTGATGATCACCCCTCCTGACTAGTAGCCCACGAGAGTAGGCATGCCCAAACACTCGCCCGTAAGATTGACTCCTAGAGACCCTTTGATCTTAACCCCATGGACGATCCGATTTTCACCCAGGAGTTGAAAAATAAAAAATTTAAGAAACTCAACTCTAACATTTTTGAAGCCAATGAAGCTTGGGTAAAATTGTTCTATACTAATGCACATGTGAGGAAGAATGAGACTCAAGTGTTGATATTCTATGTGAGAGGAAAAATTGTAGTATTCTTTAAGGATACTATAAATGCATTTCTTGGATTAAAGACCCCATCAAAGTGTTGGCTAGCGAGGATGAGGGAAAAATATGCCACTGACATTGACTATGATGACTTTTTGGCAAATCTAGGCCCAACAAGAGCCTAGTGGAGACCATACTTTCCGACCCACAATTTCCGTTCATTAATCAACCTGACTTCTGTCAACTTAGAAGCCAAGGCTTGGTCGATTTTCTTTCACCACAGTATGGAGTCCTACTCCAACTACTTTTATGTTGAGTGTTGTTTTATTTTTATTTTTCTTGTATAAAACCGGAAATCAAGTATATTGATCATTGTGTTTAAGTTTTCACAAAATTGTTATATCAAGTTTGGATTAAAAAAGCTCAAGAAATTATTTTTATAATTTATTTTTCAATTAAATTAAATTAAACTATTTGATTATGTAAATAAGGATATACCTGTAAACAAAAGAGTTTAATTAAATTAATGATAAATTATAAGAAAAATTTATAAGTACTTAATTTCTTATATAATAAATTAAGTATGGACTTTGTGATAGTAAGTTGTGATATTGAGGAACTAAAATGACGTTGTCACGTGACAGATGACATTTGAAAGTATGTTATTTCAAATCAGTGTTTGGCGTGTCAAATTTAATGACAAGACAACATAATTAACACATAAATGAGTTAAATTTAACGTTAGATATCAAAATGACTAACAAAAATAAGATTTAGGGATATTTAAATCATTTCTTTTTTTTTTAGGGACTACTATAACACCGTTTGTCACTTTCATAGATCAAAATTAGTTTTTGAATAAAATTATTTTTTCATAAGCGTGGTGAAAATACAAGAATAACAGGTTTCCCTAACTTCAAGTTGCAAGTCTACTATCCTAAATGACCGACCTTTACCTTAGCTTGATAACAACCATGAAAGACATCTGAAAGTGCATGTTGCAAAATTTGAGTGATAAATTCAAAACTCTATGAACACTTGAGAGGAATGGTGAGTTGTGTGTAAATAAAGTTGAGTCTGAGAGTGAAGTGTTGAATGAATTGTGTTAAGTTCAAATTACTTTTTAGTTAATGGAAACGATGTTTGACATGATATAATGTTTACTGTAAGACCCTTAAATTTAAAATTAAATTATGGATTTAATATTAGGTGTATTTTGGGGATATTTGTAAAATATTTAATATATGTATATTTTATGTAAAAATATATATATATAAATCTTTATTTTGGAGGTTGAATTAAAATTATTGGATGAAGGATAAATTAAATTTAATTACGAGTAATTAACTATCGGGCAGTTAATTAAGATGTATCTGTTAATTACGACGAGAGTGATTAAGTACATGATGATCAAGCAATATTATAATATTATTGTTGGATGAGGTGGCACATATATATGTCTATATATATATAAGTGAGAAGGAAGAGCAAAGGCAGAAACATTTCCCTCCTTCCTTACTGCATGCGACAGTACCTTTCTTCTTCCTTTCCCCATTCTGTTTTCTGTTGGTAGAAAGAAAAAAAAGAGCATCCTCAAAAGTGAGATTACTTGGAAATCCAAGCACCAAACCAGAAAAGTGTCCAGTACAAAAGTTGTTCCCCTCATCGTTACGGAGCTAGGGAACTAACTTTCGTAGCGGCGAACGCGAACGGGAGTTTCGCCGACATTGTCGTGGTAGCATAAACGAGCGCAGCAAACGTACCAGAGGTAAGGGGCACCTTCCACTTTCTAGATTGCATTTAGGGCTGTAAATGCATGTTGTTGTGGCATTGATGATGTTTTCGTTGTTGTTTTTAAAGTGAAACTGCTTTGCATGTCGTTATAAATGGTGAAAAATGCATGCTGTTGAATGTTTTGATGACCTGTGATGTTTGCTGTTGTGGTTGATACATCATTGTTGTTTTGTTTGTGTGGGAATACTGAAATGTGCCTTGCATATGATTTTGAGAATGATCAAAATGCATGAGTTGGAATGTGGTTGTACTGTTGCGTGGTTGATTTCAGTTTTGGTGGTTAAAGAAAACTGTGAGGTTATTCTGGTGTTGGGGATTATGTTTTCTGCTGTGATATAAACATTCTGGCGTCGGTAGTGGTTTTTAAAAGAAAAGGATTTTTAAAATGGGTGGAGGTGTTTCTGGAAAAATCTGATGTTGTTGTGTTCATGAAAAATGTTCTGAGTTTGTGGTTTCCAAAAGAACGGTGATTCTGTTTTTCTGTTGTGTTGTTAACAATCTGGTTTCTGTTGTGTTGTTAACAATTTGGTGTTGATAGTGGTTTTTAAAAGAAAAAGGATTTTAAAATGGGTGGATGTGTTTCTGGAAAATCTGTTGTTGATGAGAAATGTTCTGGGTTTTGTGGTTTCAAAACAATGGTGATTTATGTTTTGGTGTGTGTTGGTTTTTCAAAGAAAGGAGTTTGAAAACGTGTTGAAGTTTCTGGAAAATATCACTGTATTCGAAGGTGTATTCGAATATGGCATTGGTGTATCGAATAAATGCCGGCAAAGCTTCTGTTTTATTCAAATTTTTGAACTTGTATTTGAATATGAGTCTCTATATTCTCCGTATTCGAATACAGATAAGTGATTTTTGCTTCTGACTTAACATCTGTATTCGGCTACGACCCTGTGGTATTCGAATACAGGACTGCAATTTTTGCCACTGTATTTGCATCTGTATTCGACTATGACACCCTCGTATTCGAATACATAATGCTAATTTTTTTCACTGTTTTAGCTTCTGTATTCGAATAGAAGGAAGCTGTATTCGAATACAGATTCGTTTTTCTCAAAGATTTCAGTTTTAAACATTTGTTTATGAACTTAAGATGTTGGGGAAACATTGGGAAGGCTTGTGATGAATTAAAAATGGAGTTTTTGAAATGGTTTGAGGTGATGATGATGAGGTCCTTGAATTCTTTATTGATGTGGTGAAAAATGCTGATTTTGCACTGTTTTAGCTTCTGTATTCGAATACAAGGAAGCTGTATTCGAATACATAGTGTTGATTTTGCACTGTTTTAGCTTCTGTATTCGAATACAAGGAAGCTGTATTCGAATACATACTGGGTTTTTTCAAAAATTCCAGTTTTAAGGATTTGTTTATGAACTTTAAGAGTTGGGGAAACATTGGAAAGGCTTGTGATGAATTAAAATGGAATTTTTGAGATGGTTTAAGGTGGTGATGATGAGATTCTTGAATTTATTTGTTTATGTGGTGATAGTGGAATTATTGATATGGTTTGAGATGGTTGAGGTGGTGATGGAGTGGCTAGATTTTTAGCTGGTATTTACATAGTCAGGTGGTGACCGCGATGGGCCACAAAGTTGATGCGGTGACCGTGATGGGCCGCGAAGTTAAGTAGTAACCATGGGTTATAGAATAGTTCCGCGTGTATTAGACGGTCTATTCTACTCGGGCTATGGAGTGGTTCCGCGTATATTAGACGGTCCATTCTATCCGTGCGAGGATTTAACTTGTGTTTTTGGCCTATGAGAGGCTAATACACTGTAGTAATCGTGAAGGGTTGTAGAATAGTTCCGCATGTATTAGACGGTCTGTTCTATCCGGGTTCAGCGTAGTTCTGCGTGTATTAGACGGTCTATTCTATCCGGGCTACGGAATGGTTCCGCGTGTATTAGACGATCCATTCCATTTGTGAAATCGTGCTGGTCCGTGAGAGACTGCACGTGTGCTGGTCTGTGAGCGAATGCACCTTGGTAATTCCAAGAAGTTGAGTACATTGGCATATACATATTGCATCGGGGTGGTCGACCGGTGAATTATGATTGGATATGATGTTGACAGGTGGAAATCGATGTGCGTAAGTACCTTATGAAATTTGAATTTCTGATGAATTGGTGTGATTGCTGAATTGATATTTATACTTACAACATGATTTTCATATTAAATTGGTTGCTGTTTGAAAAGGTATAAATGTCATGTAATTTCAAAATGAGCATCCTTATTATCATCATTGTTATATAACATGCAATGAATATGCTTGTTATTATTGACATAAATGCTATGTGGTATTTGTTAATTTCGGTCGGTGACCCTTTACTATTATTGTGGAAAATTGGGCTTTGCCCTCAGATGATACCTAAACCCGTCCCACCGACGGTTACACTAACGACGGAGACGTCGTTAGTTTCCCCTGATCTTCACATACGGAGTATTCGTGGACAACGTAGAGGGACGAACAACTGGGGTGAAGACGATACTTGTGGAGGAGGCAGTGGAAATCACTTGCTACTATAGCTTAGTGCATGATCAGACTAGACTTTTTGGTATAGGGCCTAGTGTTGAGGGCTGTATTTACCTATTTTGGGATTATTGTATATTTTCTTTCCGCAACTCTGATAATATTTTGGTTTGAGATAATTGTATATTTTCCGCACTCTGATAAATATTTTGGTGGGTCCAGGATACAGTTTTTGATGTATTTTATTTTGGTATATTTTGAAGATTAAATTCTCAAAAATATCTTACTTGATTAATCGTGATGTAATTATTTAATTACATTTGATCGTTTTGGATTACGATAAATTATTTTAAGAAATGACTTAATCTTATTTTAATTCCTCTGAATTAAATTCCGAAAATTCATTTATTTATTTCGGTTAAAAAAAAAATACACTCGCGCTATGTTTTAAATTCAGGGTGTTACATTTACCAACTCGTTTGTTATTTTTGACATTGAGGTGATCTGATAGGAAACTTGAACAATTGTATAAAGTACAATTTTGAACTTTTGAAAGTATTGTTCCTTGAGGACAAGTAACAAATTAAGTTTGGAGTTGAGATAAGTCTTCATCAATTCTAGCTTTTAAGTTTATTTTTAATTGGTTTTTCATTTAATTTTAATTAATTTCATATAGTTTTAGAGTTTTTCAATAAAGAAAATAAATTTTGATTATCTTGAATCATTTTGAATATTTTATTACTAATCCTTTCTAATCAGACAAATTACCGTAGTGTGTTGTTATTTCTTGGTTTTTACTGCGGACGCTAGAGCATTATTGGAGTCAAAATACCTTAAAATGAAGTCAATAGTGTAACAAAGTCCCGGGGCGCAATGCGCAAGCTCTGCGCTGCAGTGGTTTTTCTAGCACATATCCTTTCCTTTATGCACAACAAATAGGCCCTTCGGCATATTGCGCTCCCTGTGTCAAATCCACTAGTACATGATTTAGAGGAGGTTAGAAATGCGCTAGCGCATGTTTTCTAACAATATTTAAAGATTATCTGTATTCTTTACTAGAGTTCTGACTTTTTTTAGGCTAAAGAGACTTATTGAGGCAACTTTGGAGCTTAAATTTGAAGGTTTCAACCTAGGAAATTGGATTTTTACTTTCATTCTTGATATTTCATGTACAATACTCTCATCTCTTTTATTCTTATTTTTTTAGAATGAGTAACTAAACTCGTTAATGTTAGGGATGAATGTAACTTGATGAAAACCTCCTTATCGTCTTTATTATTACTTACAACAATTCAGTATATTTACTAAAATCTTATCGATATATACTAAATATATTTGGTAAGGTGCAAGTGTGGATGATGTAATGCCAATTTTATATACCCATATTAAAAAGATGAGCATATCTAGTATAAACCTCTTTAAAAATCTTTAGCGTCTAAAGATAGATTTAACTAGTTTTAATAAATTATGAATTTATTATAATAATAAATGGAAAAATATAACATTTTATTAAAAAAACGATTCGCTTTTGGACCAAACATCATATTAAATAGTTTCTAAAGAGATGTGTGTATTTAATATGCCTTTTTAAAAATAGCTATTAAATGAATTGAATAAGTTTTTAATTTTTATAAAATTTTGAAATTTCGTTTTTGATCTTTCTAAAAAAATATTAATTTTTTAGTCTCTACAGTTATTATGTGCGTAACCGATTTTAATCATTGTTAGAATATCTAAATATATTGTTGAATGAGTTTTTAATAGATATGTTTACAACATTGTATAAAGGTTCCTTAAAAAAATATGAATTCCAAATTTGATATATAGGACAGTGTTTTTATTTTCTTTTTATTTTGGGTTTATAACATTTAAAAAATTCATATTTAATTTATTTTAAGTCAAAAAAATTTAAATTTTTATGGAGAAACATGTTATAATTTTTTAAACGTGCTTGCAAAAAATTATTCAAAATTTTTTTAGTCCTTTGCTAGAAAGAACATGTTTCTTTCTAGCAAAGACGAAAACTATTTGCAGAAAAATTTTGCAGGGACTAAAAAATACATTTTTTTTGTGGGAAATAAAAGAAAAATTTTAAAATATTATATGAACTAAAAACTTATTTCACCTTTAATAATTTATATGAAAGTTTTTTATGAGTATAATTTTTCTTTTCTATTGTAAGAAGTTTCTGTGTTAAATGTTGCAGTACTTGATATTTATTTAGGAAAATAATTAAGAAATTTATCACTAGAAGAGGAGAAATTTATTTGCTTACCTAGAGATTATTATGTTGAAAATAATGTACTTAGTTTTGAAATGTCAAAGATTCACAATTTTAAATTTTTGGACCGAGCTGGATTTGAACCAAAGTAGATATATTACTAAAGAATTTACGGTCCCTCCTCATTAACCCCTAGGCCACCAATAAAAAGCAAACTATTGGACTAATCATTTTTCTTTGTAAATGTTATGATCAGTTACTTAATATTTATTATTTACGCACATAATAAAATGACTGATAATAATCATCTTGAACATCCAGACAAGTCAGTCTAACCCGATTGAAAACTCACGTGATTCGAATCTTAAAAATAATAACTGTAAGCCATTTTTACATCAAAAATCAATTTTAAAACAAAATTATGAACAAAAACATATTTCCTATATGATTTTAAGATTTTTTTTTCTGAAAATAATCGCCCAATCTATAAAAATAAAATTTTAGATTCAACAAAAATGGCCAAATACAAAAACAAAGTTGGAAGAAAGAGAATTGAACAAAAGCTCTCATACCAAACATTAGAATTTCAAAGAAACATAAAATGAAATTTCATGAATATAACGGAAGCGAAAAAGGGTTAGAGCATTTATCTCCCACCATTGCTAATTACTTGAAGATGGTAGGCTCTTCTAGACTTTTAAAATCTCACTTTACTAGTGTAAGTTTACTAAAATTATATATATATATATATATATATATATATATATATGCTAAATAGCACATGTGGTCCTTTAACTTAATTTCAGTTAAGTGATAAACTGACAAAAAATTAAAAGTCGGTATATAAAACAACATTCAGGTTACCAGAATGTGATTCATGTGCATAGTTATCTTGAACAAATTAATAAGCCTATAACCCAACAAGTCATTTAGCTTATATATCTAATAATAAAAATCAAATACAAAATTCAGGTTTGCTTAACATCTTATAAACTGTGGTATTAATTAATTATAAGTGCCTTGTACCCGGATCCCTCCTCGGTTAGAGTTGCTAGTAGCGTGTTTTATGCTGGAAGCACATGCAATTAAGCAACGATGCATAAATCTCAAATATGTCCCACGTAAATCAATAATTCAACCATCATAGGCTAACATGCATAACCACGAGCTGAATGCCTATTCTAATTAGCAACTTGATAATGTTAATATAAAAAAATCACTCATGCATTATAGTACTACGATAGTTTTAAATTTCGATACAATAAAAAAATAGATTTTAAAAAGACCTAATATTATTAAAAGCAGAATAAAGGTAATGTAGTGTTAATATGATTTGAAACAACGAATAACCAATAAAAGTCAAAAACAGAATTAAAAATGAGAACGTTATTGATTTATGCAAAATTGGAGAACGGTTTTCACTTTTGCAGAAACAGATAACATTCTTGACATCCAGAACTGCAGTTTTAAAGATCAATGTAAAATGAAATTAAAAAAAAATAAGAACAACAATAACACGCATATATATATACGTGTTCGGTCTCAATTACTTGAGACCTACGTCACATGCAAGTAAGCAAAACAATTCACTGAAGTATTGAATTTACAAGATTAAGACCTTCTTCAATTATAGTGCCTTTATATGAATCTTCTTGATAATTGCATAGACCTCTCTTTTTACTATTGCAACAATAAATGCATTCACAACTATTTATAGTATTCTAAAACAAGTTAGCTTAACTAACTATAACTACTTATCATGACTAAATTGGCCAAATTCAGTTATAACAAACATTAAGAATAACTAACTGTAATAGTTGATGATTTGAGTCATATCTTCACAATTCTCCACCTTGACTCAATATTAAAATAAACCATTCATAGTCTTTGCTTCCATGTACCAGCTTTACTATTTGCAGAAACCAACTATGTCCAAGTAGTGCTTGAACCTAGATTGTGAAAGTGACACTAGTACATTTTAACCTTGTTACATCTGTCATTTTAGATCGGTTATTATGTATCCAATGTAATAAGTAAGACGGTGGAAAATTTGTTATTATTACAAACTTTGTTAGATCTGTTCTTATTCAACTGTTCTAACATATTAAAAAAAATAAAACCCCTACACAAAACAAAAATTAGAACTCAGAATCCACAAATGTAATCTCCCTCGCGCGCGAGAACTTGATTTCACACCAAAAATCAAGTTTCAGTAGGTTTTCTGCGTCTACACTATATAGAAGCAATGCAAAGAAGAATTATTGTCGAGCAAAGCTCCTTGTCGTTTCTATCTCTTCCCCTTTCCGCCGAAAACTATGACAATCGTTTCTTTTTCTGCTTCTCTCTCCGTGAAGAAGTGTTGCAGGTTTCGTTTTCTTCTTTTTCCCTTCATTTTCTTCCCTTTGTTGTTGTTTTAACCTAAACCCTAAGTCGATGTTCACTCCCTCGCGTGCCATCAGATTTTCACAATTTTCATCTCCCTGCAGCGCCAGCGGCGAGTTTGTCGCTGCAATGTTTTTCTGCTTCTTCGTGGCAACGAGTTTTTTTTCATAAATTTTGATATTATATATGTTACATAGTACATAACTTGTATTTTGAATTTGATTTTTATGTTTGTGTTAACGCAGTTCAAGTTTTAATGGGAATAAAAAGTTGTTTAGTTGATCCTCACGGTATTTTAGAAAATTGGGATGCACTACTGAAAATTAACGTTTTTCAAGGATTTTCCTGCGGAAAAATATCCGCAGGTAATACACAAGGATTTTCATGCCATTCAGACCTGATTGATCACACTTCGCAAGTAAAGTTTTCTTTTGCTGCGGATTTACATGTGGTTATGTGTCTGCAGCAAAATTCATCTAATATCCGCAGCAAATTCCGCTGCAAATTTTATCCTTGTGTAAATACTTTATATTTATATAAATAAAAGTAATTTTTATTTTTATATAAATAAAGTACATTTGTTTAATTTATATTTTTTTTAATTAAATATTTGTCTTATATTTTTTTAATTAAAATAGATTAAGCAACTCTTTTGAAAATGTTAATTCCTACACCATTAAAAAAGGTATACTTTTTATACTCATTTTTGCTTTCAAAAATTAATTTAGTACTACTTTTTTCTTTCCAAAAAAAGTTAATTTCCAAACGCTAACTTCCCGATATGTTTGTGTTGAAGAATTTAAGATCCAAAAATTTATTTAAATTGTTGAGATTAAAAATAACTCCACTAAGAAAATAAGTGTATAAATAACTTCTAGAAGCTTCAATCCGGAAAGGGTGTACTAGTAAAAAGGGGTTAGAGGGTGTGTTAGAAAAAAACTGAGGGTGTGAGTTATAATTTTTCAGTGTCGATTAATATATATTTGGGCAGAATAATAGCGTGAAATCATTATAAACAACCAATGAGTCATGTTTTGGTTTTTATTTTGGCAGTTTTTTCTTCCACTGCTTGGAACCCTAACGCGTTTCATCTTCTCAATATAAAATATAAGAAACTCAGCATTTTCCTCTTCCACTGCTTGGAACTCTAACGCGTTTCATCTTCTCGCTGGATCAATTTTGAGCTTCAATGTTACCTTCTCAATGTCACTTTAGAAAACTTAGGGCACTTTAACACTTCTCATTCACCACGCTCGTTTGGTTTTAGAAGTATTCTTCTCGCCGTCGCACCTATTCCAACCGCAACACCTCGCCGTCGCATCTCAACTATAGTCACCACTGTCACATCTCGCTGCTGCATCTCAACCATAGCCACCACCGTCACACCTCGACGCCATCGAATCTTAACTCTTTACGCCACCGTCGTAAGTGTTGCGCCACTCTGTTTTATTTCAGTCTCGTTTCTCGCTATTTTTCATTATTCTTGTTTCATTATTCATTTTCGTGAACTATAGTGAGTTAGGGTTTTGATTTTCTTCTGATTTAGGGTTTTTCTTCTGATTTAGTGTTTTTGTGTGTTGTTTCTTTGAACATTTTCAATTTGCAAATTCAAATTAAGCTTTATGTCTAATGAAAATGCATTTACAATAGTGATATTGATGGTTTTGGAGGCATAGACTTGATTGTGGGCCTGAAGCAATGGAAACTATTTAAATTCTATAGCTCTGGCCATGGGGCAGTAGTTGCTATACAGGGAAGATAAACTACAATCATCTCTCTATAACTAATAGTCATGAACTTTTAAATCATGTGAATAATTTGCTATATTGCCGGTATGAGTTCTTTTTAGTTTAGTTCTATATGTCTCTCAAAAGGATTTACCATGAAGATTAACTCATTTTTACTGCAATGTATGTTCTTGTTGACCAATGCTTTTTATAATAAGAGATGTTTCTTTGATTTTGAGTAAGGTGTATGGAATTTAATATGAAGTTCTATCCTTGCAGATCGCCAAGTTGAGAAAATGGATTCTCTGCTACGCTGGTTGGAGTCAGAATTTGGATTTAAGCCTGTTGTATATTCCAGAATTTGTTGTTCATTGTATTTACATGCATGTTACTTTATTTTCAGCTCTGAGGTTTTACTTCATAATGAATTTATCTTAACATACTATTCCAAATTTTTGTTGGTCTTGATGTTATCTTCCTAATGAGTTAGCAAAACATCCCCTTCAAGCATGTTAATGTTTTCAATGATTTGGATGAACCCTTGCTATTTACATGGTATATGCTGCTTTCCTTCTTTCTTTCTCAATAATATTCATGCACTTTCTTGATGTAAAGTTGTAAAACTAAATATATATACAAGTTTACATGGTATAAGAAAAAGTTTTATTTTGATACACTTTAAGTATAAAAAGTTTTACATTGTTAACAAATCATAAGCAATCATATGTGTGACTTTAGAAGTAGTTATGATTAAAGTCGAACGATTTTAGAACCAGGGTTATGAACTAATCATACAGAATTATGGTTCTGTTGTAGGAATGGCATACAACAAAGGCTAAATTCATGGCAAGATGGAGTATCTGGTACAAACTGTCCCATTCAATCTGGAACAAATTGGACTTATGTTTTTGAAACCAAAGACCAGATTGGCACTTTCTTCTACTTTCCTTCAATCAATTTCCTTAAAGCTGGTGGAGGGTTTGGTCCAATTCGAGTTAATAATCGCCCGGTGATAAGTGTTCCTTTTCCAAAACCTGAAGCAGAGTTTGATGTTTTAATTGGTGACTGGTACAATAGTAGCTACAAGGTAGTTGCCTACTTTCTTATCATGTGACATTTGATTCAAACTTTTGAACATTTGATAACATGGTATGATCAGTTCTACCTTTAAATTATCACATTAGGTTATTTATTTATACTATTTATTTTGGATTTGCCAATTCTATTTTATATAATTTCAACTGGGATGTTAAGTCAAGGTTGGACATCATGGATATTGTTTCCCCAAGTTGGATGTTAATAAATGGAAAAGGGCCATATATGAACCCTTTTTCAAAATCATGAGTCCTTCAATGTTACACAAGGTAAGAAGTTTACAAAAGTGTTAGTGACTTAAACTTTATGATAATTTCATTCCACTAATATAACTCCTTTATGATAATGTATCAAAGGCAAAACATATTTGCTTAGGATATCAAATGTAGGGACAGCTTGGAGCTTCAATTTCAGGATTCAAAATCATCAATTGCTTTTGGTTGAAACTGAAGGATCTTATGTGAATCAAATAAGTTTGGAGTCTCTTGATGTTCATGTAGGCCAATCCTACTCAGTTCTTGTCACAACAAATCAAAATGCTGCTGATTACTATATAGTTGCCTCTCCTAAAATGAGTAATGCTACACAAAACAACAGTCTTGTTGGTATTGCTGTGCTTCATTATGATAATGCCACTACACAGGCTAATGGATCTCTTCCAAGTGGTCCAGATCCATTTGATTTGCAATTCTCCATCAGCCAAGCTAATTCCATTAGGTAATTACACGTATTAGATTCATTATATTGAGCCGAACTAATCCTTACAAAACCAGCTTGTAAGATGAAAAATGTCACTCTTTATAATATTTTTTCCAGGCCTTGTCTCTTTTCAATAGCATATCACAGAATGATGCTAAGTATACTAAAAAAGAGCTTCTAATGTCATCATACTGTGATGTTAGCAATAGCAATGGTTCTAAACAGTTAAGAAAAATTAATCCAATCATATAGAAAATTTCAAACATTCACATTATGGATCTATTTAATTTGAAGGTGGAATTTGACAACTGGTGCTGCAAGGCCTAATCCACAAGGAACCTTCAATGTGACAATATCTCAGACTTTTATTCTACAAGCATCAACAATGACGATTGATCGATTATCTCGCTACACTGTCAACAATGTGTCATACTTGACCCCAGATACACCACTGAAGCTAGCTGATCATTTTTCCAATAGTTCTGGAGTATATCAACTTGATGCTTATTCCAAGAACGCTTCGAATGTTATTGCAGTGCGAGTGCAGTACATAAAGGGTGGGCAGAGATAGTGCTTAAGAACACTCTAACCACCACTGATGCTTGGCATTTGGATGGATATAGCTTCTTTGTTGTTGGGTAAGTATAATATTTGAATATACCAAATAATTTGCTTAGTTTAAAGATTTATGTTACTGCAAACTTTGTCTATCTTGTGTACTACATGTGACAACATTTGGATATTCATAAATGTAATTATGTACATATTGTAAAATTGTCTATAGATACATTGACATGTATAGGATTTAATATGAACTTGAGTATATGGTATGACAAGTCATATACTAATTAATGGCTCTTTTCTTCACTTTAATTAGTTATATATTCATGTATAACAGTCTTTCCAAGCCATTAAACTTCGCATTCAAATCCAACCTAATTTTGCCAAGGGTTTAGCTGATGGCTTTCCTCTAGTATACAAAAATGGAGGTCTTGCTGGGTACTAATTTTCCATTTCCCCCTATCTTACTCTAATTCCATTCCATCCTTAATGCACGTTTTAACTTTTCCTTTACTGCAGTTTCTGCAGGGGTCTTATTCCATTGTGGAGCCGCAATCTTCCTTGTAAGATCAGATCTCTCTTCTCTTGTATTACATCTGCAAAGTATTTGTATTACATCTGTGATTTTATACCTCAACAAAATCCCTTTATTGTTATTACAATCAAGTACTTTGTAACACAAATGTATTGTTATTGATATTTATGTATTCTTAATCTTTGGTTTGACAGTCTCCATCGTCATGTTTTCAACATTTGAGCACTCAGTGAACCTAATATATAGCAATATCATGCGAAGAAGAAAGGAAGATTGTTCTACAACACAACAACTTGGTGTGACAAGCTTAGCAGCCTATGCAGCTGGTGCTGTTGGTACTATAATTTCCAATCCTGCTGACAATGTCATGACAAGTCTTTCTAAAAAAAAGACTGAATCTGCTTTGCAGGTTGGATTTCATGTTATTAAGAAAAATAAATCAAATTAACTTTCTTTGTTTTTCTAATTTTCAGGCTATTAAGAACATTGGGTTCATTAATTTGTTCACTAGAAAAGTCTTTCTATTCGAAGCTGGATTCACCTACAATATGAATGAGCATAGGAGTCGATAATTTATTACTTACTGAATTACATTTTGTTGTTTATTGTTCATTTTAATGCTAGAAGGCCTACATCATAAAGTATTTTGATTTTTTTGAAAACAGACTTGTGTATTGGATTATACTTTAATTAATACTTAGTGATGATATGTAAATTTTATTTAAGAGTATTACAATAGTTGAATTATATTTTAATTAATATTTAGTTACGATTTTTGTGTATATGATATAAATTATTTTAGAGTATTTGCAATAATCTAATTAAAAATTTATATTAACTAATTCAAAAATGTATTGATAATAATTTGAATTTTCATATCAATTAAAAATAAATAAAAAAGCAAAAAAAAAAAGCACTATATTTCTTGCGGATTTTTCTTTGAAAACAGCTGTGATGTGAAGGATTTTTCTTTGGAAACAGTTGTGATGTGAATTTACACTTATGGAAATACATTTGGAATAAATAGGCAGTATGTTTTCCTGCAGATTTGTTTCAGGTGAAAATGCGCAAGAAAATGTTTAAGTTTGTTAAGTATTAGTTGCGGATTTATCTGCGGATTAATCCACAGGTACTTTACTTGCGGTTTTAGAAATTCGCAGGAAATAATTATCCACGAAGGTTTTACGTGGGGAAATATTACCGCCGGTAAATCCGCAAGTAATGGTGTTTTCTACGGAATTGTAGCTTAAATCCGCAGGAAAATCTCCAGGTAAAACCTTAATTTCTAATAATGATGGTGATGCTGTTGATCGATGTAGTTGGAATATGGTTACTTGTTCATCTGAGAATCTTGTCATTAGCTTGTGAGTATTTTCTTCAATGTTTTATTTTTTATTTGAAGTTAAAAAAAAAGTTGCAAAATGAAGGTTTCAGTGTTAAAAACCTTACAAAAGTGTTTAACAAATGTTTGGATTCACTATGAGAATGACATAATCACGATACGCCATTACAAGAAGTTACATTTTGGAGCTTCAACAAAATCAGTGTGTCACGATGATTTTGCTAGCTTTTGTACTTTCAAAAATTTCTTTATGTTGATGATTTTGGTATTGTTTGGTTTAGGGGAATTTCTAGTCAAAATTTATTTGGTACATTATCTCCAACAATTGGAAACTTAACCAATCTTCAGACAATGTAAGTAATCAGAATTCATAAAGCACTTATGCTATTTAAAATTTTCAAGATGTATATTTGTGAAACTATTTGAGACATTTTAAGGAAATAATTTATGAAATATCTATAAGCTATTTTCAGCTTATCTTCATAAACTCTTCTGTTTGTACTTATTTATGCGAGTTTATCTTATCTATTGATATTATTGAAAACTTATGTTAATTTGTTTTCAGCTTATTTTCATAAATTCTTTAAGATAACTTATGAAAACAGTTTATATGAAAATAGTTTGATTTTATTTTATATTTTGTTATAGAAATAAGTAATACATAAGCACTTATATGATTAGCGCTTAAATACTTCCACTAATACAAAATTGTGTGCTTTTTTATACTATTGTAGAGTGTTACATAATAACAACATAACAGAACCAATACCTTCAGAGCTACGAAAACTTTTCAAGCTTCAAACACTTGATCTCTCTGATAACTTCTTCAATGGAAAAATTCCTCATTCTCTTGGTCATCTGAGGAACCTCTAGTACCTGTAAGTAGTATCTAAGAGGCCGTTTACTTTATGAAAACATTTTCAATTTTTATTTTCTATGCCGATAACCGTTTTGATTATGAATATACACAAGATAGAAACTAACTAGAGATAATGTATTTAAAAAAATACTAAATTTTTTTTTGACATTTTCACAATTTTTAGAAATAATTGATCTATTTTTAAAATGTATATTAAATTTTTTTCATAATGTCTTCTCTAATATTTATTTTATCAGTAACCTGATTGTCACGTCCGGTTTATCCAAAAAAAATGAGCCGCCACCAATTTTATTTTTTTTAAAAAGGGGAAAATTAGATAAAATCTAAAATAAAGTTCTTGTACCAAAAAATGGATTCGGGAGTCGATTACGAATAGATAAAGTAATATTACCCTACATCGTCCGTTAAAATGGTTACCCTATAATTAATTGTATACAAACTATTTATTTATTTATAATTAATTGTATACAAACTATTTATTTTGCCCCCTAAAAGAATAATAGAAAGGAAAATAAATTATTTACATTAATAAAAGAAAGAAAAATATATATTTTTTATTAATTTAGTTTGACAAGGAGAAAACCTTGCTCCTACATATCAGGTGCAATAGGGAAATCAAAACACACGTAGTTTTTGGGTAGAAAATATTTATGCGTTGTCCGATTTTATTATTACCTAATTTTAATTATTTTATTATTATAATTATTATTATATATGTAAAAAAAGGTAATAATAATAATAACGAAAAAGAGGTGAGATGTCTGTTCGTAGATTTGTTTTTTAATTTTTTTTTATTTAGTTTTAGAGTTATGAAAAATTATTTGTTATTAGAAAAAAACAACAGTAATGTGACGGTATGTGAACAAAACAGATGGACGCGACGACGAAACAAAATATGCAGTTGTTGGAACAAAGTTGGTTATTGCAATTAAAGTTTTGATGTTAACAAATGTATTTTATGAAAATCGTATTTTGACTTAGAAGGAAAAAACTAGAGGATGACACTACCAGAGGATACACCAGAGGATGACGTCACCAGAAGATAAAAAATGCCACCAGAAAGTTAGGCCAGAAGATACATCCAGAGGATACCAGAAGATGCATCCAGAGGATGTCATCAGAGGGTACCAGAAGATACCTCTAGAGGATGTCATCAAAGGCAAACATTAGAGGATAACATCAATTAGAGGATATCATCAAAGGGAAGGAAAAATAACATCATCAGAGGATATCTTTCTTGGCCCAAATCAGAAGGAAGCAGAGTCCAGAAGGAGACTTGGTCCAGACTAGAAGGAAGCTTGTTACAGGGAGACTTGGTCCAGACCAGAAGGAAACATAAGTCAGACTTGGTCCAAACTTAGTCCTAACCAGAAGATAGCGTGGTCGTGAATATAAGACTCAGTCCAGACTTGGTTCAGACTTAATCCAGACTTGGTCCAGAGCAGAAGATAACTGGTCCAGAACAAATGACTTGGTCCAGATCAGAAGATAGCATGGTCCAGAACATAAAACTTAGTCCAGATCAGAAGATATAATTGTCTAGAACATAAGACTTAGTCCAGATTTAATCCAGACTTAGTCCAGACTTGGTCCAGATCAGAGGATAAATGATCCGATTAAAATATCAAATGTCCAGATTAAAAGATCAATGGTCCAGATTAAAATATCAAATGTCCAGATTAGAAGATCAATGGTTCAGATCAGAGGATCACAGAATGGCACAAATCAGATCACATGGCCCAAAATTGGTCGAGATCAAAGGATCACAGAATGGTACAGATCAGATCACAGAATTGGTACAGATCAGATCACATGGTCCAGAATTGGCCGAGACCAGAGGATCACAGAATGGTACAGATCAGATCACATGGTCCAGAGTTGGTCGAGATCAGAGGATCACATAATTAGTACAAATCAGATTACATGGTCCAGAGTTGGCCGAGATAAGAGGATCATACGGTCCAGAATTTAAATCATGATGCAAATCAGTAAAGATTTGATTAAAATTTGAAGAAGACTTGATTAAATTTTGATAGAAATTTGATCAAAATATTAAGGGGATTTGATTCAAAAAATCACTGAAGACTTGAAGAAATTCGAATGCCATCTAAAGCTTAAAAAGATATGGTTTGAAATTAAAAGAAACAAGATTGGTCAACAGAAATTTCAAATGCAATCTGAAGCTAAAAAGATACGATTTTTATTTAAGTGAAACAGGATTGGCCAACAATATTTTCAAAGGAAATCTGAGCAAGATCTATTTCGAATTTAAGCTTGAACAAAGCCCTATCTACAACTATAAAAAGAGGCTTCAGGCAGCAGTATCAAGTATCAACAAACACAAGAACTCAAGCTTCATATTCAACACAATCCGAGAGTTGAAAAGAGAGAATTACTTGAGTGCAAAAGCAATATTTTCTAAGTGTTTTTGAGAGAGAAATTCAGTGCAACAATCAGCTTTCCAAAAGCAACAAAAGTGTGCAAGAATCAGTGCAGCAATCAACTTTTCAGAAGCAAATTTGCAGAGTTCCGAACTTTGTAATCTAACCCGACAGTGATGCATATTCCTTCTTCAATTTGGGGTTGTCAGATTGGTAGGAGAAGACTTGACTTGTAGAGTCAAGGTGTTGTTTTCATTTCTCAAAAGTCTGAGGTTGTCAGGCTATTTGGGAAGACTGACTTGGAGGGTCAGGTGCTGTAATTCAAAGGTTTTATATTAGTGGATTAAAGTCTTCAGGATGAAGGGACTGGATGTAGCCAAGTTAATGGTGAACCAGGATAAATTACTGTGTTCTTATGTTGTTATTTTCCGCTTCTAAGTTTGATTATTTATTAATCAAGTAAATCACATCAACATTCAACAAAACAACAAAAAGATTCAAAGTTTGGCAAACATAATTCAACCCCCCGCTTATCGTGTTTACACCTTCAATGATGTAAAATAATTTTGCTCGTACGTTGTCAGATTTGTTACCACACAAAGACCACCGACTAGATGGTGAGTGATGCGGCGCGGCGAGTGATGATGAATTTCATCTGACGGTGACTATTTATTCTAATCCTTAAAAAAAATATTTATTGATCTAGTTTGTTGTTATAGTTTTTTTGGTTATTTGATAAACCATGATATGAGTTTTGTGTTATGTTACAATAGAGTGAAGTTTGTTTTACTTGGTGATTGGTTTATAAGCATCGATTATTTATATTTTTTGTTAGTATCTGTGTTGCAAAACAATTTTAGGAATAGGGACAATAGATTAAAAAAATGAAAGCTTAGAACAACTAAATTGCAATTTTTTTTTTTTAAAATTGAAGCAATAATAAAATGAAAATAAGAGGAAGATAACAACATTGATACCTTATTGCTCAATTGGTTTTTGCTGGACTGACTTTATCAAAGTTTCAATTATCTACTCCTCCTTATTTATGCCTCTTATTCTCGCTGTTTTTTTTTTCAATCGTGCTCATCTTTTGCCTATTATTCTCTCTGTTTTTTTTTACTCTATAGTGTTATCCCTTTATCTACTCTTGGTGTCGACTATTTATAGACTTTTTGGGTATAGGTTACAAAAGACAAGAAAACAATTGTCGATTGATTATCATTTTTATTATTATTCATCAATTTCTTTTCAGTTTCTTTTAATTCCAATGATCACCATTATCATGATTTTTATTACCATCAATCCATTTCTTTTCAGTTTATTTTTCTTCAATTGATCACCATTATATTGATTTTTATTACCATCAATCCATTTCTTTTCAGTTTCTTTTCCTTCAATTGATCACCATTATACTGATTTTTATTACCATCAATCTATTTCTTTTCGGTTTCTGTTTATTCAATTATGTACTTTTTTCTATGTTTTAGAAAACAGTGAACGTCTACACAGGAATCAGAGGCAAACAAGAACCGGAAACACCCATAATTGTCTAAAGTTTATAGTTTAATTATTTATTTTTATTTATTATATTTTTCTCATTTTTTATATATTTATTATTATTTTATAAAATGTTTAAATAAAACGGACAAAATTAGGTATCAACACTGATTTCTAGAACTAACAGGTTATTAACATGATTTCAGGAGGCTTAGTAATAACAGTTTTTCTGGAGAATGTCCAAATTCATTGGCTAACATGGCACAGCTAGCTTATCTGTAATTTTCTTCACCTTTTTTTCTCTACTATTTGGTTCATTCATTTTGTAGTTTTATGTATTTCTAAAGATGACTTGTTTGTGATCATAATCCACTGACTTGTCATTCAACAATCTTAGTGGTACTGTGCCTAGAATTTTGCCCAAATCATTTAGGCTAATCTCTCTCACGCACACTCTATACACATATATATATATATATATACACATTTGTGTGTGTGAATTTATGAAGTACTGATTCAGACACATACACCAGACATGATACTGAGACTTAGAGACTGATAATAATTTAAAACAATATAAGTAATTGAATGTAACCACATGTCTCAGTGTAAAGTCATTGTCAAACATTAGACACGCCTTCAATTTGGAGAATTTAGAAAATTTGGTGCTAACTTTGAAATTCTCCTCGTTCTCTTATGTTTCAGTATTGTTTGAAACCCTCTGGTCTGTGCTACAGGAAAAGAAACAAATTGTCATGGGAGGAAACTCATGCCTATGTCCATGAACTTAAACAATCCTGACTGTAAGATTCTTTAAGAATCTGAATGATTTTACCTTACAATTTTACATCACTTTCACATATATTGTACCATGGTTCTAAATTGCAATAGCGGTTATACTGCACGCCTTGATATTACAGTAAAATGCAACAAAATACACCTGATGCGGCCGCAACTCAGTTGCAAGAACCTTGAAACCTTTTATATTGCATCTGCAACTGTAGTTGCAGATTGAAATTTAGAACAATATATTGTACTTTGATATATTCTACATAGTCATTGGATTGTTTTTTGAGACAATATTTTTGGTTTTCTAGATGCATTACCATCAGGCAGAACAAAAGCTCAAAAAATGGCTAAGGCCTTTGGTTTGAGTCTTGGATACCTTTGTTTGTTAGTCCTTGGATTTGGACGTGTATTATGGAGGAGGCACAAGCATAATCAACAAACATTCTTTGATGCTAATACAGAAAGGTTGAATTGGAAAGAATGGATTGTTTGCATTGGTTTTGCTGCTGTTTCTTGGCCTATTGGTTTTGTTGTAAAGTTGATTCGTGTTTCAGATAAACCATTACTTGATTTTTTTAATTTTAGGAAGTGATTATGAAGACTAATAAGCCATATAGCTAAGGTGGGTATCTTTCGTAATTTAAGTAATTTTGTAAATCTTAGTAATTTTATAAGTTTTTCTGCTTCTTCGCGGGGACGGTTGGTTCATTGATGTAATAAATCAATTTTGAATTTGACTTACTACATCGGTTCAAATTTAACCAATGTAATAAATTAAATTTTGAATTTGAATTGTTACATCGGTTCAAATTTAACCAATGTAATAAATCAATTTTTGAATTTTGACTTGTTACATATGTCATTTTAGCCGATTTTATAATTTAGTATTTGTTACAACGTTTGATGTTAGATCGGACAAGAAACCAATCTAACATGCACATAGGAACCGATTTAAAAAACTTAAAATGCACTAGTGTGACTTTGTGAAGGCATCTGCAGGATTCTCCTCAGTTGCAATTTTTTCAACTGAAACCTGTTTTGAATCAATCACATCTCTTATGAAATGAAGCTTAATATCAATGTGTTTAGACTTATCATGATACACTTGATGCTTGGATAGGTGAATTGCACTTTGACTGTCATAGAAAATTGAAATACAGTCTTGTTTTATTCCTAGTTCACCAATCAGTCCCTTCATCTTTATAACTTCCTTAACACCTTCAGTAAGAGCAATGAATTCAACTTGAGTTGTGGAGAGGGATACCACAGACTGTGTAATTGCTTTCTAACTCATTGTTGTTCCATATAAAGTGAAAACATAACCAAAAATTGATTTTTCTAGTATCCATGTTTCCAGCATGTCCACATATCCCTTAATTGGTTCCTTGTCATGATGAGCCTTCTTGAACTTCAAGCTTACTGTTAGAGAGCCATTTAAGTACCTCATAATCCACTTGAGTGCTGACCAATGTAATGCCTTTGGATCAGTCATAAATCTGCTCACAACATTCACAGCATGCGCCAAATCTGGTTTGCTGCAGATCAGGCCATACATTATGCTGCCAACTCCAATAGCATACGGAATGATACTCATTCAATGTCTTTCTTCATCAGTCTTAGGTGAGTCCTGGATGGACAATTTGAAAATTTGTCCCAAGGGAGTAGTAACATGTCTTGATTCATGCATTCTGAATTTAGTGACAACTTTGTTCAAGTAGGCAGCTTGTGAAAGAAATAATTCTCCCTTCATTCTATCCCTTTTTATATGTATACCTAAGATCCTCTTGGCCTCTCCAAGTTCCTTCATCTCAAACTCATTACTATGGTTAGATTTGAGCCTTTCAATCTGGTCCTTATTTGAGCTTGCAAGAAGAATATCATCTACATAGAGTATTAGGTAAGTTGGAGAACATTCTCTGTTTCTGTTCTGCTCCAGAGGACATTCTTGACTTTCTTTTTTTCGAATGTAAACGCAATTGTCAAAACTGCATCTTTGGATACCACTCCTTATCATGAAATCACCAAACTTCCTGTACCATTGTCTAGGACTCTGCTTTAGACCATACAACGATTTTTTCAAAAGACAAACCTTGTTGCTACCTTTAACAAATCCTTCAGGTTGCTGCATATAAATGGTTTCTCAAGATCACCATGAAGTAATGCTGTTTTGACATCCAGCTGCTCTAATTCCAAGTCATTCTGAGTTATAATTGAAAGTAGAATTTTGATAGAACCATGTTTCACAACAGGTGCAAAGACTTCATTGTAATCTATCCCTTCAAGATGAGAAAATCCTTTTGCAAATAACCTTTCTTTGAACCTTATCTTCTCTTGTCCTTGAATGCCTTCATTTCTTTTGAACACCCATTTTGATCCAATTACCTTGTAACTCTTGGGAATGTCAACCAAAAACAAGGTTTGATTCTTTTCTAGGGACTGCATCTCTTCATTCATAGCTGTCAACCAAGCTTCTCTATCTTTACTGTTAATGGTTTCCTTGTAATTGCTTGGTTCAACTCCTTGAAGGTCTTCAACAACACTTAAAGCATAACGAATTAAATCTACTTAACCATACCTGATTGGAGGCTTGATAATCATTCTTTCTCTATCCCTTAACAAGTTGTAATTGTCTGAATCTGGTTCTGTTTCAACATTATCATCAAGTGATGTATCAGTCATGTCTTTATGATTGATCTCTTAATCTTCAGGTGACTCCACCTCAATTTGAATACTCTTAGTATTGTTGTTTGAAGTGTTGTCTTTCTGATATTTCTTGTCAATCATGACCATTCTTGTTTCATCAAACACTACATCTCTTGATATGATACACTTAGGCCCACCCTGGTCAATTCTCCACAACTTATAACCTTTTATTCCTTTAGGATATCCAATGAAAACACATCTGATTGCTCTAGGATCCAATTTATCTTGCTTTGTGTGAACAAATGTTGAGGAGCCAAATACTTTCATATTAGTGTAGTCAGTTGGCTTCCCATTCCACATTTCAATTGGAGTCTTAAATCCAATAGCTGATGAAGGACATCTATTAATCGGATACATTGTTGTAACTGCAGCTTCACTCAAGATCACCCCAGAATGTTCATTCTTTCAGCAATGCGATTTTGCTGAGGAGTACCTACAACTGTCCTATGCCTCTGAATACTTAATTCCCTACAAAACTTTTTAAATTTCTCTGAAAGATACTCCAAGCCATTGTCAGTTCTTAAACATTTCAGCTTAGGTTCCTTTTTGAGTTCCAATTTGCATATGTCATTCTTTAAATTTCATAAAGGTGTCACTTTTGTTTTTAATAACATAGACTCATACTTCTAGAATAATCATCAATGATAGTTAAGAAGTAAGAACAACGAACATGAGTTTTTGTCCTTGAAGGTCCCCACAAATCATAATGAGCATATTCAAATAGTCTAGAGGTATTGTGTTGACCAACACCAAAACTGGTCCTCTTAGACTTTCCTAGAATACAATGATCACAAAATTCCAATTTATCAATTTTGTCACCATTAAGCTGATTCTGTTTTGATAACTCAATTAAGCCTCTTTCACTTACATGTCCTAACCTCATATGCCATATTCTAGTAGATGAATGCAAATTGGAACTAGCAATAGAAGCTTGTGGAATTATGGTAGAACCATCTAAAATGTACAAGCCATTTCTTTTTATGCCTTTAACAATGATATCATCCTTATGAATAATAGTCATGATACCATTCTTAATGTTTGTGGAATATCCTAATACATCAAAAATGACAACAGACATTAAATTTCTTTTTAATTCAGGTGTACCTTACATCCTTTAGCAGGATCTCTTTGCCATTGAACATTCTGAATCTGATGGTTCCCTTGCCTTGTACCTTGCATGGTTTATTGTTGCCAAGCAAAACGACTCCACCATAAAGTAGATCTATTGATTCAAAATAATCTTTTCTTGGACACATGTGCAAGGTGAAGCCTGAGTCTAATACCCAGTTCTTTTCAACTTCAGAATTCGAAATCATCAGTGCCTATGAAAATTCATAACCAGCATCAACAAGTGCAACATTTCCATAATCTTAAGAGTTTCTTGATTCCTTTCTTTCAAGGAAATCTTTCTTGAAATGTCCTTTCTTGTGACAATGAAAGCATCTATATTTCCCTTCTGAATTAGTTCAAGACTTGGACCCATGGTTCTTTCCATTTGATCCTTTCTTGTTAGTTTTTTCACTGGTTAAATTTTGACTTTCAGCATGATTTTCATTCTTGATCTCGTGTATTTTATGGCTTTCCTTTGTCCGGATAGAGGTATGCACTTCTTCAAGTGTAATTGTTTGTTCTCTTCCAAACATGATAGCATCCTTGAAGTGTTCATATGAACTTGGCAAGGCATTAAGAAGAATCATAGCTTTGCCTTCATCATCCAACTTGACTTCTAAATTCTCTAAATCAACAAGAATCTTGCTATAATCAACAATTTGTTCTATAACAGGCTTCTCTTCATCCATTTTAAAAGAGAACAATTGTTGTTTCAAGAAGAGTCTATTCGAAACTGATTTAGTCATATAAAGAGACTCAAGTTTAAGCCATAAGGCTACTGCTGTTGGTACTCTTGCAACTTCCCTTAAAGTTTTATCTCCAAGACACAAGATGATAGCACTCTTTGCCTTTTCAATCAGTTCCTCCTTTTCATGAGCAGTCATTGTTGCAGGAACAACAGATTCACCCTTCAATGCATTCACCAAACCTTGCTGTACCAGAACAGCACGCATCTTTATCTTCCAAAGACCAAAATCATTTGATCCATTGAACTTTTCAATATCAAACTTTGTGGTTCCACCCATTGTTTCCTTTCTCCCCATAGACGACGCCAATTGTTAAAACAATAATAGGATATGAAATAATGAATAACCGACAAAAAGCAAAGAACAAAGTTGAAAGGGAGAATGTTCGTGATTTCTGCAGAACTGGAGAATGTTCTTGACTTCTCCAGAAACAGAGAATGTTCTTGACCTGCAGAACTGTAGTTTTAAAGATCAATGTAAAATGAAATTAAAGAAAGATAAGAACAAGAATAACATCAAGATATGTGTTTGGTCTCAATTACTTGAGACCTGCGTCACGGGCAAAGAAGCAAAGCAGTTCACTATAAGAATTAAATTTACAAGATTAAGACATTCTTCAATTGTAGTGCCCTTATATCATATCTATCACTGTTGAGAGTACAACAATCAATACAAGTTTCCCACTTACAATCTCTCTATCTTCTCTCTCCCTTAATCTCTCAAATTCTGATTTACTATGAATCTTGTTGATAATTGCATATACCTTTTTTTCACTATTGCAGCAACAAATGCATTCACAACTATTTATAGTATTCTAAAACAAGTTAGCTTAACTAACTGTAACTACTTATCATAACCAAATTGGGCAAATTCAGTTATAACAAACATTAAGAATAACTAACTCTAATAGTTGATGATTTGAGGCATATCTTCACATGCCGTATAATGATTAAGGGAGAGAGAGAAAGAAATCAAGTGAGAGATAGAAGTAGTAGAAATACTCTAGAAAAATTTGAATGATCCAAATCTATTAAAAATACAAGTAAATAATTTCAATATTTTTTCAAATATTATTCCTAAAAACGATATTAATAATAAATGAATAAACTATCATTTTAGTCTTTGAAAGTATACGACGTTGTCGTTTTGTTCTTTGACTTATCATTAATTAGTCATCGAATCATCAAAATATTAATTAATTTAGTCTTGAACATTATAACCGTCATGAACTATTTTGACAATAAATTGTATTTTTGAGGGACTTTTCTCATATTAAATTGTATCTTTCAAAGACTTTTTTGATGATTCGATGATTAATTTAAATTTTTTCTGAGTCAGAAACTAAAATAATATTGTTTTATATTTTCAGAGACTAAAATTATGTTTAATTCATAATTAAAAAAATTATGAAGAGAAAGACGCGCCCCATTGTAGAAAAAAAAACGCATCCCATTTTATAAGGGATAGACTTATTAATATGTTTTGGTCTGTTTAAAGCACAGTATATATTTGAAGAGAGTACAAAGGGTTACTAGTATACTAACCACTTTCTTAACAAAACAAAGGATTACACCACCAATTTGAATACACAAAACATCAATTCCTATGAATCTTACCAACAAACCAAGTCCAAGAAATTGTTTTTATAGCGACGACATTGTTCCTTATGGTTCCACACTCACCAAGTGGTGGCCAGTCAAATCAAGTTCTTCATTATCCTATTTTACCACCATGTGATTTGTATATATATTTCATTAATATTAAGAAGTGAGAAAACTTTCAGTTTCACTCAAAATAAAGTTGAGATTCTCTCTAATTCTTTTGTAATATATCAATCTCTCTTTTGTGAAATATAAATCTTAAGTAATCCTTAAGAAAAAAAAAAAGTTAAGATTCTCTCTAATTCTTTGACTAATCCTTCGGAAACAAATATCAAATAGGTATATAAAGAGTATATATAGACATGTAATTTTGATATTAATATGTCCGTCCCGTCGCAAAAAGAAATCGTCAGTATAGTATATAATTCGACAATTAACACTATAATACAAATTTTTTATATCTTTAAATTTGTGTTAATCCGACTAATTAAATTTTTATTAACTTGATATAATTCCATATTTTTATGGCTTTAAATAATAAAAAATAGATAATAAATATAATTATTTATTAAAATTTACTAAAAATATTGAGATCCATTTTTGGACCCGAACCATATTAAACAACCCCTTAAATATTTAAATATAAACTCAGTAGTTGGAATATAAAAAAATTCAACATAATATAAATGAATATTATCACTTTAAATTAGGCCTCATGAAATTGTAAAAAAGATATTTGTTACCAATGAATCTGATAACCAAATTAGATTTCCCACTCGCGATGGAAAGTTTTCCCAACTCAGATTGCACTTATTCCCAAGATTGTAAGTTCACAACGGTCAATGAAAATTACCAATTTTTTTGAGAAAAAAAAAACACCATCAACGAGTTTAAAAGAAGTTAATGAGATTCCAACAAATTTCACATAAGAAAAATGCTCATATAAGTTATGAAGAAACATTTACATGGGAACATAAAATACTTATAGAACTTGTTACAACATAAACCATTACAATATAAATAACTAAATAAAACACAAGTCAATCTTCCTCGTCGACGACATTATCCCTGGTAAGAATCATCTTCGATTGAGTTGAGCTAGCTCATGCCTTTAGTGTTGATGTTGACACCCTGATTCTAAAAATTGAGTTGAGAAATAGCATTGTCAACAAAGTAAGGCCTTGTCTTCAGCCAAAATATATAGTTTTTTACTTTAGTTTTTATACGGTATAGATGCCCAATAAAAATATACTATAAAAACCCTTTAGACCTCTGGCAACTATAGACACATTAAAAAAAAGTCTCCAAAAAAGCTTTTGATGTCCAATTTTAATTGATGTTTGTGTTAATTTTACTCAATCAAAATCATACATGGAAATATCTTAAAACATTAAAGGCATTGTCTCTAATATTAACAATTCCTATAACTATTGCTTGAGTAGAAAAAAGCTTTTCGAAACTCAAATTAATTAAATCTAATCTAAGATCAACGATGTCGCAAGAAAAATTAAATGGATTAGTTTTATTATCAATTGAAAAAGAATTGTTAAATGGAATCAATTACAATAATTTGATAAGTGATTTTGCAACGAAAAAAATGCAAAAAATAAATTTTAAATAAAATATTAATAATTTATTAACTTTGAAAAGGCTTCGTGTCATAGTTTTCTTTTAGGTCTCATAACGTGTTGTGCCGACTATGTATAAAACAATTTATTAAATCTAATTTTTCTTTAAATTTGATTAAGAAGAAGGGTGTCAACATAACACGGTGGATGAAATTGCAGCAGCTGGGAATTAATTATCACGCACAATCTAGGTGGAACTGCTACTTTGAATTGAATTACACCTTGAACACCGTCTGTCAATTGTGGTCTGTCACAACTATAAGGAATCCAAAACACTATATGGTTGGATGTAATTTTAAAATGATTGTAATATATTTGTAATTCAGTTAGGATGGTTAAAAAAGATAGTTAAAAAATATGCTCAAAACAAAATCTGAGAAAAATGCTCAAAACAGAAGTGGAGCAAACTGCTCAAAACAGATTAATTGAAATACACTCTAGAAGTAAAGCATCAGTGAGCAAAAGACTCAAAACAGAATCTGAGCAAACTACTCAAGAATATTCTCAAAATAGATTAATCGAAATACACTCCAGAAGTAAAGCATCAGTGAAGTCCTAATTTCAACTATAAATAGAGGCTTAATGCTGAAGAATAAAGTATCGAAAAATAGAAGAACTCAAGCAAAAATTCATCAGTATTTAGAGAGTTCAAAGAAGAGAAACACATGCTTAAAAGATAAATATTTTCTAAGTGTTCTTTTCTTAGAGTGTGAAGCTGATCGTCATCATAAATTATTCAGAAGCAAACACTCTAGTTCTCTTTAAGCATATTGTGAGTACCAACTTTCCAGAAGTAATTACTCAGTTCTAATTTCGATCCCTTATATTAAATCCTATAATGTTGAAGTTTCTTCTAAAATATGGGGTTGTCAGGTTGTTAGAAAAAGACTTAGCTTGTAGGTTTAAGGTTGTGAAGTTCCTCAAAAGTCTGGGATTTTCAGGCTGTTTGAGAAGACTTAGCTGGTATAGTCAAGGTGTTGTTGTTCCTCAAAAGTCTGGGGTAGTCAAACTGTTTGAGAAGACTTGGCTAGTATAGTCAAGGTGTTGTTGTTCCTTAAAAGTCTGGGGTTGTCAGACTGTTTGAGAAGACTTGGCTGGTATAGTCAAGGTGTTGTTGTTCCTCAAAAGTCCGGGGTTGACAGATTGTTTGAGAAGACTTGGCTGGTATAGTAAAGGTGTTCTTATTCCTCAAAAGTCTGGGATTGTCAGGCTGTTTGGGAAGACTGGCTTGTAGGGTCAGTGGTGTTGAATTAGTCAAAAGGCCTTCTGGAGGAAGGGACTGGATGTAGCCTAGTTAACGGTGAACCAGTATAAATTGCTGTGTTATTATGTTATTATTATCCGCTGCTGAATCTGATTAGTTATTTATCGAATAATTCAAATCAACATTTAACAAAATAGCAAAAGTAATTAAGTTTGACAAACACAATTCAACCCCCATTCTCGTGTTTGCACCTTCAATTGGCATCAGAGCTCGATCTCAAGGCTGAGCACTTTACAGTGTTTGAGGAAAGATCCAAGGGATCAACATGTCCGGATTCAATGAAGAAGCTACTGGAGGAAACATCAACAGACCACCTCTGTTTGATGGAGAACGATTTGAATACTGGAAGGACAGACTGAGAAGTTTTTTTTATTTCACAAGATCCTGAACTTTGGGACTTGGTGGAAGATGGTTATACTGCTCCAGAAGATGCTGATGGTGTTAAAATTTCCAGAAGAGATATGGATGCTGATCAGAAGAAGATGTCCAAGTTGCATCACAAATCCAGAATGTTCATGATCAATGCAATCACATTCAAGGAGTTCGACAAATGCACTAACAGAGAAACAACGAAGAGCATCTATGATAGTTTGATTCTGACTTACGAAGGCAGTAAGCAAGTTCAAGAAGCGAAGCTAACATTCTAGTCAAGAAGTACGAGTTATTCAAGATGGAAGAAGATGAAGACATTGAAACTATGTTTTCCAGATTCCAGACTCTAGTATCAGGATTAAGGGTATTAGAAAAGAGCTACACTACTGCTGATCATGTAAGGAAAATACTTAGAAGTCTGACAATCAAGTGGAGACAAAAAATCACTGCTATTAAAGAAGCTAAAGATCTGAATACTTTAAAGCTGGAAGATTTAATCAGCTCCCTCAGATTACATGAAATTGAATTGGAAGAAGATGAACCCAAGAAGAAGAACAAAACTCTAGCCCTGAAATCCAAGCAGAAGAAGGCTCTGAAAGCAACTCCAGAGGTGTTGGAACCAAGTTGGTTCTAAGTACTTAGGATTTTGATGTTTACAAAAGCACTCCATGTAATCTTATTTTGAACCTTGAATTATTAAATCAAATGTCACCAGAAGCTGAAGTAATAAGAAGTAGAAGATCAAAGTGTTCCAGAGATTGAATCCTGAAGGTACCAGAAGATACTCCAGGATGTCAAAACACCACCAGAAGATATCTTTGCTGGCCCAGATTAGAAGGAAGCAAAGTCAGAAGGACACCTGGACCAGACCAGAATGAAGCCTGCCAGAGGGAGACTTGATCCAGACAAGTTGGAGTCAAATGTCAGATTTATTCTAGAAGTTATTCTGACCAGAAGATGGCCTGACAGTGAAATGATAAACAGTCCAGACTTGTTCCAGACTTAATCAGAGGATGAATTAATGGGTCCAGAACAAGAGAATTAATCCCGATTTGACCCAGACCAGAAGATAGCATGGTCCAGGGTATGAAACTAAGTCCAGACCAGAAGAAATGATTTCCAGAATTGATCTTGACCTGATCCAAAATCAAAGGAGCTGTTGGCGGGAAGAAACTAAAGACTTGATTGGCCAGTTATTTTGAAAGAAAATCTGAAGCTTAATAAAAGATATGTTTTTTATTTAAATAAAGCCCAATTGGTCAAGTTATTTTTGCAAGAGAATCCAGCAAGATTCAACTCGAAATAAAGCTTGGAAGAGGCCCAAATCTGCATCTATAAAAGGAGGCTCAAGGCAGAATACTTAGCATCGAAAATTAAAAGAGTCATACACTTCCAAAGCAAACACTCAAGTTTTCAGTGAGGTCAATTGTGAGTTCCAGCTTTCAAGAAGCAAGCACTCTTGTTATTTTCTTTCTTGTGTTAGATCTAAGTTGTTGAAGTAGAGTCTACAATCTGAGGGAGTCAGAAGGGGTAGCAGATTACTTGGCAATTAGATTCAAAGGGTGTAATTCCTTCTACAATCTGGGGTTGTCAGATTGGCAGGAGAAGAAAGGTGTTGTATTCCTCAAGAGTCTAGGATTGTTAGACTGTTTGAGAAGACTGACTTGGAGGGTCAATAGAACTGCTGTAATTCATGGTTTGAATTAGTGAAATCCTTCAAGGTGAAGGGAGTGGACGTAGCCTCATTAACAGTGAACTAGTATAAAAATTCTGTGTTTTATTTTTATTTTATATCCACTGCTAACTCTGTTTTTCATCATGTTTTGTTTTAAAAGTATAAAAATAGGAAAAGTAATCAAGTTAGTCAAACACAAATCAACCCCCCTTCTCGTGTTTGCACCTTCAATTGGTATCAGAGCTCGGTCTCAAGGATGAGCACTTAACAATGTTTGAGGAAAGGTCCAAGGGGTTCAACATGGCAGAATGCTGAGAAGAATTGGGAGGCAACATCAATAGACCACCACTGTTTGATGGAGAAAGGTTTGAGTATTGGAAGGACAGAATGAGAAGCTTTGTCATATCTCAAGATCCTAAACTATGGAAGATGATAGTAAAAGGATACACTAAACCTACTGATCCAGAAGATCCAACTAAAAAACTAGACATGGATGATATGAAACCATATCAGAGCAGATTACACAAACTTCATCACAAGTCTAGAAACATCATGATCAATGCCATCACATTCAAGGAATTTGACAGATGCATAGATAAAGAAACAACAAAGAGCATATTCGACAGTCTGGTTCTGACCTATGAAGGAAGTCACCAGGTTCAAGAAGCAAGAGCTAACATACTGGTCAAACAGTATGAAATGTTCAAGATGGAAGATGATGAAAACATGATGGAATGTTCTGCAGATTCCAGACTCTGATATCTGGACTAAAGGTCTTGAAGAAAAGCTACACAACAGCAGATCATGTCAAGAAGATTCTCAGAAGCTTACCAGCCAAATGGAGACCAAAGGTTACTACAGTACAGGAAGCTAGGGATCTGAATACCTTGAAGCTTGAAGATCTGATCAGCTCACTCAGGTCTCATGAAATAGAACTAGAAGTAGATGAACCTAAGAAAAAGAAGAATTTGGCTCTGAAGTTGAAACAGAAGAAAGCTGCAAGGGCAGCATCAGAATCAGAGGATAGTGACAGTGACTGTGATGATAAGGGCTTACTTAACCAAAAAGATGGTTAAGATCTGGGAAAACAGGAAGAGAGGAAGCTTCAAGAAGAAACATAACAACAAAGGAAAGGAAGAATATGACAAGAAGAGTATTGTTTGTTATGGATGCAATAAACCTCGACATATCAAGTCAGAATGTCCAAATCTGGAAAAAAGCAAACATCACAAGAAGAGTTCCAGATTCAGAAAGAAGGGTCTGATGGCAGCCTGAGATGTATCAGAATCAGAAGAAGAATCGTCTGATGTAGAAGAGGCAGAAACAACAATGAAGGCACACATCAGGTCTGCTTCTGGACCTCATAAAGGCACGAATTCAAGAAGGAAAACAGGCAGAAGGAGGAATGATCGAAGCAATCATTCAGGCAAGTCTGGAAGCACATCAGAGGAATTAATTCTGTCTCTGATGGCTCATACCAATTCAAGTTCTGGATACAGCTCAAGCTCTGGAACAAAATTAGAAGATGAAGACAGTGAGGTATTTTCTGATCTCTCTAAATCTGAATTAATTGAGACTTTAAAAGACTTGTTAAATGCAAACAATAAGATGTCTTTAAAACTAAAAACACTTAGGGAAGATAAGAAAATTCTAACCAAAGAAGTCCAAGTTTTAAAGAATCGAAATTCTGAGTATGCAACTGAAAAAAAAGTTTTAAAACTGAAGTTGCAAGACTCAAATCTGAAAACCAAACTCTCAAAAGTAATATATGTTCCACTTCCAAAACTGTTTATGAATCTGATATGCATGAACAATTTTTTCAAAACCTTATTTCTAATGGAATGGAAAGAAGTAAATATGCATCTATGATTTATGGAAACAGTAACACTGGAAAGAGAGGTCTTGGTTTTACAGAAATAATTACTGAAAGTAAAGCTGTTCATTCTGATGTTTTATGCATTGTTTGTGCTAAGAAAGGTCACTCTGAATTATCTTGTCCAATGGTAATATTTGAACAAGATCAGAGAGTTGTTAAGACTAACAAACCTGGACCCAATCAGTTATGGGTACCAAAAGATCGAATTGTCTATGTTGCAGATGTTCTGAGCAACCAGAAGGAGACACCAACAATGGTGCCTAGACAATGGATGTTGGCAATGCACAAGCAGAAGAAGGTTTATGTTCCTGCTACAACAAGACAAAGGCAATCTGAGTCTGATGGAAGAAGGTCTGGTGAACTCAACCAGAACCAGAATCAGAACCAAAACTAGAACCAGAATCAAAACTGGAACCAGAATCAAAACAGGAACTGGAACCAGAATCAAAACAGGAACTGGAACCAGAACCAGAGCTGGAACCAGCATCAGAAGCACGGAATTTGGAACCAGAACCTGAACTGGAATCAGTATCAGAAGCACAGGAACTGGAACCAGAATGAACTCTGGAACCAGAATCAGAATCAGTATTGGAACCAGAACTAGAATCAGATCAAAAATTACCAGAATCATCAGAATTACCAAATTCACCAGAACCACCAGATTCACCCAAATCACTAGAATTACCAAATTCATCAGAATCACCAGATTCACCCAAATCACCAAAATTACCAGAATCAAAACATGTTCCAGAATCATAAGAGGAACATGGTTTATAAACCAAAGCAAAATCAAGAAAACTGCTCAAACAGACCCGAAGAAGAACTGGCTCTAATGGCTCGAACAAAAGCTAAGTCTGAATCTGAGTCTGACTCTGATTCTAACAGAGAAAAGGCAAGGTCTGATCAGCAACACAAAACTTGGTATCTTGACAGTGGCTGCTCCAAGCACATGACAGGAGATAAATCTATGTTTCTGGATCTGACTATGAAGAATGGAGGCAAAGTTTCCTTTGGAGGAAACCAGAAAGGTCAGATTATTGGTACAGGAACTGTTGGTAACACTTCTTCTCCCTTGTCTATTAAAAATGTTCTGTTAGTTAAAGGGCTAAAACATAATCTTCTGAGCATAAGTCAATTGAGTGACTGCAATTATGATGTTATCTTTAATAAAAAATTTTGCAAAGCTGTTAGTCAACTTGATGGGACTGTTTTATTTATTGGCACTAGGAAGGATAATGTTTATAAAATTGATCTTTTTAGTCTTGCTAAGCAACAGGTTAAATGCCTATTATCTGTAAGTGAGCAGAATCTGATTTGGCACAAGAGGCTAGGGCATGCAAACCCTAGACTTATATCCGAGTTGAGCAAACTCCAGTTGGTAAGAGGGCTTCCAAGGTAAGTTCCAAAACTGAGATTCTGTGTGAAGCATGTCAAAGAGGTAAACAAACTAAAAGCTCTTTTAAAACTAAAATGTGTTTCTACCTCTCAACCACTTGAGATGCTTCACTTAGATCTGTTTGGTCCTGTTCAAACAGCTTCCCTCAGTGGTAAGAAATATGGTTTTGTGATTGTTGATGATTACTCAAGGTGGACTTGGGTAAAATTTTTATAGAACAAAGATGAATCTCACAAAGTGTTTATTTCCTTCTGTAAGCAAGTTATGAATAAACAGGGTATAAAGATCATAACCATCAGAAGTGATCATGGAGGTGAATTTGAGAACAAGTACTTTGAAGAATTCTGTGATGAGAATGGCATCTCTCACAACTTCTCATCCCCCAGAACACCTCAACAGAATGGAGTGGTAGAAAGGAAGAACAGATCACTACAGGAGATGGCCAGAACCATGCTGAATGACATGAAGGTTGCCACCTACCTCTGGGCAGAAGCTGTCAACACAGCCTGGTATATTCAGAATCGAGTCTACATCAGGTCCATCTTAAATAAAACTCCCTATGAACTATGGAAAGGTAAGAAACCCAATATTTCCTACTTTAAGGAATTTGGCTGCATCTGTTTTATGTTGAACACTAAAGATAACCTAGCTAAGTTTGGTTCTAGATCTCAAAAGTGTATCTTTATTGGCTACTTTGAGAGATCAAAAGCTTATAGGGTGTTTAACAAAGAAACTAACACTGCGGAAGAATCAATCCACATTAAGTTTGATGATAAACAACTTGACTATGAAAAGTCAAAGCAAGATGAGGAAATTGCAGGTGAACCAGAGGCACAGGAACCAGAAACTGAACCAGAAGCAGAATCTGAGAAAGATCAAGATGAAGAAGAACATGTTGACTCCGAAAACAAGTCAGAGGGAAAGAATGGATGGAAGTACAAGTCCTCACATCCAGAATCTCTCATTATTGGCAGTGCAACAAAACCTTTAAATACCAGATCATCAAGTAGAGAAACCAGTCTGTTTGGTTTACTCTCAACAATTGAACCAATCAATGTTGATGAGGCTCTAACAGAGGAAGGTTGGATACTTGCAATGCAAGAAGAGCTGAATGAATTTCAAAGGAATGATGATTGGGATCTGGTACCCAGACCAAACAAAAACATTATTGGAACCAAGTGGGTGTTCAGAAATAAACTGAATGAAAAAGGTGAAGTGGTAAGGAACAAAGCCAGACTTGTAGCTCAGGGATACAGTCAACAGGAAGGTATAGACTACAGTGAAACTTTTGCTCCAGTGGCCAGGTTAGAATCAATTAGAATTCTCTTATCATTTGCTGCTAATCATGATATAATGCTGTATCAAATGGATGTTAAAAGTGCATTCTTAAATGGCTACATAAGTGAGGAAGTCTATGTCAAACAGCCCCCTGGATTTGAAAATTCTGATTTTCTAGACCATGTTTTTAAACTTACAAAAATCTTTATATGGTTTAAAACAAGCACCCAGGGCATGGTATGACAGACTTAGTAACTTTTTGCTTAAGAATGAATTTAATAGAGGCCAGATTGATAATACTCTATTTAGGAAATCCATTAAAAATGATATTTTGATTATTCAAGTTTATGTTGATGATATCATATTTGGATCAACTAATGGCACTTTGTGCAAAGAGTTTTCTAACCTAATGCAGAAAGAGTTCCAAATGAGCATGATGGGAGAACTTAAGTTCTTCCTGGGAAATTTAGATTCATCAAGGTAAATCAGGTATATTCATTCACCAATCTAAATACACTAAAGAACTTCTTAAAAGGGTCAAAATGAGTGAATGTAAGCCTATGGCCACCCCCATGCACCCAACCTGCTCACTTGAGAAAGATGAAACCAGCCAAAAGGTATACCAGAAAACATACAAAGGTATGATTGGATCCCTTCTTTATTTAACTGCTTCTGGACCTGACATCTTGTTTAGTGTTTGTGTCTGTGCCCGATTTCAAGCTGACCCTAGGGAATCCCATTTAACTGCTGTCAAACGAATTTTGAGATACCTTAAAGGAACCACCAACCTTACTTTGTTATACAAGAAAACCCCCACCTACAAACTCAGAGGTTTTTGTGATTCCGACTATGCTGGAGACAAGCTGGAAAGGAAAAGTACAAGTGGCAACTGCACTTTCTTAGGTGATAATTTGATCTCCTGGTCAAGCAAAAGACAAAGCACAATTGCCATGTCAACAGTTGAAGCTGAGTATATATCTGCAGTAGGATGCAGTTCACAGTTACTCTGGATGAAACATCAACTTGAAGATTACAACATATTTGAAACCAATATCCCTTTGTTCTGTGATAACACTTCAGCCATAAACCTAACCAAGAACCATATCTTACACTCTAGAGCCAAACACATTGAAATAAAACACCATTTCATTAGGGACCATGTTCAAAAAGGGACTTTAAGCATCCAGTTTGTGGACACTGATCATCAATGGGCTGACATCTTCATCAAAGCATTAACAGAAGATAGGTTCGAGTTCATTAAGAAGCATCTCAGCATTACCTCCATATCTGACTAGCTCAAGTAGTCATCTTAGGAGTTTTTAAATTTCTTGTAATTTTATTTTCTGTTTTTTATTTTCTGTTTTACTTTCTGTAATTTGTAAAGAGAAAAACAAAAAATACAAAAATAGTAGGACCTCTTTTTGGCTGATGACAAAAAGGGGGAGAGAGAGAGAAAAAGGAGAAATAAGTAGAAAAGGAGAGATAAAAAGAAAGGAGGAGTGAAAACGAAAGAGATGAAAAGAGAAGGAGTTGAAAAGGAGAAGAATTATGGAGAGAGAAAAAGAAAGAGTGAAAAAGAGAAGAAGTTGAAAAGGAGAGGAAATGTAAAGAGAGAAAAACAAAGAGTGAAAAGAGAAGGAGTTGAAAAGGAGAAGAAATAGGGAGAGAGAAAAATAAACCAGAAAGAGATGAAAAGAGAAGGAGTTGAAAAGGAGAGGAGAAGAGAAGAAAAGAAAGAGTGATCAAGAAGGAGTCGAAAAGGAGAAGAAAAATTCAGCATCAGACTTAGGGGGAGAGATTGGTCTGAGGGGGAGTAATTCAAGTCTTCGAGTTACATGCTAGCAAAATAAGTTAAGGTTTTGTCATCATCAAAAAGGGGGAGATTGTTGGAACCAAGTTGGTTCTAAGTACTTAGGATTTTGATGTTTACAAAAGCACTCCATGTAATCTTATTTTGAACCTTGAATTATTAAATCAAATGTCACCAGAAGCTGAAGTAATAAGAAGTTGAAGATCAAAGTGTTCCAGAGATTGAATCCTGAAGGTACCAGAAGATACTCCAAGATGTCAAAACACCACCAGAAGATATCTTTGCTGGCCCAGATTAGAAGGAAGCAAAGTCAGAAGGAAACCTGGACCAGACCAGAATGAAGCCTGCCAGAGGGAGACTTGATCCAGACAAGTAGGAGTCAAATGTCAAATTTATTCCAGAAGTTATTATGACCAGAAGATGGCCTGGCAATGAAATGATAAATAGTCCAGACTTGTTCCAGACTTAATCAGAGGATGAATTAATGGGTCCGGAACAAGAGAATTAATGCAGATTTGACCCAGACCAGAAGATAGCATGGTCCAGGGTATGAAACTAAGTCCAGACAAGAAGAAATGATTTCTAGAATTGATCCAGACCTAATCCAAAATCAAAAGAAGTTATTGGTGGGAAGAAACTAAAGACTTGATTGGCCAGTTATTTCGAAAGAAAATCTGAAGCTTAATAAAAGATATGTTTTTTATTTAAATAAAGCCCAATTGGTCAAGTTATTTTTTCAAGAGAATCTAGCAAGATTCAACTCGAAATTAAGCTTGGAAGAGGCCAAAATCTGCATCTATAAAAGGAGGCTCAAGGCAGAATACTTAGCATCGAAAATTAAAAGAGTGATACACTTCCAAAGCAAACACTCAAGTTTTCAGTGAGGTCAATTGTGAGTTCCAGCTTTCAAGAAGCAAGCACTCTTGTTATTTTCTTTCTTGTGTTAGATCTAAGTTGTTGAAGTAGAGTCTACAATGTGAGGGAGTCAGAAGGGGTAGCAGATTACTTGGCAATTAGATTCAAAGGGTGTAATTCCTTCTACAATCTGGGGTTGTCAGATTGGCAGGAGAAGAAAGGTGTTGTATTCCTCAAGAGTCTAGGATTGTTAGACTGTTTGAGAAGACTGACTTGGAGGGTTAGTAGAACTGCTGTAATTCAAGGTTTGAATTAGTGAAATCCTTCAAGGTGAAGGGAGTGGACGTAGCCTCATTAACAGTGAACTAGTATAAAAATTCTGTGTTTTATTTTTATTTTATATTTGCTGCTAACTCTGTTTTTCATCAAGTTTTGTTTTAAAAGTATAAAAACAGGAAAAGTAATCAAGTTAATCAAACACAATTCAACCCCCCTTCTCGTGTTTGCACTTTCAAGAGGAAGAAGAAATTGCTTTCTTATCCAGGAAGTTCAGAAAGATGTGGCATAACAGAAGGAATAAATTTCCCCAGAGATATTCCAATCAATCCAATAAAGGAAGTGATGATACACATGACAAGAAAGGTATCATCTGCTACAGATGCAATGAATCTGGAGATATCAAGTCAGAATGTCCAAATATGGAGAAAGGGAAGTACCATAGGAAAGATTTCAGAACTAAGAAGAAAAGCATGATGGCTACATGGGATGATTCTGATGAATCTTCTGAAGATGAACAAGCAGATTTGGCTATGATGGGTCACACCAACTCTGGATCCAACTTAGAATCTGATTCTGGAAGAGAATCAGAAGATGATGAAACTGAGGTATATTCTGAATTCACTCGATCTGATTTGAGTACTGTTCTGAATGATTTTTTAAACAGTAATTACAAATTATCTTTAAAACTGAAAACTCTTAAGAAAGAAAATACAAATCTAACAGAAGAAGTTAATGTTTTAAAAAAAATTAGATTGCAAAATTTAAAATAGAAAGTGTCATTCTTGAAACTGATATTGCAGAATTGAAAACAGAGAATGTATGCTTGAAAAACAATTTTGCTGAACTTAAAGATGAAAGTTTAAATCTGAAAAATAATCATAATTCAACAACAATTGAAAATACCACATGTAATTCTGATATGCATGAACAAGTTCTTCAAGAATTTCTTGATAGTGGTATGGAAAGAAGCAAATATGCTTCTATGATTTATGGAGTCAGTAGGAACGGAAATAGAGGTATAGGATTTGAAGAAACAATAATTGAACCTAAACCTGGGCTTAAACCTGTTCCCTCTGATATTGTGTGTGTTGTTTGTTACAAGAAAGGTCATTCCAAAGTGTCTTGTCGTATGCTAAATACAAGGGAAAACAAGAAACTTTTTAAGACTAACAAACCTGGACCAAACCAGATTTGGGTACCAAAAGATAAAATTGTCTATGTTGCAGATGTTCTAAGCAACCAAATTGAAACACCAGTCATGGTGCCTGGTCAATGGATGCTTGCAATATATGAAGCGAAAGAGGTTTATGTTCCAACATCTACCAAGCAGAAGCAAAGTAACTCTGGTGGAAGAAGAACTGGTAAATACAATGCCTATCAGAACCAAAACCATAGGAGGAACAAGAAATACCAAAACAGACAGAGAAATCACACATATCAACAAAATTGGAACTACCAGAGGAATCAACATTATCATCAGTTCCAGAACTATCAGAGGAACCTGATATATCAACAGAAAGGGAATTCATCAAGACAGTAAAATTCATCAAGACTACAAACCAGGAAGGAAATTCAAATTCCTTCATCCAAACCATCTAATCACATATTATATAGATTCAGAATCTGAAAATCAGAAACAAGAGGATTTTCAGAGTAAAACGGAAACTGTTGACATAGAGGTTACATCTTGCTATAAATACTATTATTGTTTGATATTTATGTTTAATGTGATAACAAGAAGCTTGATCTTAAAAATCAAAGCTAGATAAGTATTCTGCAGGTTTTCAAACTGTCAGAGGAACCAAGTGATTCATGTGATGTGAACACTTCAACAGAAACCGTATTTCAGTGGTTTAAAAAACAAGCAGAAACCATCAGAAGCAGAATTAATGGTTTGGCTGTATTGAGTTCATTTTTAAATTATTTGATTTGTATTATGTTATATGACAAATAGCTTGATCTAAAAAGTCAAAGTAAGATGAAGCTGATGCAGGTTAACCAGAACTAGAGGAAACTGATGTTGGTTTACCAGAACTAGAGGAAACCGAGCTATTTTACCAGAACCAGAGGAAACTGAAGCTGGTTTACTAGAACCAGAGGAAGTCGATGCAAGTTTACTAGAACCAGAAGCTGATACAGATCTACCAGAACTAGAAGCTGATGTAGACAAACCAAGAGATCTTGAAAAGATGAAAGATGAAAGAAGAACCTAACAAGTCTTCAGAGGATAAATCTAAAGATAAGTTAGAAGAAAGAATAGATCACTCCAAGACATGGCCAGAACTATGTTAAATGATGTAAATGTTGCAAAACAATTTTGGGCTAAAGCAATCAACACTGCATGTTACATTCAGAATAAAGTCTATATTAGATTTACTAGAACTAGAGAAAGTAGAAGCAGATAAACCAGCAGAATTTGGAGAAGTGAAGGATTCAAGTAAATCAGAAGCATGTGACACATCTTCAAAGGACGAATCTGATCAAATCAGAATCAGTTATGAGAAGTCAGAAGAGAAATCTGGATGGAAATATCAGTCATCTCTTCCTGAAAATCTGATCATTGGAAGTGGAAGTGATTATTTAAGAACCAGACCATCATTAAAAGATATAAGTCTGTTTGGTTTAGTCTCATCGATTGAGCCTACATCTGTTAGTGAAGCATTGGCAGATGATGGATGGATTATTGCAATGCATGAAGAGTTAAATGAATTTAAGAGCAATGATGTTTGGGATCTAGTTCCAAGACCAGAGAAGAACATTGTGGGAACCAAGTGGGTCTTCAGAAATAAGCTAAATGAAAAGGGTGAAGTAGTCAGAAACAAGGCAAGGCTTGTGGCACAAGGTTACAGTCAACAAGAGGGCATTGATTACACTGAGACATTTGCTCCAGTGGCCAGGTTAGAAGCTATTCGTATATTATTGTCTTTTGCTGCAAATAATAATATCAAACTATTTCAAATGGATGTTAAAAGTGCTTTTCTCAATGGTTATTTGAGTGAAGAAGTATATGTTAAACAACCTCCATGTTTTGAAAATTCTGAATTTCCAAACCATGTCTTTAAACATAGAAAATCCTTGTATGGGTTAAAACAAGAACCTAGAGCATGATATGATAGACCCAGTAATTTCTTACTTAAAAATAACTTTGAAAGAGGACAAATAGACAATACTTTGTTTAGAAGATCAATAAAAAATGATATTTTGATCATTCAAATTTATGTTGATGATATTATTTTTGAATCTACTAATGGCATTCTTTGTCAAGAATTTTCGGAATTAATGCAGCATGAATTTTAAATGAGTATGATGGGAGAACTTAAGTTCTTTCTAGGAATACAAATTCAGCAAAGTCCAGAAGGTATTTACATTCACCAAACTAAATATAGAAAGGAACTTCTCAAGAAGTTTAAGATGAGTGATTGCAAACCTATGGTTACACCGATGCATCCTACTTGTTCACTTGATAAAGATGAATCAGGCAAAAAAATTGACTAGAAAATTTACAGAGGAATGATCGGATCATTACTCTACCTTACTGCTTCTAGACCTGATATCATATTTAGTGTGTGTGTATGTGCTAGATTTCAATATGATCCTAGAGAATCTCATCTAACTGCCGTTAAGAGAATTCTTAGATATATGAAAAGCACTACCAACCTCACCTTGTTTTACAAGAAAACTCCTACATACAAACTGAGTGGATACTGTGATTCTGGCTATGTTGGAGATAAACTTGAAAGGAAAAGCACCAGTGGCTATTGTACCTTTTTAGGAGACAACTTGATCTCTTGGTCCAGTAAGAGACAACACACCATTGCCATGTCAACATCAGAGGCTGAATAGATTTCAGCAGCTGGCTGGAGTTCTCAACTACTCTGGATGAAGCATCAACTTGAAGACTACAAAATATTAGAATCCAACATACCCATGTATTGTGATAACACCTCTACAATTTGTCTAACCAAAAACCCGATCCTACACTCAAGAGCTAAACACATAGAGGTCAAACACCATTTTATCAGTGATTATGTACAGAAAGGAGTACTCAACATTCACTTTATAGACACTGAACATCAATGGGCTGACATTTTCACTAAACCACTACCTGAAGATAGGTTTGAATTCATCAAGAAAAACCTTAATCTTATATTCATCCCTAACCTAATAGCTTAGTTTAATTTTTTGTATGTTATTTTATTTTTCGTGTACTTTTATAACTTTTATAGCTTTTTCGTGTACCTAATAGCTTATATTCATCCCTAACCTAAAGAGTCAGAAAAAAAAAGAGTCAAAACCAAAACAGAGGATCTCTTTTCTTCATTATATCCTCTCTGTCTGATGACAAAGGTGGAGAAGATGTAATATTTGATAAAATATCCAAGGGATAATATGATGTATTTGAAAGGAGGAGAAGATGATGTATGATGTATTTGATATGATATCTGGGCATTAGACTTAGGGGGAGAAAATATAAAATGAAGCTTAGTCTTAGGGGGAGTCAAAGTCAAAAGAAAGAAAAAGTGTTATAAAAAATACATCGTTTGTCATCATCAAAAAAGGGGAGATTGTTGGAACCAAGTTGGTTGTTGGAATTAAAGTTTTGATGTTAACAAATGTATTTTATGAAAATAACATATTTGACTTAGAAGAAGAATGAAAAATGTCACCAGAAGAATAGATCAGAGGATGACATCACCAGAGGATGTCACTTGAAGATGATGTCACCAGAAGCAGAAATCAGAGGATGATGTCACCAGAAGATGACTGAAGGTGCAAACACAAGAAAGGGGGGTTGAATTGTGTTTGATTAACTTGAATACTTTTTCTGTTTTTGCAGTTTTAAAACAAAACTTGATGTATGAATAAAACAGAGTTAGCAGCGGATATAAAGTAAAAATAAAAAAACAGAATTTTATACTGGTTCACCGTTAACGAGGCTACGTTCAGTCCCTTCACCTTGAAGGATTTCACTAATTCAAACCTTGAATTACAACAATACCACTGACCCTCCAAGTCAGCCTTCTCAAACAGTCTAACAATCCTAGACTTTTGAGGAATGCAGCACCTTGACTTCTTAAGTCAAGTCTTCTCCTACCAATCTAACAATCCCAGATTGTAGAAGCAATTACAACGCCTTGAATCTAATTGCCAAGTAATCTGCTACCCCTTCTGACTCCCTCAGATTGTAGACTCTACTTCAACAACTTAGATATAACACAAGGGAAAGAAAATAACATGAGTGCTTGCTTCTGGAAAGTTGGAACTCACAAATAACCTCACTGAAAACATAAGTGTTTGCTTTTGGAAGTGTACGACTCTTTTGTGATTTTCGATGCTGAGTCTTCAGTCTTGAGCCTCTTTTTATAGATGTGAATTAGGGTATCTTCCAAGCTGAAATTCGAGCTGTATCTTGCTGAAATATCTTGCAAAAATAACTTAGCCAATCGGGTTTTATATTAATAAAAAAACATATCTTTTTAGCTCCAGATTTGCTTTAAAAAATAACTTTGACCAATCCTGACTTTAATTAATTCTGAACCAAATCTTTCTTCCCGCCAATAGCTTTTGAACTCCCATACGACTTCACTTTATTTTTGTAACAAATCCTTTTAATGCTTTGATCAAATTTAATTATATCTCCACCGATTATCATCATGATTAAATCTGAACCCTTTGATCTTCTGCTCTCTTCCACATCTGGACCATACTAAGTGATCTGCTGTCATCCTCTGATTTCGGCCAACCATGAACCACACTGTCTGATTTTCTGATCTCGGCCAACATGGACCACACGTTCTGACCTTTTGATTTCGACCAACACTGGGCCATGGTCTGATCTTCTGATCTCGGTCAACATTGGGCCATATACTTAAATCTTGACCATTGATCTGAACCTTTTCCCTCTGATCTGTACCAATTCTGAACTGGGTCTGGATTGAACTGAAATTAAATTTGGACAAATAATATTTCAGTGTGGACAGTTTACCTTCTGATTTGGATCAGGTCTGGATCAAATCTAGACATCATTTCTTTTGGTCTGGACATCATTTCTTCTAGTCTGGACTTAGTTTCATACCCTGAACCATGCTATCTTCTGGTCTGGGTCAAATCTGGATTGAATCTCTTGTTCTGGACCCATTAATTTATCCTCTGATTAAGTCTGGATCAAGTCTGGGTTGTTTTTCATTTCACTGCCAAGCCATCTTCTGGTCAGAATAACTTATAGTCTAAGTTTGACTTATGATTCCTTCTGGTCTGGATCAAGTCTCCCTCTGGCAGGCTTCCCTCTGGTCTGGTCCAGGTTTCCTGCTGACTTTGCTTTCTTCTGATGTGGGCCAGCAAAGATATCCTCTGGTAATTTTAGGATGCATCATCTGGTACTTTCTGGATGCATTATCTGGTGTCTTCATCTTCTGCCTCTGGAAACTTCATCTTCTGGTGGTATTTAATGTAATAATTCAAGGTACAAAATAAGATTTCATGGAATGCTTTTGTAAACATCAAAATCTTAAGTACTTAGAACCAACTTGGTTCCAACAATCTCTCCCTTTTTGATGATGAAAAAACCTTAACTGATTTTGCTAGCTTGTAAGCCGAAGTACTTGAATTACTCTCCCTCAGACCAATCTCTCCCCTTAAGTCTGATACTGAATTTTTCTTCTCCTTTTCAACTCGTTCTTGATCACTCTTTCTTTTTCTCTCTTTAATTTTCTCTCTCCATGATTCTTCTTCTTTTCAACTCCTTCTCTTTTAGTGTCTTTCTTTTTATCTCTCCTTTTCTACTTATTTCTCCCCCCCGCTCTCTCTCTCTCTCTCCCCCTTTTTGTCATCGGCCAAAAAGAGGTCCTACTATTTTTGTATTTTTGTTTTTTTCTTTACAAAGTACAAAAATTAAAAACAAAAAATGAAAGACATAAAATTAAAACTACAAGAAAATTAAAACCTCCTAAGATGACTACTTGAGCTAGTCAGATATGGAGATAATGTTGAGATGCTTCTTGATGAACTCGAACCTATCTTTTGGTAATGATTTGGTGAAGATGTCAGCCTATTGATGATCAGTGTCCACAAACTGGATGCTTAAAGTCCCTTTTTGAACATGGTCCCTAATGAAATGGTGTTTTATTTCAATGTGTTTGGCTCTAGAGTGGGGGGTTTAATTGTATAACAAAGTAAGGTTGGTTGTTCCTTTATGGTATCTCAAGATTCGTTTGATAGCAACTTAAATGGGATTCCCTAGGGTCAGATTGAAAACGGGCACAGACACAAACACTAAACAAGATGTCAGGTCTAGAAGCAGTTAAATAAAGAAGGGATCCAATTATACCTCTGTATGTTTTCTAGTCTACCTTTTGGCTGGTTTCATCTTTCTCAAGTGAGCAGGTTGGGTGCATGGGGGTGGCCATAAACTTACATTCACTCATTGTGAACTTTTTAAGAAGTTCTTTAGTATATTTAGATTGGTGAATTAGTATACCTGATTTACCTTGGTGAATCTGAATTCCCAAGAAGAACTTGAGTTCTCCCATCATGCTCATTTGGAACTCTTTCTGCATTAGGTCAGAAAACTTTTTGCACAAAGTGCCATTAGTCGATCCAAAGATGATATCGTCAACATAAACTTGAATAATTAAAATATCATTTTTAATGGATTTCCTAAATCGAGTATTATCAATCTAGCCTATATCAAATTCATTCTTAAGCAGAAAGGTACTAAGTCTATCATACCATGCCCTGGGTGCTTGTTTTAAACCATATAAAGATTTTTTAAGTTTAAAAACATGGTCTGGAAAATCAGAATTTTCAAATCCAGAGGGCCGTTTGACATAGACTCCTCACTTATATAGCCATTTAAGAATGCACTTTTAACATCCATTTGATACAGAACTATATCATGATTAGCAGCAAATGATAAGAGAATTCTAATTGCTTCTAACCTTGCCACTGGAGCAAAAGTCTCAGTGTAATCTATACCTTCCTGTTGACTGTATCCTTGAGCTACTAATCTGGCTTTGTTCCTTACCACTTCACCTTTTTCATTGAGTTTATTCCTGAACACCCACTTGGTTCCAATAATGTTTTTGTTTGGTCTTGATACCAGATCCCAAACATCATTCCTTTGGAATTCATTCAGCTTTTCTTGCATTGCAAGTATCCAACCTTCCTCTACCAAAGCTTCATCAACATTGGTTGGTCTGCATCAACTTCTGGTTCTGGAAGATCTGTAACAGCTTCTGATTCTGATAAATCAAATTCTAATTCTGGTAAATCTGCAACAGCTTCTGATTCTAGTAAATATCCAGATTTCTCTTCTGACTTATCTTGGCTGTTTCTGGCTTGATCAAATTTATCTTTTGGAGATTTGTCATGTGTTGCTGACTTGCTTGTATCCTCTACCTTTCTAGGTACTTCTGTTTCTTCTGCTTCTGCTCCCTTTGGTTCTGGTGAACTTGCACTATCTTTATCATGCTTTGATTTGTCAAGATCAAGTAGTTTGTCATATAACATAATATAGATCAAATAATTTAAAAATGAACTCAATACAGCCAAACCATTAATTCTGCTTCTGGTGGTTTCTGCTTGTTTTTGAAACCACTGGAATGCTGTTTCTGCTGAAGTGTTCAATTCGTGTGAATCATCTGGTTCCTCTGACAATTTGAAAACCTGCAGAATACTTATCTAGCTTTGATTTTTAAGATCAAGCTTCTTGTTATCACAGTAAACATAAATATCAAACAATAATAGTATTTACAGCAAGATGTAACCTCTATGTCAACAGTTTCAGTTTTACTCTGAAAATCCTCTTGCTTCTGATTTTCAGACTCCGAATCTGTATGTTCTGTGATTACATGGTTTGGATGAGGGGATTTGAATTCCCTTCCAGGTTTGTAGTCTTGATGAATCTCATTGGAGTGTTTGAAGAACTCTTCTGATTCTGATTCCTCTCTTTCTACTTTGGCTGATACACCATGTTCCTCTGGTGATTCTGGAACTTATGGTGATTCTGGTGATTATACTGATTCTGATAATTACGCTGGTTATGGTTCTGGTTCTGGTTCTGGTTCGGGTACTGATTCTGATTCTGGTTCCAGTTCCTGTATCTCTGATACTGGTTCTAGTTCTGGTTCTGGTTCTAGTTCCTGTTCTGATTTTGGTTCTAGCGTTGGTTCTGGTTCCAGTTCCTGTACCTCTGCTATTGGTTCCAGTTCTGATTCTGGTTCTAGTTCCTGTTCTGATTCGTGTGATATCTTTTATATTTCTTGTTCCTTATATGATTTTGGTTCTGATAGGTATTATGTTGACTAGTTCTTCTTCTACAAGAGTCACCTGGCTTCTGTTTGGTAGATGTTGGAACATAAACCTTCTTCTGCTTGTGCATTGCCTACATCCATTGTCCAGGCACCATTATTGGTGTCTCCTTCTGGTTGCTCAGAATATCTGCAACATAGACAATTTGATCTTTTGGTACCCAGAACCTATTGGGTCCAGGTTTGTTAGTTTTAACAGTTCTCTGATCTTGCTCAGATTTTACCATTGGACAAGATAATTCAGAGTGACCTTCCTTAGCACAAACAATACATAGAACATTAGAATGAACATTTTTAGTTTCAGCAACAATTTCTGTAAAACCAAGATTTCTCTTTCCAATGTTACTGTTTCCATAAATCATAGATGCATATTTACTTCTTTCCATTCCATTAGAAATAAAGTTTTGAAAAAATTGCTCATGCATATCAGATTCACAAACAGTTTTGAAAGTGGAACAAATACTGCTTTTGAGAGTTTGGTTTTCAGATTTGAGTCTTGCAACTTCAGTTTTAAAATCCTTGTTTTCAGTTGCATACTCAAAATTTTGATCTTTAAAACTTGGATTTCTTTGGTCAGATTTTTCTTATCTTCCCTAAGAGTTTTCAGTTTTAAAGACATCTTATTGTTTGCATTTAGAAAGTCTTTTACAGCCTCAATTAATTCAGATTTAGAGAGATCAAAAAATACCTCATTGTCTTCATCTTCTAAATCTGTTCCAGAGCCTGAGCTGTATCCAGAGCTTGAGTTGGTATGAGCCATCAGAGCCAGAATTGCTTCCTCTGATGTGCTTCCAGACTTGCCTGAATGATTGCTTCGATCATTCTTCTTTCTGCCTGTTTTCCTTCTTGAAGTTATGCCTTTATGAGGTCCAGAGGCAGACCTGATGTGTGCCATCATTGCTGTTTTTGCCTCTTCTTCATCAGATGATTCTTCTTCTGATTCTGATACATCCCAAGCGGCCATCAAACCATTCTTTCTGAATCTTGAACTCTTCTTGTGATGTTTGCCTTTTTCCACATTTGGACATTCTGACTTGATATGTCCAAGTTCATTGCATCCATAACAGATGATGTTCTTGTCAGATTCTCCCTTATCTTTGCTGTTATGTTTCTTCTTGGAACCTCTCCTCTTCCTGTTTTCCCAGATCGTAACCATCTGTTTGGTTAAGTAAGCCATATCATCACTGTCACTGTCGCTATCCTCTGATTCTGGTGCTGCCTTTGCAGCTTTGTTCTGTTTCGACTTCAGGGCCAGATTCTTCTTCTTCTTTGGTTCATCTGCTTCTAGTTCTATTTCATGAGACCTGAGTGAGCTGATCAGATCTTCATGTTTTAAGTTGTTCAGATCTTTGGCTTGCTGAACTGCAGTAACCATTGGTCTCCACTTGGTTGGTAAGCTTCTTAGAATCTCCTTGACATGATCTACTGTTGTGTAGCTTTTCTTCAAGACCTTCAGTCCAAATATCAGAGTCTAGAATCTGCAGAACATTCCATCAATGTTTTCATCATCTTCCATCTTGAACATCTCATACTGTTTGACCAGTATGTTAGCCCTTGCTTCTTGAACCTGTTGGCTTCTTTCATAGGTCAGAACCAGACTGTCGAATATGCTCTTTGCAATTTCTTTATCTGTGCATCTATCAAATTCCTTGAATGTGATGGCTCTGATCATGATGTTTCTGGACTTGTGATGCAGCTTGTATAATTTGCTCTGATATGGTTTCATATCTTCCATGTCCAGTTTTTTAGTTGGATCTCCTGGAACAGTAGGTGTAGTATATCCTTTGACTACCAGCTTCCATAATTCAGGATCTTGAGATATGAAGAAACTTCTCATTCTGTCCTTCCGATACGCAAACCTTTCTCTTTCAAACAGTGGTGGTCTGTTGATGTTGCCTCCTAATTCTTCTGACATGTTGAACACTTGGACCTTTCCTCAAACACTGTTAAGTGCTCAGCCTTGAGACCGAGCTCTAATGCCAATTGAAGGTGCAAACACAAGAAGGGGGGTTGAATTGCTTTTGACTAACTTGAATACTTTTTCTGTTTTTGCAGTTTTAAAACAAAACTTGATGTATGAATAAAACAGAGTTAGCAGCGGATATAAAGTAAAAATAAAAACACAGAATTTTATACTGGTTCACCGTAGACGAGGCTACGTCCAATCCTTTCACCTTGAAGGATTTCACTAATTCAAACCTTGAATTACAACAATACCACTGACCCTCCAAGTTAGTCTTCTTAAACAGTCTAACAATCCTAGACTTTTGAGGAATGCAGCATCTTGACTTCTTAAGTCAAGTCTTCGCCTACCAATCTGACAACCCCATATTGTAGAAGGAATTACAACGCCTTGAATCTAATTGCCAAGTAATCTGCTTCCCCTTGTGACTCCCTCAGATTGTAGACTCTACTTCAACAACTTAGATCTAACACAAGGGAAAGAAAATAACACGAGTGCTTGCTTCTGGAAAGTTGGCACTCAAAATTAACCTCACTGAAAACTTGAGTGTTTGCTTTTGGAAGTGTATGACTCTTTTGTGATTTTCGATGTTGAGTCTTCAGTCTTGAGCCTCCTTTTATAGATGTGAATTAGGGTCTTTTCCAAGCTGAAATTCGAGCTGTATCTTGCTGGATTATCTTGCAAAAATAACTTGGCCATTCGGGTTTCACCATTCGGGTTTCATATAAATAAAAAACATATATTTTTAGCTCCAGATTTGCTTTCAAAAATAACTTTGACCAATCCTGACTTTAAATAATTCTGAACCAAATCTTTCTTCCCGCCAATAGCTTCTGAAGTCCCATACGACTTAACTTTATTTTTGTAACAAATCCTTTTAATGCTTTGATCAAATTTAATTAAATATCCACCAATTTTCATCATGATTAAATCTGAACCCTTTGATCTTCTGCTCTCTTCCACATCTGGACCATACTAAGTGATCTGCTGTGATCCTATGATTTCGGCCAACCATGGACCACACTATCTGATCTTCTGATCTTCTGATCTCGGCCAACCTGGACTTGCAAACTGATCTACTGTGATCATCTAATCTCAGTCTATGCTGGACCACACATTCTGAACTTTTGATTTCGGCCAACACTGGGCCATGGTCTGATCTTCTGATCTCGGCTAACACTGGGCCATATACTTAAATCTGATTATTGATCTGAACCTTTTCCCTCTGATCTGGACCAATTCTGAACTTGGTCTGGATTGAACTGAAATTAAATCTGGAAAAATAATATTTTAGTCTGGACATTTTACCTTCTAATTTGGATCAGGTCTGGATCAAATCTGGACATCATTTCTTCTAGTCTGGACTTAGTTTCATACCCCCAACCATGCTATCTTCTGGTCTAGGTCAAATATGGATTGAATCTCTTGTTCTGGGCCCATTAATTTATCCTCTGATTAAGTGTGGATCAAGTCTGGGCTGTTTATCATTTCACTGCCAGACTATCTTCTGGTCAGAATAACTTCTGGTCTAAGTCTGACTTATGATTCTTTTTGGTTTGGATCAAGTCTCCCTCTAGCAGGCTTCCTTTTGGTCTGGTCTAGGTTTCCTTCTGACTTTGCTTCCTTATGATCTGGGCCAACAAAGATATCCTCTGGTAATTTCAGGATGCATCCTCTGGTACCTTCTGGAAGCATTATCTGGTGTCTTCATGTTCTGCCTTTGGAAACTTCATCTTCTGGTGGTATTTAATGTAATAATTCAAGGTACAAAATAAGATTACATGGAGTGCTTTTGTAAACATCAAAATCCTAAGTACTTAGAACCAACTTGGTTCCAACAATGACTTCACCAGAAGCAGAAATCAGAGGATGACGTCACTAGAGGATCATCATCAGAGGAATCTATTGGAGGAATATGTTAGAGAAAAATGCTCAAAACATAATTGGAGCAAAAGACTGGAGAAACATAATCTAGCTAAAAATATGCTCAAAACAGAATATGAGAAAAATGCTCAAAACAGAATTGGAGCAAAAGACTCGAGAAACAGAATCTAGCTAAAAGCATGCTCAAAATAGAAGCGGAGCAAAATGATCAAAACAGATTAATTAAAATACACTCTAGAAGTAAAGCATCAGTGAGCAAAAGACTCAAAACAGAATCTGAGCAAACTACTCCAGAATATTCTCAAAACAGATTAATCGAAATACACTCCAGAAGTAAAGCATCAGTGAAGTCGTAATTTCAACTATAAATAGAGGCTTAATGCTGAAGAATAAAGTATCGAATAATAGAAGAACTCAAGCAAAAATTCATAAGTATTCAGAGAGTTCAAAGAAGAGAAACACATTCTTAAAAGATAAATATTTTCTAAGTGTTCTTTTCTTAGAGTGTGAAGCTGATCGTCATCATAAATTATTCAGAAGCAAACACTCTAGTTCACTTTAAGCATATTTTGAGTTTTAGCTTTCCAGAAGTAATTACTCAGTTCTAATTTCGATCCCTTATATTAAATCCTATAGTGTTGAAGTTTCTTCTAAAATCTGGGGTTGTCAGGTTGTTAGATAAAGACTTAGCTTGTAGGTTTAAGGTTGTGAAGTTCCCAAAAGTCTGGGATTGTCAGGCTATTTGAGAAGACTTAGCTGATATAGTCAAGGTGTTGTTGTTCCTCAAAAGTCTGGGGGACCACGAGTTCTATTTAGTAAAAAAAAATTATATATATGCATCTGCATATAAATAAGCATTTTTTTACGTAAGCATATGAATAACCTATATATAGTAAGGATGTGCATGATTATAAATTTCCTTTATTTCTTGTTATGCTTTTTTTTTCAGCTGCTAGAATTATCGACAGGAAAATAGTTAGATGGGACACCCACTTTATGTTGTGGAGGCTGCCTACTCCAGCTGTGTGTAACTGTGTATCATCATTTTGTATTTTTGTGAATTATTTTCGGTTATTTTCCGAGCATGACCATCAATCTTCGGAGTATTTGTTTGTGGGACCATCTTACCATTAATATATTTTTTTAGTTAAGTTAATTTGTAGTTAAGTGCTCAAGAATTTTATAATTTTGACTATGAAGTTCTAGGACAAATATAAATAATGTTATATTGAAACGTATTGTTTTGAATTCAAATATAGAACATCACATTTGTGTTTGAGTTTGTGATAGTATTTACTATCTTTTATGGACAAAAAAAGAGTTGAATTATAACCTAATTAAAATTTGAAATTAAATTGATATCAAAATTTGGGTGACTCCTACCTTTGTTAGGGGTCAATTTAGCAATTGTTGTATAAGGGTTGACTTGTAACTGATGTATAAGTGAGTTGTTGAGTTGGGTCTTGGCCCATTACTATAAGACTGTATAAGTCGGGTCAATGCGAATAATAAAAAAAGATTGCTGAAATCACTTTTGTATTTTGCTCACATTACAATTGGTATTAGAGGTCAAATTTGGGTCCCAACCAAAAACGGATGTTTTTGAAAACAATTTGTTAGTTGAGAGTTGGTTACTTCTTTCCTTACTTTTCAAATTATTTCGTTCTTGCATGTGTTTCTCTTGAGCAAGTTTCAATGGTAGAATCAATCAACTTCATGCATCCCTCTTTTCTGAAATTTGACGGTCACTACAATCATTGGGCTATGCTTATGGAAAATCTTTTGTGATCAAATGAGTACTGGAATTTTACTAGTGTCACAAGTTGGGACACTATGAGAACGAGTGTCCAACTTGGGATGACATTGCTCATTATGTTCAGTTTGATGAGGATAAGGAGATGTTTTTCATGTCTCAAGAAACAATAGGTACAACTGCAAAAGAAGAAGTATGGTTCCTTGATTCAGAATCAATAATCATATGTGCGGTAATAAGGAATGGCTTTTTGATTTTGATGATAGTTTTAAAGAGTCTGTCAAGCTTACAGATGATTCAAAGATGGTAGTCATGGGAAGGGGAAATATCAAGCTTTGTTTTGGTGGCATAATTCAGGTGATCACTAATGTTTTCTTTATTCTTGAATTAAGAAATAACTTGTTTAAGTATAGGACAACATCAACAGAAAAATCTCACCATTATTTTTCAACAAGATATGCGTAAGATTTTTCATAATGATATAGGGCTAATCATGTCCACACAAATGTCCTCCATTAGAATGTTCATTATCTTTGCTCAAATTATTCTTTCTTTTTGTTTAAAGATTACTAAAGTGGATAATACACCTTTATGGCATTGTCATTATGGTTATTTGAGCTTTAAAGGTGAGAATCTTCTTATCCAGATAAGTACGTAGAGTGAAAAAGGAAAAAGCTCTATGTGCTTTGCTTAGAAGGTTGTTCAATTACATGGCTGCCTTTTGGGAGATAGACTTGCACAGAAAGCTATCCGTTCCAGGAGAAAAAGTAGCTCAAGCAGGAGTTTATTAACAGCTGAAAAACTGAAGACTGGGGCCCTTTACAAAAAGTCTGGGGCAACCCTCGGGTGAGAAGTGAGAGCTGCTTGAAGTCATTGAAGTCACTATGTGTTGGTCAAGAAATAAATTGTTAAAGGGTTACGAAGACTCAAGGAACCAGGTGAGCCCTGCAATGACTGTATAGTAGGGAAACAACATAGAGATTCCATTCCCAAGAAGAATGTATGAAGAGCCTAAAAAAATTAGACCTTATTCACTCAGACATTTGTGGTCTGATAAGCTCTGACTCAAACAGCAAAAACAGGTACTTTATGAATTTCATAGATGATTACAGTAGAAAAGTCAGGGTTTATCTTCTCTCTAAAAAGTCTATTGCTTTTGAAATGTTTAAAAAGTTTAAGGCACTTGTTGAAAGAGTATCAATGACTAAAATCATGTGCCTTAGGACAGATAGAAGTGGTGAATACACCTCTATTGTTTTTGATGAGTTTTGTAGTGAAAATGATATCAAAAGGCATTTCAAAGTTGCTTATACTCCACAAAAAAATGGAGTATTAGAGAGGAAAAATAGAACCATAATGAATATTATTAGATGCATATTATTTGAAAAGGTATCCCTAAAATATGTTGGCCAGAAGTAGTCAATTGGTCCATTTATGTACTAAATAAGAGTCCAACGTATGCTGTAAAAAATATGACACCTAAAAAATATGCACCTAAAGAGGCCTGGAGTGGTGTTCAACCTATTTGTCATCATTTTAGAGTATTTGAATGATCAATAACATGAGATTGACATAACCAAAATGTATAAATTGAGGAAAGTACTGTATGTGCTTAAAGAAGCCCCAAAAGCTTGGTATAGTAGGATTGAAGCCTACTTTTGTAGAGAAGGATTTGAAAAATGCTCCTATGAACACATTTTCTTTGTGAAACCTGATGTTGGCGATGACAACAAAATCTTGATTGTGAGCTTATATGTTGATGACGTCATTTTCACATAAAATGATAACAATATGTTTGAAGTTTTTAAACAGTCAATGTAGAAAGAATTTGCATTAAGTGATCTAGGAAAATGAGATATTTCCAAGGTATTGAAGTTGTGCAAGATGAGGCTGGAATTTTCATCCATCAACAAAAATATGCAATTGAAATCTTGCAGAGATTCAAGATGGATGACTGTAATAGTGTATGCAACCCAATTATAATAAGTGGTAAGTGGAATAAATACGAAAGAGAGAAAGTTATGGATGCCAGTACCTACAAACAAATAGTTGGAAGTCTTATGTATCTCACTGCTACTAGACCAAACTTGACTTTTTCAATGTGTTTAATAAGCAGATATATGGATTGACCTACTGAAATTCATATGGTTGCAGCCAAAAGAGTCCTTAGATACCTAAAGGGGACTACGAGCCTTAGGATCATGTATGAAAAAGAAAGAGAAACAGATCTACTAGGATGGTTAGATTTAGATTATGTTGGAGATTAAGATGATAGGAAAAATAGCTCTGGTCATGTTTTCATGATGTGTTCTAGTGCCATTTCTTTGAAATCAAAGAAGCAACCAGTAGTGACTTTGTCAGCTACTGAAGTTGAATTCATTGTTGTAGCTTCATGTGATTGCCAAGCAATATGGTTGAGAAGAATTCTTAAATGATTGGACACCATCAAGAGCAGTGTACTACAATTTAATGTGATAATAGTTCATCCATAAAACTTTCCAAAAATCCTGTTTTGCATGGAAAAAAGTAAACATATAGATGTAAGATCACCACAATTCATAAGATCAGCTGACAGACATCGTGACTTAGCCGTTCAAGTTCTAGTCGATTTATAATTTGAGAGATAGGTTGGGCATTTGTAATCTAGTGTAATCTGATTCTACTATTAATTTGTGAGAAATTATTTTTAAGGGTCGATATGTTAGGGTTTGGTTAGTAATTGTTATAAAAGTTTTGACTTGAAATTGATGTATAAGTGACTTGTTGAGTTGGGACTTGGCCCATTGTGGCAAGGCTATATAAGCCAAGTCAACAAGAATAATAAAAAATAGATTGTTGAAATCACTTTTGTATTTTGCTCACTTTACAACACTAAGAGACATAATTGGAGATAAAAAAACCATGTTTTTTCGTGTCCTACTTTTTACTATTGATTTAACTTTTTCTATAAATCTCTTTCAAGACAACTCGTTCGGGTAAACTTGAGTTCAAATTTTTGAGGTGTAAATACGAGAACAGAGGTTGAATTGTGTTTGTCAAAGTTGATAACTTTTTGATAACTTATAAATAAATTAAAAATTAGTTTGGTTTTAGGTGACTTGGAGTAGAAGCAAAAGGATTCAGAGGCAGCAAGCAATGGAAGCATAATTAATTTGACACATAGATTTATCCAGGTTCACCACTAACTTGGCTTCATCTAGTCCCCTCATTCAAAAGGCTTTATCCACTAATTCAAATACCTTGAATTACAAAGCACCTGACCCTCCAAGCCAGTCATCCCAAACAGCCTAACAACCCCAGACTTTGAGGAACAATACCACCTTGACCTTACAAGCCAAGTCTTCTCCTAACAACCTGACAACCCCAAATTGAGAAGGAACTAAACAACTATCAGGTTGGATACAAGAGATTGGAATTTGAGTAGCTGCTGAAGGTGCAAACACGAGAAGGGGGGTTGAATTGTGTTTGACTTAACTTGAATACTTTTCCTGTTTTTATACTTTTAAAACAAAACTTGATGTATAATTAAATACAGAGTTAGCAGCGGATAAAAGTAAAAATAAAACTCACAGTTTTTATACTGGTTCACCGTTAACGAGGCTACGTCCAGTCCCTTCACCTTAAAGGATTTCACTAATTCAAACCTTGAATTACAACCTTTATACTGACCCTCCAAGTCAGTCTTCTCAAACAGTCTAACAATCCTAGACTTCTTTGAGGAATGCAACTCCTGTCTTCAGCCAATGTGACAATCCCAGATTGTAGAAGAAATCACAACACTACGAATCTAATTGCCAAGTAACCTGCTACCTCTACTGACTCCCTCAGATTGTAGACTCTACTTCAACAACTTAGATTTGACACAGTGGAAGGAAAATAACACGAGTACTTGATTCTTGAAAGCCGGAACTCACAATTGACTTCTATGAAAATTTGAGAGTGTTTGCTTTGGAAGTGTATGACTCTTTTGTGATTTTTGATTTTGAGTATTCTGCCTTGAGCCTCCTTTTATAGATGCAGATTAAGGCCTCTTCCAATGCTTAAATTCGAGTTGAATCTTGCTGGATTCTCTGTAAAAATAACTTGACCAATTGGGCATCATTTAAATAAAACACATATCTTTTTAAGCCTCAGTTTTCTTTCAAAAAAATAACTGGCCAATAAAATCCTTTCATTGCTTCTCGCCATAGCTCCTGAATTCCACAATACTTCACTTTATTTTTGTAATAAATATTTTTAAAACTTTGATAAAAATAAATTGAAATCTCCACCTTTGATCAATTCTGGACCATCAGATTTTTTTGCACTAGTCCACATCTGGACCAAACTAATTGCTATGCAGTGATGCTCTGAATTCGGCCATCCTTGGACCACACTTCCTAACCTTCTGATCTTCTGATTTCGGCCATCCTGGACTCGCACCTGATATGCTATAATCCTCTGAACTCGGCCATTGCTGGACCACACATCCTGTCCCTCTGTTTTCGGCCAACACTGGGCCATGGTCTGATCTTCTGATCTGGATCATCACTGGACCAAATAATTAATTCTGAACCACTAATCTGGAAATCTTCCCTCTGATCTGAACCAATTCTGGACTTGGTCTGGATTAAATTGAAATTAGATTGGACAAGTAATATTTCAGTTTGGGCATTTTACGTTTTTTTTAGATCAGGTCTGGATCAATTCTGGAATTCATTTCTTCTGGTCTGGACTTAGCTTCATGCCCTGAATCATGTTATCTTATTGTCTGGGTCACATCTGGATTGATTCTCTTGTTGTGGACTCATAAACTTATCTTCTGGTTGAGTCTGGAACAAGTCTAGGCTGTTTTAATTTCTCACTGCCATGCCATCTTCTAGTTAGAATAACTTCTGGAATAAATCTGATATTTGATTCCTCTTGTTCTAGAACAACTCTCCCTCTGGCAGGATTTCCTCTGGTATGGTCCAGGTCTTCTTATGACATTTCCTCCTTCTGGTTTGGGCCAGCAAATATATCTTCTGGTGATCCTGGAGTATCATCTGGTAATTCCAGAATTCATTTTCTGGAATCCTTTGATCTTCTGCTTCTGATTTCTTCTTATTCTGGTTGTATTTAATTTAATAATTCAAGGTACAAAATAAGATTACATTGAGTGCTTTTGTAAACATCAAAATCCTAAGACTTAGAACCAACTTGGTTCCTACAGCTGCTTCTGAAAAGCTGATAATAATAATAACTTTCACACTCTAAGAAAACAACAGTCATAAAATCTTTCGATGCTTTTCTTCTTCAGCCTTGAGTATCTATTTATAGTTAAAATTTGGGCTTCAATTTGGTCTTTATTTAAATCTAAATTGTGTTTTGTTTAGATTGTGTTTGTAAATTCTTCAAATTGGTTATGTTCCTTTTTTGTTTAGATTGAGATTGTAAATTTGTTGTAGATAAATCTTGATCTAATCTTCTACTAATCTTGATCATATCTTCTTTCATACTCTTTGAAGTCAAATATATTGTTCTCATAAAATACTTTTGTTAACATGAAAACTCTAATTGTAAAACCAACTTGGTTCCAACAATTTTAACTAAATTAATTCTTAAGTACAAGAGATAAAACTATAAATTAATAATTTTTTTAAGCAAAAAAGTTATTGATACAAGTACAAGACATAGTCAAACAATAATAGAGTTGAAAGAGATACATAAGATAAAACAAACAATCATAAGACAAGCTCTACACAAGAGAGGTCACTACAAGAGAATTGACATATACCTACAGAAGTTTATAGTGACAATGCTAAAAACTGTAGGTATAGATAACATATACCCACGAAGCCAAAAAAAAAAACAATGGAAAAAAATTTCATTGTAAAATTTAAATCCTAAATGAATCACTGAGCCAAAACATCACTTTCCTTCTCCCCCTTCTCACCCAAATCGATAGCCACTCCATCGCCTTCTCACAATCTCAATCCCGAGCCCCACTCCATCGTCTTCTCACCTTCAGTCAATCTCTTTCAAAATTCAATCAAGTCCTCTTCTAATTTTAATCAAGTCTTCATTTGATCTGCATCATGAATTAAAATCTGGACCGTATGATCTGCTGATCTGGACCAAGTCTGGACCATGTGATCTGATTTGTACCATTATGTTTCCTGATCTGGACAATGTGATCTTCTGATCTGGACTATGTGATCTTCTGATCAGGATCAAGTCTGGACCAATTCTTCTGTTCTGGACCATGCTATTTTCTAGTCTGGATCATGTCTTCTGTTCTAGACCAAGTTTTCTTCTGATCTGGGCCATATTATCTTCTAGATAATGTTTCCTTCTGGTCTGGACCAAGTCTCCTTCTGGACCAAGTATTCTTCTGATCTGAACCAAGTCTCCTTCTAGACCATGTTTGCTTCTAATCTGGACCATATTTTCTTGTGCACAAGGTTTCCTTCTGGGCTGCGCCACGTCTCCTTCTGGACAAGGTTTCCTTCTGGTCTGGGCCATGAATGATATCCTCTGATAATGTCATTCTTTCTTCCCTCTGATGATATCCTATGATTTTTTCCTTTGATTACATCCTCTGATTCTTGCTTTTGATGGGATCCTTTGGTATCCTCTGGGGGTATCTTCTGGTATCCTCTGGTGATATCTTCCGGCCATATCTTCTAGAGGTATCCTCTGGTGACGTCATCTTCTGGTTTATGCTTCTATTGACGTCATCTTCTAGTTTTTGCATTCTTCTTTTGAGTTAAATATATTATTTTCATAAAATACTTTTGTTAACATCAAAGCTTTAAGTGAAAAAACCAACTTGGTTCCAACAGTAATGACAATATCAGTCAAATATGAACGTAAGATTTAGGTTTTTCTTGATGAAGTCAAACCTATCTTCGGGTAGTGGTTTGGTGAATATGTCATCCTATTGGTGCAGCCATAGGTTTGCAATCACTCATCTTAAATTTCTTGAGAAGCTCTTTTGTATATTTTGTTTAATGAATGTATATACCTTTTTGACTTTGCAGAATTTGAATCCCTAGAAAGAACTTAAGTTCTCCTATCATGCTCGTTTGAAATTCCTGTTGCATCAATTTAGAAAATTCTTCTTGCTGACTGTAGCCTTGTGAAACAAGTCGTGCCTTGTTTCTAACAACTTCTCCTTTTTCATTCAGCTTGTTTCTGAAAACTCACTTGGTTCCATCTATATCTTTCCTCTAACTTATCTTCAGATTAATCCTCTGAAGACTTGTCGTATGCTTGCTGGTATCTTCTACTTTTTTAAGTTCTTTGCCTGCATCAGCTTCTGGTTCTGGTAAATCTTCATTAGCTTTTGGTTTTGGTAAATCGGCATCAGCTTATGGTTCTTGTAAATCTGCATTAGCTTCTGGTTCTAGTAAATCTGCATCAGCTTATGTTTCTGGTATATCTGCATCAGCTTCTAGTAAACCTATATCATCTTCCTCTGGTTCTGGTAATCCTGCATCAGCTTCCTTTGGTTCTGGTAAACCTGCATTGTTATCATCTAGCTTTGACTTTTCAATGTCAAGCTATTTGTCATAGTAAAATCATATAGTTTAAGAGTGAAATTAATACAACCAGAACATCAGTTCCGCTTCTGGTGGTTTCTGCTTGTTTTTGAATCCACTAGAATGCTGTTTTTGCTGAAGTGTTCATCTTATGTGGATCACTTGATTCCTCTGACAGTTTTAGAACCTGCAGAATACTTATCTAGCTTTGATTTTTAAGATCAAGCTTCTTGTTATCACAGTAAACGTAATATCGAAATAACAATAGTATTTACAGCAAGATGTAACCTCTATGTCAACAGTTTCAGTTTCACTCTAAAAATCCTCTTGGTTCTGGTTTTCAGATTCTGGATCTGCATATTCTGTTATTAGAGGGTCTGGATGAAGGGTTTTGAATTCCCTTCCAGATTTGTAGTTTTGATGAATTTCACTGGAGTATTTGAAGAAATCTCCTAATTCTGATTCTTCTGTTTCTGCTGATGTATCAGGTTCCTTTGATAATTCTAGAACTGATGGTAATTCTGTTTCTTCTGATAGTTCCAGTTTTATTGATGTGTGTGATTCCTCTGCCTATTTTGATTTGGTTGATATGTGTGCTTTCTTTGATATTTCTGATTCTTCATATGGTTCTGGTTCTGATAGTTACTTTGTTGACCAGTTTGTCTTCCACCGGAGTCAGTTTGCTTTTGTTTGGCAGATGTTGGAACATAGACCTTTAGTTATAGGTACAGGTTCATCAAATCCTATGCCTCTTTTACCATTGTTACTAACTCCATAAATCATAAAAGCATATTTCCTTCTTTCCATACCATTAGCAATAAAATCTTATAAAACTTGTTCACGCATATCAGAATTACATACGGTATTTGATGTTGAACAAAGATTACTTTTTAGACTTAGGTTTTCAGACTTAAGCACAACAATATCAGTTTTAAGAGTTGCATTTTATGTTTTACATTATGCATTTTGATTCTTTAAAACATCGATTTCTTTGGTTAGAATTTTATTTTCTTTCCCTAAGGGTTTTCAGTTTCAAAGTGAGTTTGTTATTGACATTTAAAATATCATTCATTGCAGTAATTAAATCAGATCGAGTGAATTCAGAAAATACCTTTTTTTCTTCTTTTGATGATTCACTTCCAGAATTAGAGTCTGTATCGGATCCAGAAAAAGTATTGGAGTGAGCCATCAAAGCCAATTTTGCTTCTTCATCTTCTAATTCTCTTCTAGAGTCAGCATCTGTGTCGGATCCAGAGGCAGAATTGATGTAAGCCGTCATGGCTAATTCTGCTTCTTCATCATTAAAAGATTCATCAGAATCATCCCACGTTGCCATCAGATTCTTCTTTTTGGGTCTAGAATATTTCTTCAAGTGTTTTCCTTTCTCCAGGTTTGTACATTCTGACTTGATGTGTCCAGGTTCATTGCATCTATAGCAGATGATACTATACTTGTCATGTTCATCCTTTCCTCTGTTGGAATGCTTGGAATACCTCTCGGAAAACTTTTTCTTTCTGCTTTGCCACATCTTCAGAACCTATCTGGTTATGAAGGCAATTTCTTTTTCTTCTGGTTTCTGATTCTGGTCATCAGAATCACTGTCTTCTGATTCTGCTTTTAGAGCTTTCTTCTATATGGATTGCAAAGCTAGGGTTTTGTTCTTTTTCTTGGGCGCATCTTCGTCCAGTTCAATTTCATGTGACTTGAGGGAGCTGATTAATTTATCCAACTTCAGAGTGTTATGGTCTTTTGCTTCTTGAATGGCAGTGATCTTTGGTCTACATTTAGTTGGAAAACTTGTAAAAATTTTCTTCAAGTGGTCAGCAGTGGTGTAGCTCTTCTTGAGTACTCTTAATCCCGAAACCAGAGTCTTGAATCTGGAAAACATTGCTTCAATGTCTTCATCTTCTTCCATCTTGAACAGCTCGTACTTCTTGACTAGAATGTTTGCCTTTGCTTCTTGAACTTGCTTGCTGCCTTCATACGTCAGAGTCAGACTATCATATATGCTCTTTGTTGTCTCTTTGTTGTGTACTTGTCAATTTCGTTGAATGTGATTGCATTGATCATGAATGTTCTGGATTTGTGATGCATCTTTTACATGTTCTTCTGGTCAGCATCCATCTCTATTCTGGAAATTTCAACATTATCAGCATCCTATGGAGCAGTATAGCCATCTTCCACCAAGTCCCAAAGTTCGGGATCTTGTGAAATAAAGAAGCTCCTCAGCCTGTCCTTCCAGTACTCGAACCGTTCCCCATCAAACAGAGGCGGTGTGTTGATGTTTCCTCCAACAACTTCTTCATGGAATCCAGACATGTTGAACCCTTGGATCTTTTCTCAAATACTGTAGAGTGCCCAATCTTGAGACCGAGCTTTGATGCCAATTGAAGGTGCAAACACGAGAAGGGGGGTTGAATTGTGTTTGCCAAACTCAAATTCTTTTTGCTGTTTTTGACGAATGTTGATTTAAGTTACTTGTAGAATAAATAATTAGATTAAGTAGTGGATAATAACAACAAAAGAACACAACAATTTATCCTGGTTCATCATTAACTTGGCTACATCCAGCCCATTCACTCCGAAGGCTTTAATCCACTAATTCAAAACACTTTGAATTACAGCACTTGACCCTCTAATCTAGTCTTCTCAAACAGCTTGACAACCCCAGAGTTTTGAGGATTAACAACACCTTGACCCTACAAGCCAAGTCTTCTCAAATAGCCTGACAACCTCAGACTTTTGAGGAACAACACCTTGACCCTACAAGTCAAGTCTTCTCCTACCAATATGACAACCCCAGATTGAAGAAGGAATCTACACCACTATCGGGGTTAGATTACAAGGTTTGGAACTCTGCAAAGTTGCTTCTAGATAAGCTGATTGCTGCACTATTTCACTTTCGAAAACACTTACAAAATTTTGCTTTTGCACTCAAGTATTTCTCTCTATTGAACTCTCGAATAACATTGAATTTGAAGCTTGAGTTCTGTGTTATTCGATCGATTTGAACTCTAAGATAAATCTGGATTTTATGCTTGAGTTCTTCTACTTTTTGATGCCTATTGCTGCGACTTGTCCTTTTATAGTTGTAATTAGGGCTTTTACAAGCTTAATTTCGAGATGAATCTTGCTCAAATTTCGTTTGAAAATTCTATTGGCCAATCCTGTTTCTCTTTAATTTCGAACCATATCTTCTTTGCTCATATTTCCTTCGTATTTCCTTTAGGTATTCTTTGATTTTTGAATCAAATCTTCTTAAGCCTATGATCAGATCTCATTCAAAATTCAGTCAAGTCCTCTTCTAATTTTAATCAAGTCTTCACTTCATCTGCATCATGTTATAAAATCAAGATCGTATGATCTGCTGATCTGGACCATGTGATATGATCTGTACCATTCTATTTCCTGATCTAGACAGTGTGATCTTTGGATCTGGACTATATGATCTTCTGATCTCGACCATGTCTGGACCAATTTTTCTGTTTTGGACCAAATTTGGACCACGTCTTCTATTCTGGACCAAGTTATCTTCTGATCTGGACCATGTTATCTTCTGGATAATGTTTCCTTCTGGTCTGGACTATGTCTCCATCTAGACCAAGTATTCTTCTGATATGAACCAAGTCTTGTTATGGACCATGTTTGCTTCTGATTTGGACCATGTTTTCTGCTGGACAAGGTTTCTTATTGGTTTGGGCCACGTCTCTTTCTGGACAAGGTTTCGTTCTGGTCTGGTCCACGAATGATATCCTCTGATAATGTCATTGATTCTTGCCTCTGATGATATCCTCTGATTTTTGCTTTTGTTGACATCCTCTAATTCTTGCTTCTGATGGGATCCTCTGGTGATATCCTCTGCATATATCCTTTGGTGATATCTTCTGGTATCCTTTGGAGGTATCCTTTGGTGATATCTTCTGGTATCCTCTGGAGAAATCCTCCTCGGATGCCATCCTCTAGTATCCTTATGATGTATCCTCTGGTGATATCTTCTAGTGACATTTATATCTTCTACTGACATCATCCTCTAATGACATCTGCTGGTGACGTTGATATCTTCTGGTTGTATCTTCTGGAGGTATCTTCTGGTGACGTCATCCTTTGATGACCTCCTCTGGTGACGTCATCCTCTGATTTTTCATTCTTCTTCTAAGTCAAAATGTAATTTTCATAAAATACTTTTGTTAACATCAAAACTTTAATTGAAAAAACCAACTTGGTTCCAACAGATTTATTTTGGTTCACCACTAAGTTGGCTACATCCAGTCCCCTCATTCAAAAAGCTTTAATCCACTAATTCAAATACCTTGAATTACAAAGCACCTGACCCTCCAAGCCAGTCTTCCCAAACAGCCTGACAACCCCAGACTTTTGCGGAACAACACCACCTTGACCCTACAAGCCATGTCTTCTCCTAACAACCTGACAACCCCATAATGAAGAAGGAACTAAGCCACTATCCGGTTGGATACAAGAGATTGGAACTTGAGTAATTGCTTCTGGAAAGCTGATAATTATAATAACTTGAAACGAGTATTTCTCTATTTGAAGTCTAAGACTACTCTTTTATGGTTTTTGATACTTTTCTTCTTCAGCCTTGAGTATCTATTTCTAGTTGAAATTTGGGCTTTAATTTGGTCATTGTTTAATTATGAATTGTATTTTGTTCAGATTGTGTTAGTAAATTCTTCAAATTGATCATGTTCCTTTTTAGATTAAGATTGTAAATTCTTCAGATTGATTCTGTTCGTAATTTGTTGTAGATAAATCTTGATCAAATCTTCTTCAAATTTTGATCAAATCTTCTTCAAATTTTGATCCACTGTTCTTCAAATCTTAATTAAATCTTCTTCATATCTTTACCATATCTTATTTCATTCCCTTTGAAGACAAATATATTGTTCTCATAAAATACTTTTGTTAACATCAAAACTCTAAATGTAAAACCAACTTGGTTCCAACAATCTCCCCCTTTTTGATGATGAAAAAACTTGTATTTTTTATAACAACTTTTCTTTCTATTTCATTGACTCCCCCTAACATAGGGCTCCTCCTATGTCTAAGAATTATTTTCTCCCCACTTTATCAAATATCTTTCTCCCCCTTTTTGTCATCAGAAAAAAAACATGAAAGTAAGATTTTTTTTATTTTTTTTTCATTTTGCTTTTATTTTTTGTGAATAACATGAATATAACATATTAAAAGAAAATATAAAAAATAATTTAAAACTAAACTACTTTGAAGTGATTACAATATCAGTTAGATATGAATGTAAGTTTAGGTTTTTATTTATGAAGTCAAACCTATCTTCAGGTAGTGGTATGGTAAATATGTCAGCCCATTGGTGTTCAATGTCTACAAACTGAATGTTTAGTACCTCTTTTTGACCAAAGTCCCTAATGAAGTGGTGTTTGATCTCTATGTGTTTAGCTCTATAATATAGTAGAGGGTTTTTGGTTAGACAAATGGCAGAAGTGTTAACACAATAGATGGGAATGTTGGTTTCTAGGATTTTGTAGTCTTCTAGTTGATGTTTCATCCAAAGTAGTTGAGAACTGCAGCCATCTGCTGAAATGTACTCAGCCTCTACTGTTAACATTGCAATAGTGTTTTGTCTCCTACTTGACCAGTATATTAAGTTGTCACCTAAAAAGGTGCAGTTTCCACTAGTGCTCTTTCTCTCAAGTTTATCTCCAACATAATCAAAATCACAGTATCCACTTATTTTGTACTTAGGAGATTTCTTGTAGAACAAGGTACGGTTGGTAGTGCCTTTTATGTATTTAAGGATTCTATTAGCAGCAGTTAAATGTGATTCCCTAGGGTCAGCTTGAAATCTTGCACATACACATACACTAAACATGATGTTAGATCTAGAAGCGGTAAAGTAAAGTAGGGATCCTATCATTCCTCTATAGGTTTTTTGGTCATCTTTTTGGCCTGAATCATCTTTTTCAAGTGAACAAGTAGAGTGCATTGGTGTAGCCATAGGTTTGCAATCACTCATCTTAAACTTCTTGAGAAGCCCTTTTGTATATTTAGTTTGATGAATGTATATACCTTTTTGACTGTGTTGAATTTGTATCCCTAAGAAGAACCTAAGGTCTCCCACCATACTCATTTGAAATTCATGCTTCATTAATTTAGCAAGTTCTTGGCAAAGAGTGCCATTAGTAGATCCAAAAATAATGTCATCAACGTAAATTTGAATAATAAGAATGTTATCTTCTATTGATTTTCTAAAAGTGTATTGTCTACTTGTGCTCTTTCAAAGTTATTTTTAAGCAAGAAGTTACTAAGTCTATCATACAACGCCCTAGGTGCTTCTTTTAGACCATACAAAGATTTTCTAAGTTTAAAAACACGATTTGGAAATTCAAAACTTTCAAAACCTAGGGGTTGTTTAAAATAGACTTCTTCACTTATATAACCATTTAGAAAAGCACTTTTAACATCCATTTGAAATAATGTAATGTTATTATTTGCAGCAAAAGAAAGTTGGATATGAATAGCTTCGAACCTGGCCACTGGAGCAAATCTCTAAGTGTAATCACTGCCCTCTTGCTGACTGTAGCCTTGTGCGACAAGTCTTGCCTTGTTTCTGACCACTTCAGCTTTTTCATTTAGCTTGTTTCTGAAAACCCACTTGGTTCCAATAATGTTCTTATCTGGTCTAGGTACTAGATCTCAAACATCATTCCTCTGAAATTTATTTAACTCTTCTTTCATTGCAAGAATCCATCCATTATCTGCCAATGCTTCATCAATAGAGGTAGGCTCAATTGATGAGAGTAAGCCAAACAAACTGGTATCTTTAAGTGATGATTTGGTCCTCAAATGATCACTTTCACTTCCAATGAGTAGAGTTTTAGGATGAGATTACTGGTACTTCCATCTAGATCTTTCTATTGACTTATCTTGACTATTTTTGACTTAATCAGATTCATCCTTTGGAGATTTGTCATATTCTTCTGATTTGCTTGTATCCTCTAATTTTTGAAGTTCTTTTGGTTTGTCTGCATCTGCTTCCTTTGGTTCTGGTAAACCTGCACTATCATCATCTTGCTTTGACTTTTCAAGGTCAAGTTGTTTGTCATTAAATTTAACATGTATGGATTCTTCCACAATATGAGTTTCCTTATTAAACATCCTATAAGCCTTGGATCTCTCAGAGTATCCAATGAAGGTGCACTTTTGAGATCGAGAATCAAATTTACCAAGGTTATCTTCAGTGTTCAACATATAACAAGTACAACCAAATCGTTTAAAGTAAGAGATGTTAGGCGTTTTACCTTTCTACAATTCATATGGTGTTTTATTCAATACAGATCTAATATAGACTCTATTTTGAATATAACATGCAGTATTAATGGCTTCATCCCGAAAGTGTTTTGCAACATTCATATCATTTAACATGGTTCTGGCCATTTTTTGGAGTGATCTATTATTTCTTTCTACAACTCCATTTTGTTGGGGTGTTCTAGGAGAGGAGAAGTTGTGAGAGATTCCATTCTCATCACAAAAACTTTCATAAAACAGCTTGTTTTCAAATTCTCGTCCATGATCACTTCTAATTGTTACAATCTTAAGACCTTTTCCATTCATGATTTGTTTGCAAAATGTAATAAATACTTTAGGGGATTCACCCTTGTTAAATTTTTTACCCATGTCCACCTAGTGTAATCATCTAATATAACAAAGCCATATTTCTTTCCACTTAGAGAGGCTGTTTTCACTGACCCAAAGAGATCTATATGTAAGAGCTCAAGGGGCTTTGAGGTAGAGACTAAGTTCTTAGGGGTAAAGGAGTTTTATGTTTGTTTTCCCTTTTGACAAGCTTCACACATAGTTTCAATTTTGTAACTAAGCTTAGGTAGACCTCTTACTAGTTGAAGCTTATTCAGTTTTGAAATTAATCTAAGGTTTGCATGACCTAATCTTTTGTGCCAAATTAGTTTCTCTTCATCTACTGACATAAGACAATTAACCTCTTGTTTCTATAGACTAAACATATTTATCTTATATATGTTGTTTTGCCTCTGACCTGTAAAGAGTACAGATCCATCCTTCTGACTAATTGCCTTGCTTGTTTTTTGATTGAATATAATACCATAATTTTTATCACTTAACTGACTAATACTTAATAAGTTATGCTTAAGACCTTTAACAAACAAGACATCTTTAATAAAAGGGGAAGTACCATTACCAAATATACCTTGACCAATGAACTGACCTTTTTGCTTTCCTCCAAAAGTCATTGTGCCTCATTTGCTCAAAGTTAGTTATTGGAACATAGACTTTTCTCCCGTCATATGTCACGAGCATCCACTGCCAGGTACCATGATTGGTGTTGTAACATGATTGCTGAGGATAGCTGCAAAAAAGATAATTTTGTTCTTAGGTACCCGAATTGGGTTGGGTCCTGGTTTGTTAGTCTTGAAAGGTTTCTTTTCTTTCCTTATATTTAATATGAGACAAGATAATTTGGAGTGACCTTTCTTAGAGCAAACAGTACACAAGATATCAGAGGGAATAGGTTTAGGTTCAGTTACAGTTTCTTCAAATCCTATACCTCTTTTATCATTTCTACTAACTCCATAAATCATAGAAGCATATTTGCTTCTTTCCATACCAATTGCAAGAAAATCTTGTAATACTTGTTCATGCATATCAAAGTTACATGTGGTATTTTCAATTGATGTTGAACTATGATTACTTTTTAGAGTTAGATTTTTAGCCTTAAGTTCAGCAATATTAGTTTTCAAATTTGCATTCTCTGTTTTAAGTTCAGTAATATCAGTTTTCATGGTTGCATTATCTGTCTTCAGTTTAGTTATATCAGTTTTAAGAGTTGCATTTTCTGTTTTAAATTCTGCACTTTGATTCTTTAAAACATTAACTTTTTCTGTTAGATTTGTATTTTCTTTCCTAAGTGTTTTCAGTTTTAAAGAAAATTTTTGATTATTATTTAAAACATCATTTATAGCAGTAATTAAGTCAGGTCGATTTAATTCAGAAAATATCTCAATTTCTTCATCTGCTGATTCACTTCCAGAGTCAGAATCTGTGTTAGATCCAGAGGTAAGGTTGGTGTGAGCCATCATAGCTAAATCTGCTTGTTCATCGTTAGAGTCTTCATCAAAATCATCCCATGTAGCCATCAGACTCTTCTTCTTGGGTCTAGAATCTTTCCTATGGTGTTTCCCTTTCTCCATATTTGTACATTCTGACTTGATATGTTCAGGTTCATTGCGTTCATAGCAGATTATGCTTTTCTTGTCATATTTATCATCATTTCCTCTATTGGAATGCTTGGAATATCTTCGAACCATTCTGGATATGAAAGCAATTTCCTCTTCCTCTAGGTTCAGATTCTGATCATGTAAATCACTATCTTCTGATTCTGATGTTGCTTTTAGAACCTTCTTCTACTTGGATTTCAAGGCTAGAGTTTTGTTCTTCTTCTTCGGCTAATCTTCTTCAAGCTCAATTTCATGTGATGTGAGAGAGTTGATTAATTCTTCCAGCTTTAGAGTATTCAGATCCTTTGCTTCCTTAATGGTAGTAATCTTATGTCTCCACTTGGTTGTTAGACTCCTAAGGATTTTCTTCACATGATCAGCAGTAGTATAACTCTTCTCAAGTACCTTTAATCTTGAGACCAGGGTCTGATGGCTACATGGGATTGAATTTATCATGAATGTTCTGGACTTATAATGCATTTTGTACATCTTCTTCTGATTAGCATTCATCTCCTTTCTTGGAATTTCAATATCATAAGTATTCTTCGGAGCAATATAACCATCTTCCACCAAGTCTGATTCAAATCTTAATCAAATCTTCTTCAAATCTTGATCATATCTTCTTCAAATCTTCTTCAAATTTTGATCAAATGTTCTTCAAATCTTAATTAAATCTTCTTCAAATCTTGACCATATCTTCTTTCATACTCTTGGAAGTCAAATATATTGTTCTCATAATATACTTTTGTTAATACAAAACTCTAAATGTAAAACCAACTTGGTTCCAACAGTTACTAGTTGAAATTTACATGAATGAATGTTATGATAGAGAACATATATGTAATTAAGCAGTTATAAAATTTGATTTTTAAAGAAGAGCTATAGAATGAATGGTAAATTGGAGTTAATATTCTGGAAGATAACTTTTAAAATTCCTTATAATGTCCCTTTTTGTAGACCATAGGTAGATGAGTTTTAAAGAAATTTAAATATGATAAAATGTTTGCGTGTTTCTTAGGTATACTAATTACTTTACTAATTAAGTCCCTTTTTAGGACTTTCTTTTGAAGTCCCTTTTACTGAATTGTTTTACCAATCTTATATCATCATCTCAGGTTCGGTATACTTTTTCTGCATAATTATGCAATAATTGTGTCCATATACATAAACTATTAAGGATTGATAACATGAATAAAATAAAATAAAATAAAATAAAATTGGTTTACATATTATTAGTTTGAACTTTGCTAACGTTTGAATCAATTTATTTATTAGTTGCATTTGGTGGTGCTTTCCTTCAACTATTTGCAACATCTCTATCACATTTGTATCTCTATCATCGCCACAAAATTAGGTACTATGAACTTTTAAAATTGTTTAAAAGTCTTTTGAAGTTTATATTGAAACAACATAGTATTGTATATACTTTATGTGTTGTGTTTTGGTTGATTCTTAAAATTAAAAGATACTTGTAGCTTTCTATTTATATGCATTATGTAAAACCCTTAAATTTTAAAATTAAATTCAAATTTAATTTTAAGTGTATTTGAGAATATTTGTAAAATATTCAATATATGTATGATTTGTGTAAATATATATATATGCATATATATTTGTTTTGGAGGTGGAATTAAAATTATTGGATAATGGATGAATTAATTTAATTTCGAGTAATTAAATTATCGGACTGTTAATTAAGATATTCTCTGCTAATTTCGATGGAAACGGTTTAAGTGCTGGAGGATCAAAAGATATTTTAATATAAGAGTTGGTGAGGTGGCGTAGATATTTGTAAAAAAGGAAACAATTCCTCTTTCCTCTGCTGTGTCAGTTGCATATATGAAGATATTTAAGTGAGAAGCTCTTTCTTCTTTCCTCTACACGCCAGTTTTTGCTTTATCTTCTTCTTCTTCTACTAATTTTCTAAGTGTTGGTGAAGAAAAATAGTTTACTCAAAAGTCATCGTTCTGGAAAATCTGAGTGTCGAATCAGAAAGTTTCGAGTACAAAAGTCATTCCTCTGATCGTTACGGAGCTAAAGAACTAATTTTCGTAGCGCCGAACACGAACGGGAGTATCGTCGGCTTTTGTCGCAGAAGCGTACGAGCTAAGGGAACGTAACTAAGGTAAGGGCACCTTCCAACTTTCTAGATTGCATTTAGGGCTGTAAATGCACTGTGTGATGAATGATTATTGGTTTATGTTTGTGAAAAACATTGTATTCTGTTTTGGAAATCAAACTGTGTTGATGTTCTTGCTGTTTCCAGTGAAGGAACTGATTGTGTTGTTGTGTTGATGATGTATTGTTTGTTGTGTTGAGGAAGAAATCATTCTGTTGTGTTTTGAATGATGATTTGGTTGGTGTTGTATTGGAGATGATCCAAATGCTTGAGTTAGTTTGTGTAGGATTGTTTTGTGGGTGATTTTCTGGTTTTAGTGATTCTGTGTTTTTGCTGTGTTTTGTTAAACAACCTGGTGTTGATGGTGGTTTCAAAAGAAAAGGGATTTAAAATGGTGGAAGTGTTCTTCTTGAAAATCTGTTGTTGATGTTTAATGAAAAATGTTTGAGTTGTCTAGGGTTTTGGTTGGTTTTTCAAAGGAAAAGGTTTTGAAAATGTGTTGAAGTTTCAGGAAATTTCACTGAATTCGAAGGTGTATTCGAATACGGCTTGTGTGTATTCGAATACAGCCTGCAAAGCTTCTATTTTCTTCAGATTTTCGAACTTGTATTCGACTACGACCCTCTGTAGTCGAATACAGATTTTCCAATTTTGCTAATGACTTAGCTTCTGTATTCGACTACGACCCTCTGTAGCCGAATACTGATTAGCAATTTTTGCTACTGTTTTAGCTTTTGTATTCGACTACGACCCTCAGTAGTCGAATACAGATTTGCAACTTTCGCCACTCACTTCGCATCTGTATTCGACTACGACAACCTCGTATTCGAATACAGAATGCTGATTTTTCACTATTTTAGCTTATGTATTCGAATACAAGGGAGCTGTATTCGAATACAGATTCGTGTTTTTTTCCAGAAATTCAAGTTTTAAACATTGTCTTATAAACCTTAGGTGTTGGGGTACCTTGGGGAAGGTTTGTGGTGAATAAAAATGGAAATTTTTGTGATAGTTTGAAGTCGTGGTGATGAAGTTTTTGAGAATTTACTGAAGTGGTGGAAATTCTGATTTTTGTACTGTGACAGCCTCTGTATTCGAATACAAGGAGTTTGTATTCGAATACAGGGTGTTGATTTTGCCCTGTTTGGCTTCTGTATTCGAATACAATGAAGCTGTATTCGAATACAGATTCGTATTTTTTCCAGAAACCTCAGTTTTAAACACAGTTTTTGAATTTTAACAGTTGGGAAAAAACTTTTGATAATTAAGAGTGGAACTTTGTGGTAATGCAAAGTGTAATGTTTGCTTGGATGATTAATCATTGATTGTGTTGAGATGTTTTTTGAAAAATGAGGAAAATGCATGAATTTTACTGAGGCTGCATACTGTTTCCAGTGAAGTGAAACACTGCATATTCATGCATGGCATAGTCATGTGGTAACCGCGATGGGCCATAGAATAATGCGTATCCACGTGCTGATCTGTAGTGATTGCACTAGGTACTAATCTGTGATTGTACCTTGGTATATAAGTGTTGGTCAGATAAACGACTGCACTGGTACTGGATTGTAGTGTCTGTACCCTGAAATGCGCAGCCACGTGTTGATCTGTAGTGATTGCACTAGGTACTGATCTGTAGTGATTGTACCTTGGTTGGTTTATGTCAAACGTGCTGGTCTGTAGTGACTGCACGAGTGCTGGTCTGTATGCGACTGCACTGGTGCTGGTCTGTATGCGATTGCACCCTGGTCATGAGGGCCGTTAAATTGTGATGGTCTGTAAGCGACTGCACCTTGGTGATTCCAAGAAATTATAAACATGAGCATATACATATTGCATCGGAGTGTTTGACCGGAGGGTCTCGTTTTGGTTTTATGATGATGGTTGAGAATTGTTGTGTGAGTAAGTACTTTCTAGAAATTTGTAATTTCTGATGAATTGATGTTTGTGCTTACATCATGATTTTCATACTTATTTGGTTGCTGTTTTGCAAAGTACAAATGTCATGTATTTCAAAATTTAGCATTCTTATTTATCATCATTGTTTTCTAATGTGGCCTGAATATGTTTGATATTGCTGTTATAAATGCTATGTGGTAATTGTTATTTTCGGTCAGTGACCCTTTACAATTATTTTGGAAAATTGGGCTTTGCCCTCAGATGAGATTCAAACCCGTACCCCAGATGGTCACACTAACGACAGGGAACGTCGTTAATTTCCCTTGATCATTACTTTGTGGGCTACGCAAAAGGGATGGGCAGCTGGGTGAAGATAAGACTTGTGGATGATGCGGTGGAAACCGAGCTACTGTAGCTTAGTGTATGATCAGTTTAGACTTATGTATAGGATTTTGAGCTAAGTAGTTGTAAATATTTATTTTGGAAATTATTTTAAAACTCTTCCGCACTCTGATAAATATTTTGATGAATTGAGAATCCAGTTTTGATGTATCTTTATTTTAGTATATTATAAAGATTAATTTCCCAAAAATATCTCATTCGATTAATCGTGATGTTGTTGTTTAAATTACCTTACTATTGTGGATTACGATGTCGAATGATATTTAATTTGAATTGATTTTAATTTGCTTGGAATTAATTCTGAAAACCCTTTTATTTATCTATTCGTTTTGAAAAGAAAAAAAATACACTCGCGCTGTGTTTTAAACTCGGGGTGTTACACATTATCTACTTGAAATTTTATTACATATTTAGTTGCCGTTGTCTTTAATTTTTCTTCGTGTTAAAACAAAAGAAAGGGAAAAAAACTTATTGATTTTAAAAATTTGCATAATCCATTTTCAATTAATTTTTCCAAATGGCTTATAGAGAATGGATGTGTGATCCATCAAAACAAAGCGAATAATATATTCGAGGAGTTAATGAATACCTTGAATTTGCTTTTCAAAATTCACAAATCAATGGAAAAATAATGTACCTTTGTACAAAATGTTCCAATTGTCTCTCTTATTCTCGAGCATGTGTTTATGAACACTTAACAAATCCACACCGTGGATTTCTTAGAGGCTATAGATAATGGATATATCATGGTGAAAAACCTACAACTTCAAGTAGCGCTACTAAATAACATGTAGATATGGAGCATGACAAGGATGGATTAGTTCATGATGTATTTGGAATTCATTCTACATAAGATCCAATTTATGGTGAAGGTGAAAGAATTCCTAAAGTTAAGGAAAACGCTAAATTTTACAAATTTGTGAACGATAATGAACAAATGCTTTACCACAATTGTAAGAAGTATATAAAGCTATCATTTATGATACATTTGTATCATTTAAAGTGTCTTCATGGGTGGAGTGACAAGTAATTCTCCATGTTGCTTAATTTACTAAGAGATGCTTTACCAGAAGAAAATGGTTTGCCAAAGTCATACTATGAAACTAAAAAGATGGTTTCAGGATTAGGTTTGGGGTATCAGAAGATTCATTTTTGTGCAAATGATTGCATATTATATTGGGATAGATATGTCAAATATGAATGTAAAAACTCCAGATGAATGCTCATCAAGCATCCCTCGCTGTGTGCATGTCAAACACACAAGATGTTTGGATTAAAAAGTTATGATTGTAAAGTTTTAATGCAAGAGCTTCTTCTAGTAGCATTACGGGGTTCATTGCTAGATAAAGTAACTTCGGTGTTGGTCGATCTCTGCAATTTCTTCAGGCATATTTGTTCTAAGGTACTTAATGTGGAATTTCTATTACAATTGGAGTCTCAAATAGTTATCAAACTTTGTCAATTGGAAACAATTTTTCCTCCTTCATTTTTTACTATTATGATGCATTTGGTAATTCATTTGGCACACGAAGCCCAAGTTGCTGGACCGGTACAATATCGATATATGTATCTGATTTAGAGGTATGAATGGTTTATAAAAATTTGTTTAGTTAAAAGTGTTAAACAAGTTTTTTTGGATGTTGAGAACATAGATATATTAAATTTTCTTCACTTTCATATTTCTTCTTACTCTTAAGTCCTTTGTACATAATAGAGCCCATCTAGAATGATCAATTGTAGAAGGTTTTTTTGCCAATGAATGTTTGACGTTTTGTTCGCAATATCTATCTAGTGTGGAAACTAGGATCAATAGACCTAGTAGAAATGATGATGAAATCACTGGAAGACCATTAGGGATAAAGAAGCAAGAAAAGTTACAATTAGGGAAGAGGAAGAAAGTGAGTAGACTAAACTTGACAACAAAGAGTTATCAGAAGCACATAGATATGTGCTTTCTGCATTCGCTCCATTTGTAGAGTAGGTCACAATACTATTTAAATTTTTATTACTTTTTTTAATTCTATTACTGTTATTTTTAGAGAACACATTTTACATCGTTAGAGATAGTGTCGACCGCAGGGATTGACACAACTTGAAATTGACAAGCAACATGGTCACAAATTTATTGAGTGGTTTAAACTTAGGGTGAGCATATAAGAATTTAATTACTTAAATTTTATTGGTTGTTTTTATATAGGAACTTAATGTATTTCATGAAATATTTTAGATTCGACGTATGGATGAACAAAAGAGCTCAGAAGTTACTCATGAACTAAGATGGTTATCTCGTGGATCATCTGAGGTAGTAAGAAGATACAAAGGTTATGCAATTAATGATTTTAGGGTCCACACAAAGAAGAGGGAGAGATATTTGAAAACACAAAATAGTTGAGTAGTTATAAAGACAAAGACCTCAAAAGACGAAATTAATTACTATGGGACAAGTTTGTGTTATTTAAATGTGGTTGGGTTGATATTAATAAAGGTATCAAGAAAGATAAGTTTGGCATGGCACTTGTCAATTTCAAATATTTAAAACATATTGGATACTTTTTTTGTGATGACCCATTTGTATTTGCATCACAAGCTAAAAAGGTGTTTTATATATATGATGAGAGAAACAAGGATTGGCTTGTTGTTCTCAATGCAAAAGTTCGGGATAGCTATGATATAGGTGATGAGGAATCTAATGAAATTCATGAGCAACTAATGAACGATACAAGTGAAGCTACTCATAATGTTAATGATTTGGTTAGGCTTGAAGTTGAAGATGATAATGATTTTTTTGAAGTTATTGATGCTGATAATATGGATGATGATGGAGATGATGAGGAAGACGAAGGAATATGTTCTAGTTGTGAATGATTTTGTACATTATATTTTTCTCATACTTTTAGACTTGTCCAAGTTTTTTGAAATTTATCCAATGTTCATTTATAATTTTGTGTTACAAAAGCAATGGCTCGAAGAAGAAAATTAAATATTCGAAATCGAGCAAGTGATAGTGAAGGAATGCAATATACTTCTAATAATACAAACTCAACCAATGTAGAAGGAAGTAATGTTGCAGAAACTTGTTCTAGTCTTTGTGATGCAGAAGGTGTCATACATGAGTCTATAGAATCTCACTCAATTCCTTCCGATATAGAAGCTGAAGAAGAACAAATTGAAAAAGGTATTAATTATATGCTCTTGTTTTAAAGCTTTATTTATATTGTTTTAAAGAACAAATATCCACACATAGCTTTATTTGCCTTTTGTTTTGTTTGTAGAAGTAGAGCCTAAACGGGCTAGAGGTGCAACAAAAATGTTAGATGTATGGGAAATGGAAGATGGTGATTTAATAATTGTTAATTTGGACAAATATGGTCGACCCAATGGTGAGGAAGGGACAACTCATACCCGTTTCATTGGTAGTGTAGCTAGAAGGGATCAATATGCTCCCATCGACTATAAGTCAAGCCAAAGAATTACAAAGAAGATATGTTGAAATTAATAGAGGTATTGTGATTATACATTTAACTAATAATTTAAGCTTTTAAGAATGTATATACTTGTTGTTCCTTTTACTTAGCTTATTATGTTTGGGTCAAAAGTTGTAATATAACATGTTTTTAACATCTCTCATTGTGTATAGCAAATTTGAGTTTGTTCCTCCAATAAATGACTTAACAAGAGAAATGTAAAAATCTGAGCTCAATGAGAAGTGGAGGCAATGGAAGGGTGATCTATAGTCAATGGCATATGACCCTACTAAAGTAGAAGAAAAAGTTGCATCTCTTGTACCAGATGATAGGGTTGACCCAAATCAATATCGTGGTTTGGTTTGTTATTGGTTTGTTGATGAAGGACAAGTAAGTCGCACATATTATGACTCACTACAAGAAAAAGTGTTATTACCTACGGCAGATTTTATCTTTACCCACGGCAAGTCCGTAGGTAACCTAAGATTACCCACGGACACGGGTCCGTAGCTATTTCGCTCGTAGGTAAATATTTACCCACGGACAATCAATAGGATATGGTTATTTAAGGAATGTCCGCGGGTAATTTACCCAATGAGTTTCCGTGGGTAAAGTACCCACAGATGTTCCGTGGGTAAAATACCCACAGATTCTCCGTGGGTAAATTACCCACAGATTTGCCGTGGGTAATATGAGTAACTGATTTTCCATTAGGACTACCCGCAGTTGTTCCTGTGCTGGTGCCAGTTCTGGTTCCGGTGCCTGGAGTTGAACCTGGTGAACCGGAGTTGAACCTGGTGTTCCAACATTGTTGCAAGAGAGCCAAGATAAATATATCAACATAGATCTTAAAGTGATATAAGATGCATAATAATCAACATATTTCATTGTTTTCTGAATGATTTACCTTCAACTAGACTTTATTAACCACTTGAGGCCAATCAAGTGATTATGCACTTCATTGTTATAAATTTCACTTGGTTATAAACCTTGGAAATAATTGTCTAACATTGAAAGCATGCTAGTTCTTATTTCAACAAAAAAGGATGACATGGATGGTAAAGATAACTTATTTGCAAGAATGTAGTTCAGGAATCTGATTTATGAAGGTGAATGCATGAACCCAAAAAAGGGCTTTTGGCTAATGTGCAAAGTAAACTAGTACCAGAGCTACATTTGACAATAGTATTAAAATATATTTAAGAAAACCAAGTTTATAGCAATGCATTTTTAGAGTATACTAGTTGAAAAGTGAGATGACGCAAATAAATAGACCATCATGGTAAAACTAATCAATGCCTCCAATCACCCTAACAAAAACTTCAAGAATAGAAAAACTGGGTGAAATCCCCTTTACATCTATCTAAAAAATGCTTATGAGAAATAGTAATTTTCTACAACATTCCCATTTCACACTCAACAGACACAAAATTCATTGAATTGCAAAATAACTCACTCAATTCATTGGATGCATAAAAAATAAAAGAACATTAACATAAAATTCTAGAAAAATTCATTATTCATAAAATTCATTATTCTCTTGCAGGGATCCGATGAACAAAGTGACTACAGATATAGAAAGGAAAGAACAGAAAGAAGAAAAAAAATATAGCACTATATTAGTGAAGAAATGGAGGCCGAAAAGAGAGGTACCACTATGGAAAAAAGGCATCAAAACATACAAGTGAATGCCACTATCCAAGGTAGAATTTGGATCGTAGGCTGTCCAGAATCTCTACATATTCCATCGGAGTTGCCTCGCCACATAACACTTCATTCCAGATCTTGCGCAAATCTGCATAAAAAGTAAACAGCTCAACTCGATCAAATCGACACGAAACATTAGAGCCAAATAACAACACCTCCATAGAAGGAACTATTCATTTTCTTTGAAAGCGAGTCAATACCTAAGATATACTAACAATAAAAGAAAAAGTAAACTTCTATTAGCATTTACATAACAAAATTCATTATGCACCATAAGTTAAATGATATGTACCACATTAGACCAATTTTGGTCGAGCTCTTCTAATGGTGCATTATATTCTTATACAATTAATTAAATTTAAGAATATTATGCCTAAAAAACGTGCATACCATCCTTAGCTGCTGATGGAAGGCACATTACGATGACATCAAACCTCGGTACCTTGGTCAAATTATCCATATAACTGACAACTAGATCCATGTCTTCACTGCCAAATGAGCAAATTTGTTATCACAATTAAAGCTCAAACAGAAGCCAAAATAACAAAATAATTTTCTTATATAAATACTTACATGGAAAAGGATGCAACACACTTGATAATCTCAATTAGCAGGGTAGAAGATAAGGCATTTTTGAATATTTTCGGAAATTCATGGGGAGACATTGCCTAACATGCAAAAAGAAATAGCAAAGCAGATCATTCAACACCAGAAGTTGAAAATATATAAGGGATCCCTTGTTTTCTAATCGACAATGGAAAATATGCTTAAAAAGGAAAATATAATCAAATCATAATTGCACAACAAATTGGAATACCTTTAATAGACAAGCCTGCAAAGCACGATCACCTGCAAACCCTCTCCAAGAGACCTCAAACTGATAAGCTGTGGTTGGAGGTGTTATGTTTTTTGTAGCATCAGCCATGGCTCGAGATGCAGCTTGAGAAGCAAGCTGTTGAACAGATGCTTTCGTTTCTGGTTTTCTAGTTCAGTGATTTCTCTATTAAAAAATGAGACAAAAAAACATGTAAAATAGGACTAGAAACGAGGATAAGCTAAATTTCTAGTGTCTAAACTGAAAAACTAAGATCCTAAAATTACAATAATGCTGAGGAATTGAAGATAAACCTTAACCTGCTCCAAGCTGTTACTTGCACTATAACCTTCCTTAGAACCATTGCCTGCTTGTCTTTGAGTCCTGCTTCGGGATTTTGTATCCTTATTATTGATCTCCTCCATTAAGACTGATTCTATAGCAGAAATTTGGCACACATTACCCTGTCAACATAATCAAACTTTAGGTTGGACACTAAATACATGAAGAACGCCAAAAAAATTAGTCTTATATCTGCCTCATCCACGGAGATAACAATATATCTAGAAAAGTTTTTTTAAAAACTCAAGCTATTTGTACCTTAGTTCGATGATGAGCTTCAGCTGACCCTGACTTTTGAGTATCCTGTGAAACAGAATGGATGCTGCTTCCATTAACTTTTGTCTCAGACTTTCCCAATTTTTGTATAGTATTTCTTAGTGCTTTAGATGAAACCATTTCCAGTAGCTACAGTATTTACAACTATTGTGCCTCGTCCGTGCTAAAGACATGCTTCAACACGCTATATTCCGTCTCGAGGACGAGTTCAGATCTCTCATGGAACGCAGCGGCAAGTCGTTCAACCTAACTCAACCGTACCGGAACAACGATTCAACTGAAAACTTACCGTTTGACTCGGAAGAAGATGAAGAAATCAACGACGAAGCGAGAAACGGAGAAGATGAGGATCTGATTTCGGTAGCGATGCCCGTTACTGACTACAACATCGTAATCGACGCTTTACCATCGGGGACGATCAATGACCTTCACCAGATCGCAAAACGAATGGTTGTCGGCGGTTTCGGGAAGGAGTGTTCGCACGTGTACAGCAGTTGCCGGAGGGACTTCTTGGAATAAAGCCTCTCGAGATTAGGGTTACAGAAGCTAAGCATAGAAGATGTTCACAAAATGCCATGGCAAGATCTAGAAGACGAGATCGAAAGATGGATTAAAGCTTTCAACATCGCTCTCAAGATACTTTTCCACAGCGAACGACGACTTTGCGATAGAAAGGAGGCGAGGGAAGGATGCGCGCTTAGGTTTAGTGTTACTGGTTATGTCATTAGGTTTTTTTTTAACATTTTATCAATTTTAAAAAATTGAATAATTTTAAAAAAACTTACATATTAACTTTATCCACGGATATTACGCACGGAAGATCCGTGAAAACATAAAATACGAAAATATTTTGAAAACAAAAGTTGAGTTGATTTTTTTTTTAACGTTACCCACAGATTATTTTTAACATTACCGACGGACTAACCGTGGAATTATGTTAAAAAAATATTTTTATTCAATAGCAAAGTTACTCACGGTTTTTCCGTGGGTAATTAATAATTTACCTACGGACTAATTTCCGTGGGTAATTTTCCGTAGATATAAAAAAAAATTCTTGTAGTGAGTAATATATTAAAGAGTTTATTATTTAGACTAATATTTTCTATCAATTGCAGAAAATAAGTAAAATTAATTGGCAAAACCGTGCTAAGTTTGAAGATCTCCATTGTATGGGTTCAAAAAGTCTCCCAGAACTTACAGATGAGAAGGTTTATTTCTATTTGTATTTTCATGGCTTTAATTTGAATTAAAAAACAAAATGCATTTAACTTGTTTCTTTGGCTGTAGATAAAAAATGGCAAGGGAGTGTTGCCTGGACGTAAAGAGATTTACATTGATACCCGCACTCGTACTTGAGGCTAATAGTTGACTAGAAAAAACTTATTTGTATGATGATTGTATTGGTTTTTTACAGGAGCTTTTAGGAGATGTTGAACTTGTTAGCCTAGATGCAGTGTTGGTGTTTTTTATATATATAAGAAGCGCTATATATATATATACATATTACAACGCTTTTTTATTTTCATTAGCGCTGTTGTATCTTTTTACAACACTAGATACTACATCGCTTAAAAGCACTGTAAAGAGCTTAAAAAAAGCACTTTAAAATGCACTTTAAAAAGAATTGTGTATTTACTCATTTGTTATTTTATTGATTGTATGTGAAGATTAAAAGCTAATTTGTTGTTGAAGATGGAATTTTAGCAATTTAGTGGACTCAATTTCTTATTGTTTTTTGAGATTTGTTATGTATGACATAATATGTCTATTTTGAATGCTAGTAAGACAATGTTTTGCACTACTAAGCAAAAATACTCTACAGTCCACTATGGTGAACATTGTTTAACTATTGTTTTATCTGATTTTCTTTGTACGACTTTTATGTTAATTTTCAATTTATACGATGAATACCTTTTATTTTATTTTGACTCTTAAATATATATATATATATATATATATATATTATTGTGAATTTATATTTGGTTAGTTTTATAAAATAAAATTCTAAATTATTATATAATTTTTATTGGTAACAAAAATTAATATTTATAGCAAATTTGTTACTGTTAAAACCTATACCAACGAAAATAAATTGTCACTTAAATGTATAGCAACAGAATCAAAACCGTAGCTATAACTTTTATATATTATGGCTAAACTATATACCAACGGTAAAATGTTCGTAGGTAAAACCTAATGTTTAAAGCAACAGACAAAAAGTCTGTCATTATACCCTATAGCGACAACGAGAATATGAGGTATAGAGTAATTATATACCACGAAAAAAACCCTATCGGTATAGAGTAATTATATACCACGAAAAAAACTCTGTCGGTATAGGTAATAAAGGTAAAATTTCTTGCAGTGGGTATAATAGTTGATAATTTTACACTTCATTTCATATTCTGTTTGGGATGTTTGAAATCTTACCCCATCTATTTTTCTAATTCGCAAAAACAGAAGAAATCTGGAACTGGTTCTCAACTTACTGAAAATGGAAGTTCTTTCGAATGTGGTAGGGGCACAACATTTTTTACCTTTTGGGGACAACTTAAAACAAAAAAAGGTTACTACGGTGTGTTACTTGATTTGGTTGGCGAGTGAATTATGAGAAATAAGATTTTGTTCAAAGGGGAGGTGTTAGATATTCAAAAATCGGTGGATGAGATGAAAACTGTTTCATGGCTATGAGCTTTGACAAAAAAATGCAATATAATGTTTACTTAAATTAGTTATGAATTTGTTGATTTGTATGCAAAGATTGTAATTCTCTTATGATATTTTTTTTGTCTATTATTGCAATATGTTAGAGTATCTCTTGTATTCCTCGTTAACTTCATTTGCTTATAAAAAAAAATCTCACTATGTGTTTTTAATAGAGCGAATTAAGTTAGTTACATGCCACCCGACCTATTGGAGGACGTTTAATCTTAATATTTTTACGTCGGTTTTCTAGATAAACGAGTTAACAAAAGGAGGCGGTAACAATTTTGTAAATATGTAAAACGCGTTTAACGCGCGGTTATATTAGTAACCAAATTAAGGTAGAATGGAAAAATTAATATATTTCTGAAGGTGCAAACACGAGAAGGGGGGTTGAATTGTGTTTGACTTAACTTGATTACTTTTCCTGTTTTTATACTTTTAAAACAAAACTTGATGTATAATTAAAAACAAAGTTAGCAGCGGATAAAAGTAAAAATAAAACTCACAGTTTTTCTACTGGTTCACCGTTAACGAGGCTACGTCCAGTCCCTTCACCTTGAAGGATTTCACTAATTCAAACCTTGAATTACAAACTTTATACTGACCCTCCAAGTCAGTCTTCTCAAACGGTCTAACAATCCTAGACTTCTTTGAGGAATGCAACTCCTGTCTTCAGCCAATCTGACAATCCCTGATTGTAGAAGAAATCACAACACTATGAATCTAATTGCCAAGTAACCTGCTACCTCTACTGACTCCCTTAGATTGTAGACACTACTTCAACAACTTAGATTTGACACATTGGAAGGAAAATAACACGAGTACTTGCTTCTTGAAAGCTGGAACTCACAGTTGACTTCTATGAAAATTTGAGTGTGTTTGCTTTGGAAGTGTATGACTCTTTTGTGATTTTCGATACTAAGTATTCTGCCTTTTGTGATTTTCGATACTGAATATTGCTGGATTCTCTGAAAAATAACTTAACCAATTGTGCTTCATATAAATAAAAAACATATCTTCAGATATTCTTTCAAAATAACTGGCCAATTATATCTGTTGGTTCCTTCCCGCCACAACTCCTGAATTCCACAATACCTCACTTTATTTTTGTAACAAATCTTTTTAATTCTCTGATCAAAATAAATTAAATTCTTCACCGTATAATTTTCCTGATTAAATCTGGACCATTGGTTCTTCATGCGCTAGTCCACATCTAGACCATCCTAATTGATATGCTGTGATCCTCCGATTTCGGCCTTCCCTGGACCACACTTCTTGACCCTCTGATCTTCTGATTTCGGCCATCCTGGATGCGCACTTGATATGCTATAATCCTCTGAACTCGGCCTTTGCTGGACTATACCTTCTGTCCCTCTGATTTCGGCCAACACTGGGCCATGGTCTGATCTTCTGATCTGGACCATCACTGGACCAAATAATTAATTCTGAACCATTGATCTGGAAACCTTCCCTCTGATCTGGACTAATTCTGAACTTGGTCTGGAATAAACTGAAATTAACTTGAACAAAAAATTATTTCAGTCTGGACATTTTACCTTTAATTTTGGACCAGGTCTGGATTGATTCTGGAATTCATTTCTTCTGGTCTGGACTTAGTTTCATGCCCTGAATCATGTTATCTTATTGTCTGGGTCAAATCTGGATTGATTCTCTTGTTTGGATCTTTAAACATAGCTTCTGGTTGAGTCTGGAACAAGTCTGGGCAGTTTAATATTTCACTGCCAGGCCATCTTCTGGTCAGAATAACTTATGGAATAAATTTGATATTTGATTCCTCTTGGTTTGGAATAACTCTCCTCCTGGCAGGCTTTCCACCGGTATGATCCATGTTTCCTTCTGATTTTTCTTCCTTCTGATATTGGCCTGCAAAGATATCTTCTGGTGATGTTTTGACATCCTGGAATATCTTCTGGAAATTCCAGAATTCATTTTCCTTTGATCTTCTGCTTCTGATTTCTTCAGTTTCTGGTGGCATTTAATTTAATAATTCAAGGTACAAAATAATTTTACATTGAGTGCTTTTGTAAACATCAAAATCCTAATACTTAGAACCAACTTGGTTCCCACAATCTCCCCCTTTTTGATGATGACAAAACCTTAACTTATTTTGCTAACTTATAACGCGAAAACTTTGAATTACTCCCCCTCAGACCAATCTCTCCCCCTAAGTCTGATACTCTCCTTTTCAACTCCTTCTTTGTTCTCTATTTCTTTTCTTCTCCTCTCATTTTCAACTCCTTCTTTATTCTCTCTTTCTTTTTTCTCTCTTCACATTTCCTCTCCTTTTCAACTCCTTCTTTTTTCACTCTTTGTTTTTCTCTCTCCCTGTTTCCTCTCCTTTTCAACTCCTTCTGATTTCACTCTTTCTTTCTTTTTATCTCTCCTTTTCTACTTACTTATTTCTCCTTTCTCTCTCTTTCTCTCTCCCCCTTTTTGTCATCAGCCAAAAAGTGGTCCTACTATTTTTGTATTTTTTTTTCTCTGTACAAATTGCAGAAAGTAAAGACATAAAATAAAATAACAGTAAATTTTAAAAACTCCTAAGATGACTACTTGAGCTAGTCATATATGGTGGTCATGCTGAGATGCTTTTTAATGAACTCGAACCTATCTTTTGGTAATGCCTTGGTGAAGATATCAGCGCATTGATGATCAGTGTCCACAAACTGTGAACTGCATCCTGCTAAGAAAGTGCAGTTGCCACTTGTACTTTTCCTTTCCAACTTGTCTCCAGCATAGTCGGAATTACAGAAACCTCTGAGTTTGTAGGTGGCGGTTTTCTTGTATAACAAGGTAAGGTTGGTGGTTCCTTTAAGGTATCTCAGAATTCGTTTGACAGCAATTAAATGGGATTCCCTAGGGTCAGCTCGAAATCGGGCACAGACACAAACACTAAACAAAATGTCAGGTCTAGAAGCAGTTAAATATAGAAGGGATCCAATTATACCTCTGTATGTTTTCTGGTCTACCTTTTGGCTGGTTTCATCTTTCTCAAGTGAGCAGGTTGGGTGCATAGGGGTGGCCATAGGCTTACAGTCACTCATCTTGAACTTTTTAAGAAGTTCTTTGGTGTATTTAGATTGGTGAATGAGTATACCTGATTTGCCTTGATGAATCTGAATTCCCAGGAAGAACTTAAGTTCTCCCATCATGCTCATTTGGAACTCTTTCTGCATTAGGTCAGAAAACTCTTTGCACAAAGTGCCATTAGTCGATCCAAATATGATATCATCAACATAAACTTCAATAATCAGAATATCAGTTTTAATGGATTTCCTAAATAGAGTATTATCAATCTGGCCTCTATTAAATTCATTCTTAAGCAGAAAGTTCCTAAGTCTGTCATACCATGCCCTTGGTGCTTGTTTTAAACCATATAAAGATTTCTTAAGTTTAAAAACCTGGTTTGGAAAATCAGAATTTTCAAATCCAAGGGGCTGTTTGACATAGACTTTCTCACTTATGTAGCCATTTAAGAATGCACTTTTAACATCCATTTGATACAGCATTATATCATGATTAGCAGCGAATGATAAAAGAATTCTAATTGCTTCTAATCTGGCCACTGGAGCAAAAGTCTCAGTGTAGTCTATACCTTCCTATTGACTGTATCCTTGAGCTACAAGTCTGGCTTTGTTCCTTACCACTTCACCTTTTTCATTGAATTTGTTTTTGTTCCAATAATGTTTTTGTTTGGTCTGAATACCAGATCCCAAACATCATTCCTTTGGAATTCATTCAGCTCTTCTTGCATTGCAAGTATCCAACCTTCCTCTGCCAAAGCTTCATCAACATTGGTTGGTTTGCATCAGCTTCTGGTTCTGGATGATCTGTAACAGCTTCTAATTCTGATAAATCAGCTTCTGGTTCTGGTGAATCTGTAACAGCTTCAGATTCTGGTAAATATCCAGATTTCTCTTCTGACTTATCTTGGCTGTTTCTGACTTGATTAGATTTATCTTTTGAAGTTTTGTCATGTGTTGCTGACTTGATTGTATCCTCTACCTTTCCAGGTACTTCTGTTTCTTCTGCTCCCTTTGGTTCTGGTGAACCTGCACTATTTTTATCTTGCTTTGATTTGTCAAGATCAAGCAGTTTGTCATATTACATAATGCAAATCAAATAATTTAAAATTTAACTCAATACAGTCAAACCATTAATTCTGCTTCTGGTGGTTTCTGCTTGTTTTTGAAACCACTGGAATGCTGTTTCTACTGAGGTGTTCAATTCGTGTGAATCACCTGGTTCCTCTGACAGTTTGAAAACCTGCAGAATACTTATCTAGCTTTGATTTGTTAAGATCAAGCTTCTTGTTATCACAGTAAATCAAATAGTAATAGTATTTACAGCAAGATGTAACCTCAGTTTTACTCTGAAAATCCTCTTGCTTCTGATTTTCATATTCCTAATCTATATGTTCTGAGATTACATGGTTTGGATGAGGGAATTTGAATTCCCTTCCTGGTTTGTAGTCTTGATGAATCTCACTGGAGAGTTTGAAGAACTCTCTTGATTCTGATTCTTTAATTTCTGTTTTGGCTCATACACCATATTCCTCTGGTGATTCTGGAACTTATGGTGATTCTGATAATCATACTTATTTTGATAATTAAAGTAGTTCTGATGATCATACCTCAACCTTTGATATTGATACCTGTTCAGGTTCTGGTTCTGGTATTGATTATGATTCTGATTCTGGTTCCACTGTTGATTCTGGTTCCAGTTTCTGTGCCTCCAGTTCTGGTTCTGGTTCCAGTGTTGGTTCTGGTTCCAGTTCCTGTACCTCTGATACTAGTTCCAGTTTCTGTGCTTCTGGTACTGCTTCCAGTTCTGGTTCTGGTTCCAGTTCGTGTTCCTCTGATACTGGTTCCAGTTCTTGTTCTGATACGAGTGATATCCATGATATTTCTTATTCCTCCTATAACTATGGTTCTGGTTCTTCTAGGTATTGTGTTGACCAGTTCTTCTCCTACCAGAGTCACTTTGCTTCTGTTTGGTAGATGTTGGAACATAAACCTTCTTCTGCTTGTGCGTTGCCAACATCCATTGTCCAGGCACCATTGTTGGTGTCTCTTTCTGGTTGCTCAGAATATCTGCAACATAGACAATTTGATCTTTTGGTACCCAGAACTGATTGGGTCCAGGTTTGTTAGTTGTAACAACTCTCTGATCTTGTTCAGATTTTACCATTGGACAAGATAATTCAGAGTGACCTTTCTTGGCACAAACACTACATAAAACATCAGAATGAACAGCTTTATTTTCAGTAATTGTTTATGTAAAACCAAGACCTCTTTTTCCAGAATTACTGTTTCCATAAATCATAGATGCATTTTTACTTCTTTCCATTCCATTGGAAATAAAGTTTTGAAAAACTTGCTCATGCATATCAGATTAACAAACAGTTTCAGAAGTGGAACAATTATTACTTTTCAGAGTTTGGTTTTCAGATTTGAGTCTTGCAACATCAGTTTTAAAATTTTTGTTTTCAGTTGCATACTCAGAATTTTGATTCTTTAAAACTTGGACTTCTTTGGTTAGATTTTCCTTATCTTCCCTAAGAGTTTTCAGTTTTAAAGACCTTTTATTGTTTGCATTTAACAAGTCTTTTAAAGTCTCAATTAATTCAGATTTAGACAGATCAGAAAATACCTTTTGCCTGTTTTCCTTCTGGAATTCGTACCTTTATGACGTCCAGAAGCAGACTTGATGTGAGCTATCTTTGCTGTTTCTGCTCTTCTTCATCAGAAGATTCTTCCTCTGATTCTGATACATCCCAGGCAGCCATCAGACCTTTCTTTCTATATCTGGAACTCTTTTTGTGCTGTTTTCCTTTTTCCAGATTTGGACATTCTGACTTGATATGTCCAGGTTCATTGCATCCATAACAGATGATGTTCTTCTTGTCAGATTCTTCCTTGTTGTTTCTTCTGGGAACCTCTCCTCTTTCTGTTTTCCCAGATCTTAACCATCTTTTTGGTTAAGTAAGCCATATCATCACAGTCACTGTCACTATCCTCTGATTCTGATACTGCCTTTGCAGCTTTCTTCTGTTTCGATTTCAGAGCCTGATTCTTCTTCTTCTTAGGTTCATCTTCTTCCAGTTCTATTTCATGAGACCTGAGTGAGCTGATTAGATATTCCAGCCTCAAGGTACTCAGATCCTTAGCTTCCTGTATTGCAGTAACCTTTGGTCTCGACCTTTTTGGTAGACTTCTCAGAATTTTCCAGACATGATCTTCAGTGGTATAGCTTTTGTTTAATACGTTCAGTCCTGATACCAAAGTCTGGAATCTGCAGAACATTGTGTCAATGTCTTCATCCTCTTCCATCTTGAACAGCTCATACTTTCTGACCAATATGTTAGCCTTTGTCTGTTGAACCTGCTTGGTTCCTTCATAGGTCACAACAAGACTATCGAATATACTCTTTGCTGTTTCTTTATTTGTGCATCTATCAAATTCCTTGAATGTCATTGCACTGACCATGATGGTTCAGGACTTGTGATGAAGTCTGTGTAGTCTGATCTGATCTGGTTTCATATCATCCAAGTCTAGTTTCTTAGTTGGATCTTTTGGATCAGTAGGTGCAGTGTATCCTCTGACTATCATCTTCCATAATTAAGGATCTTGAGATATGACAAAACTTCTCAGTCTATCCTTCCAATACTCAAACCTTTCTCCATCAAATATTGGTGGTCTGTTGATGTTGCCTCCCAATTCTTCTGACATATTGAACCCCTTGGACCTTTCCTCAAACACTGTTAAGTGCTCAGCCTTGAGACCGGGCTCTGATGCCAATTGAAGGTGCAAACATGAGAAGGGGGGTTGAATTGTGTTTGACTTAACTTGATTACTTTTCCTATTTTTATACTTTTAAAACAAAACTTGATGTATAATTAAAAACAGAGTTAGCAGCGGATAAAAGTAAAAATAAAACTCACAGTTTTTATACTAGTTCACCGTTAACGAGGCTACGTCCAGTCCCTTCACCTTGAAGGATTTCACTAATTCAAACCTTGAATTACAACCTTTATACTGACCCTCCAAGTCAGTCTTCTCAAACAGTCTAAGAATCCTAGACTTCTTTGACGAATGCAACTCCTGTCTTCAGCCAATCTGACAATCCCAGATTGTAGAAGAAATCACAACACTATGAATCTAATTGCCATGTAACCTGCTACCTCTACTGACTCCCTAAGATTGTAGACTCTACTTCAACAACTTAGAGTACTTGCTTCTTGAAAGCTGGAACTCACAATTGACTTCTATGAAAATTTGAGAGTGTTTTCTTTGGAAGTGTATGACTCTTTTGTGATTTACAATTGACTTCTACGAATATTGCTGGATTCTCTGAAAAAATAACTTAACCAATTGTGCTTCATATAAATAAAAAACATATCATCAGATTTTCTTTCAAAGTAACTGGCCAATTAAATCTGTTGGTTCCTTCCCGCCACAACTCCTGAATTCCACAACACCTCACTTTATTTTTGTAACAAATCTTTTTAATTCTCTGATCAAAATAAATTAAATTCTTCACCGTATAATTTTCCTGATTAAATCTGGACCATTGGATCTTCATGCGCTAGTCCACATCTGGACCATCCTAATTGATATGCTGTGATCCTCTGATTTCGGCCTTTCCTGGACCACACTTCTTGACCCTCTGATCTTCTGATTTCGGCCATTCTGGATGCGCACTTGATATGCTATAATCCTCTGAACTCGGCCTTTGCTGGACTATACCTTCTGTCCCTCTGATTACGGCCAACACTGGGCCATGGTCTGATCTTCTGATCTGGACCATCACTGGACCAAATAATTAATTCTGAATCATTGATATGGAAACCTTCCCTTTGATCTCGACTAATTCTGAACTTGGTCTGGAATAAACTGAAATTAACTTGAACAAAAAATTATTTCAGTCTGGACATTTTACCTTCTGGTCTGGACTTAGTTTCATGCCCTGAATCATGCTATCTTATTGTCTGGGTCAAATCTGGATTGATTCTCTTGTTCTGGATCTTTAAGCATAGCTTCTGGTTGAGTCTGGAACAAGTCTGGGCAGTTTAATATTTCACTGCCAGGCCATCTTCTGGTCAGAATAACTTCTGGAATAAATTTGATATTTGTTTCCTCTTGGTCTGGAACAACTCTCCTCCTGGCAGGCTTTCCACCGGTATGATCCATGTTTCCTTCTGATTTTTCTTCCTTCTGATATTGGCCTGCAAAGATATCTTGTGGTGATGTTTTGACATCTTGGAATATCTTCTGGAAATTCCAGAATTCATTTTCCTTTGATCTTCTGCTTCTGATTTCTTCAGTTTCTGGTGGCATTTAATTTAATAATTCAAGGTACAAAATAAGTTTACATTGAGTGCTTTTGTAAACATCGAAATCCTAATACTTAGAACCAACTTGGTTCCAACAATTTCATCTTCCTTTTACCGGTGTTTTATAATCTCTGTGTTCCTAACTTAGGTTCCTAGCATTCCTCTAACCTCAACATCACAATCTTAAACTAGTGCCGTATATCGTTGCCGTTGTTTTATCGTCACCACTTCGTTGATTTGTGAAGACATGTCTGATTCTCAAGTTCTTTTTAACTGTTCATGATATTTGTTTCTCTATAATTAAAGTTGAATGTTTTCTGTGTTGATGATTTCTATGTTGATGTTTGCTGGAATTTTATTGTTTAAAATTTTACATTGTTAGATTGTTTGAAATAATAGAGAAAATATAAGTTTCTAGTTCTTGCCTTTCCCTATTATCTATATTTGATTTAGTTTTGTATACCACATACAAGATAACAGTTGCTTGTTGTTCCTTTATTTTGTGCATAATTAATAAATTAGACACTTACCTCCTTTTGCTTGATTCAAAATCCATTTTCATGACAATTTTTTAATCTATTAGACAATATATTGAGTCTCCACCATCAAGGACAGATCATTGGAGGCAAATAAAGAATGCATGCCCCAAATAATATATATATATATATATATATATGTATAATTGAATTGTATATTTTTTGACTATTTCTTTTTATATTTTTATAAAAAAGTATTGTAATTTAATTTTATATACTTCTATTTTAAACATAAACAAAATCAAATTCATTACATACGAATTTATATTAAATATATTTTAACATTACGCTAAAAATTGCCTTTTATAGCGCTTTTAAGTGCCCTAGTATCTAGTGTTGTAAAAGGATACAACAGCGCTATTGAAAATACAAAAAAGTGTTGTAATAGGTCCATATATAAAGCGCGCTTCTTATATTGGATTTACAGCGCTTTTTCAAACAAGCGCTGTAATAAGTCCATATATAAAGTGCACTTCTTATATTGTATTTACAACGCTTTTTCAAACAAGCGTTGTAATAGGTCCATATATAAAGCGCACTTCTTATATTGGATTTACAACGCTTTTTCAAACAAGCGCTGTAATAGGTCCATATGTAAAGCGTGCTTCTTATACTAGTTTTACAGCGCTTTTTTGAAAAAGCGCTGTAATAGGTCCATATATAGCGCGCTTCTTATACTAGTTTTACAACACTTTTTTGAAAAAGCGCTGTAATAGGTCCCATATACAGCGCGCTTCTTATATTAGATTTACAACGCTTTTTCAAAAAAGCGCTGTAATAGGTCCCATATATTGTTATTTAACTTAGATTTACAACGCTTTTTCAAAAAGCGCTGTAAAACGTTTAAAAAAGCTCTGTAGAAGAATTTTTATGGCATTTTTTAAAGAAGCGCTGTCTTTTTTATTACATATTATGAACATCAAATATCACATTCAGATTCTTCTTTTCAACATTAAAATTCACATCACAACAACAAATTCAATTCACATTCAACAATATCAATTACAAGTGTTTCATAGCAACAAATTACAATAAACTACAGTATGAATTACATATATTATCAGAACAAATTACATTCAACATATTCACAGTATGAATTACATATGCATAGAACAAATTGCATCATGACAGTAACAATATATTCACAGTATGAATTACATATTCACATAACAAATTACATCATGACAGTATATCAACAAATTAATTACAAATTATATAATGTTCATTTCGAGGACAAACTGGCACCATTCTTCTTTCATTTCTTTGAGATCATTTTCAGAGTAAGTTGGGTTGAAATTATCAAAATACTGAAGCAAAATAAGTTAGAATCAAATATATATATACATATATATAGTTTATATATGAAAATCAAAATATAATGAAAATAACGTACCGTTTCTGGAATTATATGTTTATTTAGATCTACAATCTCCTTCATGAACCTCATTATATAGTATCTGCAGTCTATGTTGTTAGTTTGACGCGGACACTATAAAATAAAACATGTACGCCAATAAATATTTATGTATGGATATTGTAAATGAAAATTTAAAGGCATATAATTAAGTTCTATAACATGTACGCCATGTGATGTTGTTTTACTTATTCTTCGACACTGAAGCACCCCTTTGAGCGCGGAAAACTTGCAGAACACTATCAAATAAATGTGATTATTATTCAATGACCAAACACATTATTTATATATGTAAGAAATAAATGAATATTACTTACGTGTCGAAGATGTTCTTTATATCACGGTGATTGTTGAAATGATCGTGCAATGGGTCTAAATAATCTACGATTTTAGAAGTCGCATTTATGGCAAACAAAACCCAATGTGGCCTACAACAACACAAATTTGGGTTGCAAATTTTTTTACATAACTCATAATATCATAAAATTAAATATATATAGATAAAGTATCTAATTACGTACCTTGAGTTGTATGGTGCCAGAAACATCTTGTCATTCTCTTTATTTTCTATAAGTCTATCAACTACATATTTATTTACATTATCTAGATCGAGTTTAAACATGGATAGTTTATGCGGAGATAAGAATGAAAATCTACTTGACAATTTCCGCTCGCATACCAACTTCTCATACAAAAACCTTCAAATAGAAAATTAGATTATAATATCAATAAATTAATGTGGCAGTGATGCAATTAAAAAGTAATATTTTATATCTTAAATAAAGTATTTATATTACCTGATGTATATGCTGATTACAGTAGCACTCAGCTCTTTATGATCGAGAAGTTCGTATATTTTCTCTTTGTCAAGTAGTTCTAAATACTCTTCTCCGAATATACTTTTTTTCCATGTCTAGCACACGTGTATCATTGTTGCTCTTCATATTCATCTTTGTTGCTTTGTCAAGACACTCATCAAATCGAGCAAGGCGTGGTTGACTTATTTTAGGAAGAGCAACTGATGATTTTCCTTGATCTTGTTTTTGCATTTTGGAAGGTTTATTTTTACCACGGACCTGCACCAGCGGTGCAGCGGGTTTATTTTTTGTTTGAATCTAAAAAAAATGAGGTTGATCAATTTGTTAGTTATTATAGTAAGCTAATCATTTCGTATACATGAATTGATGTATATGTAAAACCTTTTTTGGTGCCTTTTTTGGCGAAGTGACAAACTCACTGCGAGGGATTTTATCAACATTCCCTTTAGCAACAATCTAAAAAAATGTGAAATATAAAAGCGGAAAAATAAGTAATTACATATAATCAATCATAATCATACAACTAAACATACATAGCAATTAAAACATACCTCCTGATCAGTGCCACAAGATGTTTCGGCCATGCCACATAGCTACCTATTGCTTCTCCCAAAAGTTTCATATCTCGGTCGTTGTCGGGAATAGGCAACGGTGCAAGTGGTTCTAAAGCCACCACAAGTGAAACTTTAACATGGCCGGCAGGGATATCTTTGTTGTGCAATACTTCTCCCAAAGTATTGTACAATGTTCCTTTCCCAACCATGCGGGTAGGGGAAGACAAGTATAGGCAGCAACGTGAAACACCCTAAATTAAATCAACGGTTAATTCATATGTGAAACAATTAGGTTGAATGAATTTCTTATTTCGTTAAGTAATTAATTACCTTCGGTAGAATTTTAAGACCAATGTTGCAACTTCCATCTTCACTTTCTATTTGCATTTCACGTTGAAGTTGCTTTTCCTTATCTTTTTTAACCAAGTACGCAACTTGCTCCGATAGGATTTTCAGTGCTTCTTATACTTGATCATTTGAGGGATTTGTGCGCTTCTCATGTGAAAAATAACTTTTGGGAGTCACTCCAAATCCCTTACCCCTCACATGGCTAGAATATTCAGGAACATTGAATACCTTGCCCAGAATGTCCCTGCAGCTACCTTCTTTATTTCCATCTTGATTTTCAAGACTTTGTTCCAAATTTTCCTAAAATACATGTAGTATTAAAAAGATAAGTTCAATATCATTTTTAAAAGGCAATATTAAAAAATATTAAAGTGATAGTATACTTACACATTCTTGAACAACTTGTTGAACATTTTCGTTATCCACTATTCCATCTTTATTTAGGCGAGCCTCCTTTCACAAGATATGAGGACCCAATGGTTGATCGGATTTCGTATCTTGTAGCTGTTCATTAAGACATAAACAAAATATTAGTTATAAATTATAGTTTATAATCTAGCTAACAAAATGTATAAAAGTGATGTTTACTTACAATTTTTTGCTCTAAACGCGCATACCCCATACGCGATCTTTTGTATGGATGTACTGGGTATTTTGCTCGCTCCTGATTTGCTGTACTTATATTCTATATATAAATAAAAAAAATAACGATTGTGTAAAAAATATAAGATATGAATATGAATAAAACACACATACCACAAATGCAGGGTCTGAGCGTTTAGCAACAAAAGAGGTCCACTCTTCCAGTGTTATGTAGTGTTTGTAAATGTTTGGAGCTTCAACATTCACATCTCCAGACATGTCTCTCAGGTAACAAATCGACAGATGGGATCTAAATCCTCTGTGAATTTTACTGGAAACTCTAAATACGTAATTTTTACGCACATCTTCAATGTTGAAAGCGCTCTGAAAACCAAATAAATAAAGAGTTTGAATAAAAGTATTTCAATGGAAAAAATTATAATTAAGTAACAAAAAAGTGGAGTAAAAAAGTTGAATACTTGTACATCACTCCACAATATGTCTTTAGCATCCTTCAATGCTATGTCTCTCCAGTCATCGATTGTTATTGGGATACTTTGGCGAACAACAACACCGATATAGCTTACCATCATTGAACTATTGAGCTCAATCGGCTGGCCACTTTCATTCCATCCCACCTAATAAACTCATAGCTAGAGTGTAAGTGATTGCTTTCAAAGAAGAAAAAAGAAAAAAATCTAAACAAAAGTATAGTATATATACCTCAAATTTTATTCCAGTACTTCTTGCTATAATAACTTTTTGCATTATAGTTGCCCCACGCTTCACTTTGCCTTCATAGCCTTTAGCGTTGACAGCTTCATTGTTTACAACTTCAGTGTTTACAACTTCCTCGTTTTGATGACCTAAATCGTTGTTGGAATCCATTTATCTAAACATTTCACACAGTATAAGTTTAACATGAGTATAAGTTCAACATGCAGTTTAGTGACAACAACAGATTGAATAAATACAACATGCAATATAAGTTTAGTGACAACGTGATATGAATAACAATACCTATAGTTTACGGTTACGACATCGCAGAATTACAAATAGAAATCTCTTGTGCAACGAGAAGATATCACTAGGGTTCCACCGAGCGCTTTAAAAAACTGAACAAAAAGCACCTTAAAAACCTTTATGAACGTATGGATAGAACTTAGTGAAAATGGAGAATGATGAAAACAGATAGTACGTAATGAATATGGATAGAGAGAAGGGTTCGCACTAGGGAGAAGGGTTCATATATGGAGAATGGTTCGTATAGAGAGTACGTAATGATAAGGGTTTCACACTGCCAAGTTCGTAAAGGATGAGAATATACGTAATGAAGTAGAAAATGAAGAGGCGGTTTCTTATATTATCAGTTTACATAATATTATTAAAAACCCTTTTACAGCGCTTTTTCCAAAGAGCGCTTTAAAAGACTGTATAAAAAGTGCTTTAAATAGTATTTTAGAGCGCTTATATACACACTATATAAAAGGCGCTATATGAGCATTTTACAGCGCTTTTTATCCATAAGCGCTGTAAATGTTTTGTACTTGTATTTTATTTTGTCTTTTTCAGCGCTTTTTATTCATAAGCGTTGTAAATGTCTTGTAATTGTAATTTATTTTTTTGAAACCATTTACAGCGCTTATGGGCAAAAGTGCTGTAAATGTTTTGTACTTGTATTTTATTTTTCATTTTACAGCGCTTTTTCCCATAAGCGCTGTAAATGTTTTGTTTATATCAACTTATATGATGAGTTCAGATTATAGTTAAAAAGTTTATCAAATTGTCATCTCTAAAATAATTAAATAATATAATTAAAAAAATTATATGATGAATTATATAAGCATAAAATCAAATACTCAGTTCTGCCAGGTCAAGTTACATGAAATTTTATACAATAAGTACCAATCATTACATGACTTATATAAAACACATAAACACACTTAAGATGCCCTTCTTCTTTTCCTGGTGGGATACACATTTGTTTGTCCATTAACGATACAAAACGATGGATTAACCCAAATTCCCTCATCAGGATCATCTCTAAGATATAAACAATGATCAGTTGAATCAATTTCACATGGTTGTGATATTGCAAAGAAAATATCATTACCAACATCTTCAACGTTGTTGTTATCATCACTTATTTTATTGGTCGATAGGACAACAGGCCATTTATCATCAGTAGGATCAGTGACATAAAACACTTGTTGAGCTTGCGACGCTAAAATAAAAGGTTCATCTTTGTATCCCGACCTCCTAAAATCGACAAGCAAGAACCCTGACTCATCAATCCGAACGCCATTATTATTATCGACCCACTTGCAACCAAAGATGGGAACACGAAACATTGTGTAATCCAACTCCCATATGTGCTCGATAACCCCAAAATATGATAGATTTGCAAATATTGGGTTTTTGTCTATTGCACTTGAGATATGCATCGCTTCAGCTACTAGAGTGACTCCGCTATTTTGCATAGTGGTTTGTGTTGGAACCAAGTTGGTTCTAAGTACTAAGGATTTTGATGCTTACAAATGTACTCTATGTAAACTTATTTTGTACTTTGAATTATTAAGTTAAATGCCCCAGAAACTGATGGAATCAGAAGCAGTGATCAAAGGATTCCAGAAAAATTAATTCTGGAATGACCAGAAGATACTCCAGGAATGTCAAAACGTGACCAGAAGATATCTTTGATGGCCCAGATCAGAAGGAATAAAAATCAGAATGAAACATGGATCATACCATTGGAAGGCAGTGAAAAAGTTACACAGTCCAGACAAGTTATTCTGACCAGAAGATGGCCTGGCAGTGAAAAATTACACAGTCCAGACTTGACCAGAAGGTATGTTTATGAGTCCAGAACAAGAGAATCAATCTAGATATGACCCAGACAACAAGAGAGCATGATTCAGGGCATGAAACTAAGTCAAGACAAGAAGAAATGATTTCCAGAATGATCCAGACCTGATCTAAAATCAAAGGTAAAATGCCCAGACTGAAATATTTATTGTCCAGATTTAATTTCAATTTAATCCAGACCAAAGTCCAGAATTAGTCCAGATCAAAGGGAAGATTTCCAGATTAGTGGTTCAGAAATAATTATTTGGTCCAGTAATGGTCCAGATCAGAAAATCAGACCATGGCCCAGTGTTGGCCGAAATCAGAGGGACAGGATGTGCAAGTCCAGAAATGGCCGAGTCCAGAAGATTTCAGCATATCAGGCGCGCATCCAGGATGGCCGAAATCAGAAGATCAGAGGGTTAGGAAGTGTGGTCCAGGAATGGTTGAAATCAGAGGATCACAGCATAACAATCAATATGGTCCAGATGTGGACTAGCGCATGAAGATCCAATGGTACAGATTTAATCAGGAAATTTATACGGTGGAGAATTTAATTTATTTTGATCAAAGGATTAAAAAGATTTATTACGAAAATAAAGTGAGGTGTTGTGGAATTCAGGAGCTGTGGCGGGAAGGAACCAACAGATTTAATTGGCCAGTTATTTTGAAAGGAAATCTGAAGATATGTTTTTTATTTATATGAAGCCCAATTGGTCAAGTTATTTTTACAGAGAATCCAGCAAGATTCAGCTCGAATTTAAGCATTGGCAGAGGCCCTAATCTGCATCTATAAAATGAGGCTCAAGGCAGATTACTTAGGATCGAAAAATCACAAAAGAGTCATACACTTCGAAAGCAAACACTCTCAAATTTTCATAGAAGTCAATTGTGAGTTCCAGCTTTCAAGAAGCAAGTACTCGTGTTATTTTCCTTCCACTGTGTAAAATCTAAGTTGTTGAAGTAGAGTCTACAAGTTGAGAGTGTCAGTAGGGGTAGCAGGTTACTTGGCAATTAGATTCATAGTGTTGTGTGTTAAATCTAAGTTGTTGAAGTAGAGTCTACAATCTGAGGGAGTCAAAAGGGGTAGCAGGTTACTTGGCAATTAGATTTATAGTGTTGTGATTTCTTCTACAATCTGGGATTGTCAGATTGGCTGAAGACAGGAGCTGCATTCCTCAAAGAAGTCTAGGATTGTTAGACTGTTTGAGAAGACTGACTTGGAGGGTCAGTAGCAAGGTTGTAATTCAAGGTTTGAATTAGTGAAATCCTTCAAGGTGAAGGGACTGGACGTAGCCTCGTTAACGGTGAACCAGTATAAAAACTGTGAGTTTTATTTTTACTTTTATCCGCTGCTAACTCTGTTTTGAATTATACATCAAGTTTTGTTTTAAAAGTATAAAAACAGGAAAAGTATTCAAGTTAAGTCAAACACAATTCAACCCCCTCTTCTCGTGTTTGCACCTTCAGTTTGCTCATCTTGTTTTGTGGTATAAAATGTATTGCCGTTAATCACATAACCGGTGTAAGAAAAGACATGTAAACTCGGGCATTTGCTAGACACCTCAATCTATCTGAAATTGAAGCGGGGTCTATATCAAACTTTGAGCTAATGTGATTTTTTAGCCAAGGGATAAAACTTCGATTGTGCTGTCGTGTTATCCAATTTTTATTCCTGTTCATGTTCAAACTAGATAACTAATCCATGTGTATTGTAACATACGGTTGAACCTCATCATCATTGTGCAGAACATACAATTGTGCCTACTCCCGTTCTGTTCTTGATATAGTCATTACTCTCATTCCAATTATCTCTTCTCCTGTTATTCTTCTTGAATGACGAGACATAGGAAGTCCTATGGATTCAACATTGGATAGATATTCAGTACAAAATTCAGCAGCTTCTTCGACAATGTACCGTTCAGCAATACATCCTTCTGGTCGACATCTACTTTTTACTTACCCTTTTAATATTTTCATATATCGTTTTATCGGATACATCCATCTCATGTAAGCTGGCCCCCAAAGTTGTGTCTCCTTAACAAGATGAACAGTAAGTCGAACCATTATATTAAAAAACGAGGGTGGGAAATACATTTCAAGCTCACACAAAGTAACAACAATTTCCCTCTGCAATGTCGATAATTTCTGAGGATCGATCACTTTACTAGAAATTTCCTTGAAGAAGAAACATAATTTAGTTATTGCTCGTCGAACTTTTTCAGGTAAAATGGAACATATACCTATTGGTAGCAAATGCTCCATTAGGACATGAAAATCATGAGTCTTCAAACCTTTTAACTTGAGGTCTTTCATACAAACTAAAGTTTTTATGTTCGAACTGTATCCTTCTAGAACTTTAACTTCGTGTGGAAATTTACACAACAATTTTTTCCTTTCTAGATAGAGTATGAGCGGCTGGAGGTAGATATGTGCGATTTCCTTTCTTTACGGGACCCAATTCATTTCTTATTCCCATATCAACCAAATCCAATCTTGCATTGATGCCATCCTTAGACTTTCCCAGAACACTGAGTAACATTCCAATAACACTATCAAAGAAATTTTTTCCGATATGCATCACATCGAGAAAATGTCTTATATACAATAACTTCCAATATGGCAATTCAAAGAAAATTGACTTTTTCTTCCACCCAGTTTTGACAAGCTCTCCCGCAAATGGTTTGCCAAATTTATTGGTGAAACCTTGTACTTTTTCCAATATTTGATATCCAGTCGGTGCTTTTGGAGCAGTACCTTCCTCTGATTTTCCATTGAATGCATTTATCCACCCACGATAATGATGACTAAAAGGTAAAAATCTACGATGTCCAAGAAAGACGTTCTTCTTACAATGTTTCAACCACATCCAATCTGTACTCTCTTCACATATAGGACATGCACACTGACCTTTAATGCTATACACCGATAAATTTCCATATGCTGGAAAATCATTAATTGTGCCGAACAACATAGCCCTCAAATTGAAACATTCTTTCTTATACCCATCATAAACTTCCACACCTGACTCCCATAACTTTTTTAAATCTTCAACTAAAGAAGCCAAGTAAACGTCGATATTATTCCCCGGTTGTTTGGGTCCAAAAATTAACAGAGACAACATCATAAACTTGCGCTTCATACACAACCATGGAGGTAGGTTATAAATCAACAAAATCACAGGCCACGTGTTGTGTGATATGCTTTGAAGAGCATGTGGATTCATTCCATTAGTAGAAAGTGCAAGTTGTAGATTTCTTGACTCTCTACCGAAATTAAGATACTCGTGATCAATTTTTGCCCGTTGTGGAGAATCTGCAAGGTGTCGTAACTTTCCATCTCTAATTCTTTCATTTGCATGCCATGTCAGGTGTTTTGAATCTTCTTCACTGCGATAGATTCGCCTAAATCTTGGTATTATAGGAAAATACCACACGACTTTTCCTGAAGTAGATTCTTTCTTCTTATATCGAGAGACATTGCATTTCGGACACGCCTTTAGTAATTCATATTCGTTTCGAAATAAAATGCAATCGTTAGGACACGCATGAATCCTTTCGTAACTTATGCCAATAGAGCACACAATTCGTTTAACCTCGTAGGTTCGACTGGGAAGTTCATTATCTTCTGGCAACATATCTTTTAGGAGTGTTAATAATTCTATGAAGCTTTTATCAGACCATCCATTTCTCGCTTTTAAGTTGTACAACTTTAGTATCGCCGAAAGTCTTGTGAATTTAGTACATCCATTATATAATGGTTTCTCTGCATCACTCAACAAACTCTCAAACATTTTAGGACAATCTCGAAGATCTTCTTCAACTGCTTTTGCAATATCTTCAACTCGGTCCTGCTCATATGTATCTGTTTCGAAATAATCATTTGAATCATATGTCGCATCATTGTCAAAATAAGTGTTCCCTTTTTTTTCTCACCATGTTTTATGCAACATGTATAGCTTTTATCAATTCCATGCCATACTAAATGTCCTTCCAATTCATCTGCTCTAACGCGTTTTCAAAAACAACATTTTAAACAAGGACAAGTGATTCGATTTGGATCTTTTGCATTCTTCACTGCAAATTCAACAAACTCCTTCACTACATTTTCATACTCTTTTGACAATTGATTGGCAGACATCCATTTCATGTCCATTTTAATTATATGACCCATATGAATGCAGTAAGAACAAATCAATCTATAACAAATTTATCAATATATAACATTATATATATATATATATATATATATATTTGCATACAAGTTATATATATTTCAAAACATAACAGAACAGATCGAACAGATTTTATATGATTTATCATGTAAGAATTTATGAATGCAACTTATGAATGCAGTATATATGAATGCAGTGTTACACAAATTTATCAATCTATAATATCATACAAATCTATAGTATATATAGACTAATATTGGAAAATGGAAACCAAGGTCCAAGGTCATGCATACAAGTCTGATTTCAAAACAGAACAGATCGAACAAATTTCAAAACAGAACATATTTATCATCTAAAATTTTATATGGTTGATCAGGTAACAATTTATCAGTTTTAGAGACAATAAAAAATTAATAAATTAATACAGTACCTGAGACAACAATCACTCAGTAAAAATGGGCGCAAAGTAGAGGAGAGGAAAGTTCGTAATAGGGTTCGAAGGGATAGAACATATTAAATATGTTTTTATTTATTTATTTATATATAACTTTTTGTCCATACGCGCTGTAAAAGACTTTTAAAAATTAAATTTCAAAACATTTACAGCATTTACAGCGCTTCTAAAAAAAGCGCTCTTAAAAGCGCTGTAAATGTAGTGTGTAGGCGCTATATTTTAAAGCGCTTTTATCCGTAAGCGCAGTAAACTGCTTTTAAAAATTAAATTTTACAACATTTATAGAGTTTACAGCGCTTTTATACAAAGCCCTGTAAATGTACCGCTCTAAACTTTATATGAGAGCGCTATATTTTACAGCGCTTTTGCGCGAAGCGCTCTAAAAGCGCTGTAAACATTATGGGAAATCGCTATGACCCTACAACAACACTTTTCTGTAAATCCTAAACCATTCATGACCCTACAACTGCGCTTGTCAATAAAGCGTTGTTGTATCCTCCGTTATTTTTAAAATATTATACAACAGCGCTTTTAGTTATTAAACGCTTTAAAATGTGCGCTGTAAAAGGCCATTTTTGGCGTAGTGTAACTTTTATTTGTATTTAAAACTAGAGGGAAATCCATCTTTAGTCCGGTCCCTCTACACCTTCAATCATAAGCATTCGTGTTACATTCCAATGCACCATCAATCTATTGTTACATTCCCGTGGGTTGACTGCCAAAAAAAGATGTTGGCATTTATGAGTGTCAATTTGTTGCAACCAATAATTTCAACTTTTTTTTTGTATGTAATGTAAACATTTGAAACAAAATCTAATTATACCTTTAACTACTACAACTAGTTGCGTGCTACTTTTAATCAATGTGACATATATAAGGTGCACTCTTCACTTCTTGTTGCCTATAATTTGACATTTTCACCACGTAGCTCCAACAACATTTCAATCGTCATGTTGCCAATTTGCCAAATCTAAGGCTGGCGTTGTTGGATTTTTTTTATTATTAAATGTGCGTAGTTGCCAAATTGGTGCGTAATTGCCAAATATCTGCGTAGTGGATATTATACCTACTTAATATTTTTGTGTAATCCAAGACATTATGTCGTGTAGTTAGTATAGTTACCATGACATATGCACATAGTATTCTGAAAGCAATATTTGAAAATAAAATTACCATTTAACATGTTACAAATTGGAGTATTACAAGATATATTTCAGTTAGTTTGGTCAGGGTTATCGAGTTTGAACTTTGAGAGTACAACAATATTAGATTTTTTAGAAAATATTATGTTCATGTGACCCTACTCACTCAAGGATCGCAATACTCAATTTATATATATATATAAAAAAAACTAACATGTTGTAAGTTTTATGCTATGGTTAACCCAAAATATATAGGAAAAATAATTTACTACTTTTTATTTCTTTCAAAATAGCCATATGCATGCAGCCTACTTGATCCTCATCAAAAGAAATAAGCTTGAAACTAATCCTAACTTGATTTCCCACAACCATATTGATTAAAGGAAATTAAGCTTGCTGCATTAGAGTCATAATCAAGACGGCGTTAGCTGTTACATTTAATTCTATATTACTTAGTCTTAGTATGATGTATATAGGTTAGATGACTTAGTCATCGTTGACTTGGTCTTACTTGTTAGTTTGTTATTCTGTTATATCAGTTAGCTTATTTTATTTTTCATTATTCAAAGTATAGACACAATTGTAATTTCCACTTTTATGATTAAGAAGAATGAGGTATTTCAGTAAACCATTCATTTCATAACAGTAATATGGTATTAGAAGAAATCTCAAATTAAACATATCTCATTACTTCTGCATCAATGTTTCCCCTTCTCAGTTTCTCAACCTTGGCCGATGAATCTGAATCCGATAACACAACTACCATTATAGCCATTGCAACTCCAGACGCAACCCAAAATCCACAAAGCCCATGTTACCTTCATCTTGGAGAAAATCTCGGTTTCATTCTCGTCGTGCCTCCACTAAATAAGAACAACTACTACAATTGGAGTAAATGCATGAAGCATGCTTTGTCATCCATGAACAAACTCTCTTTCATCAATGGCTCCCTCAAACAACCACCATCTTCAGATCCCGACTTCGAGTTATGGTGTTGCAAAAATATGGTTCTTTCATGGATCACGTACACCCTTTCCCCTCATATCACTCAGAGTATTATCTGCTTCGACAATGCCTCTGATATCTTCAAGACATGTTTACCAAAGGAAACTATACTTTCGATTTTCGTAATTACTCAAGGATTTACGTTCCATCAAACAAGGTGATAGATCCCTTTATCAATATTTCAATGATCTCAAATTTACCTGAGATGATTTTGATGAATCCTCTAATGAAGATGAAGAACAAGTAAACATGGCTCTTATGATAGACATTCACTTTGACTCTGACAGTGAATCCGTTGACGATGAAGTTGAGAAAGTTCATGACAAAAGAACTTGTCGTATGTTGAAGACATGGAAAGACAAGACACCTTTCAGAGCTAACAAACCAGGACCCAACCAGATGTGGGTACCTAAGGACAAAGTAACAAAAATAATCATCCTTTGCTTCAAGGAACATTGAGGCCATTTTTAGACAACTTTAATTTTTGCACATTGATTTAACTAGTCTGCAAGGAAACCCTCTGTATGTGGTAAAAAGTATGGACTTGTTATTGTCGATGACTATTCTAGATGGACATGGGTAAAATTTCATAAAACACAAGGATGAGTCACAAAGTCTTCAGTACTTTATGCAAACAAATGCAAAATTAAAAAATTTTGTATCATAATAATTCGTAGTGATCATGGTGGTGAATTTGTAAATAAACCCTTTGAAAACTTTTGTGAAGAGAATGGTATTTTACATAATCTTTCATCTCCTATAACACTTGAACAAAATGATAAGAGGATCTTTAGATATCTAAAAGGTACTACTAATCCTGGTTTGTGTTATAAGTCATCCTTTAAGTACAGGTTAGTAGACTTATGTGATGTTGACTATGCTAGACACAAGATAGAAAGTAAAAGCACCAGGAGACAGTGTACATTCCCTGGTGAGAATCTAATATCCTGGTCAAGCAAAAGACATGAGACTATTGCTTTGGCAACTACAGAAGCATAATATATCTCAACGCCTAGTTGTAGCACTAAGTTGTTATGGATGAAGTATCAACTAGAAGATTTCAAAATCAATTAGAGTAACATTTCTATCTTCTGTGATAATACCTCAACTGTATGTTTAATCAAAAATCTTATTTCACACTCAAGGGAAAAACATATAGAGATTAAACATCATTTTATAAGGGATTATGTCCAAAAGGGTATTTTAGACATTAAATCCGTTGACACTAATCATTAGAAGGCTGATATTTTCACAAAACCCCTTGTTGAGGACAAATTCAATTTTATAAAGAAAACATTTTTTTTTATCAAACAAGGATGTTGAAGTCTCCGTATTTTTTCCTTTGATAAAATAGTGTAAATGGTTAAATGTATACATGCTCTACCTCTTATGAAATTGAATTTACTTGTGCCTCTGGTCTACTATATTAATATGAAGTAGGGTAAATGGTTAAATGTATATATGCTCTACCTTCGATTAATATTAATATGAACAGTTTTCTTGTAAGTTGTTCATGGTCTACGATACTCTGACAAGTGTTGTTCATGTGCGTTTATACGTGTGTGATAGTTATGGTTTTATAAATATAAATGGTTTCACGATCACTCACATCCCTCACGTATTCCTACACTTTTTCTCTTTCTCTCTAAAAAACTCTGAATCTTTGCGGCTTTAATTGTTTCAAGTTCATCGTCAAACCCTACACTCAGTAACGTCTCTTATGTTCCTATTCGATCAATGGGAAATGCATTTGATTTTATTGAGGACTTTTCTAGTGTTGGTTGGTCTTAATACTTTATCTTAGAACAAAATGTGGCTTTGGATGTTCTAGTCAAGGAATTTTAAAGATTTGCTTATGCAAACAAAGACAGAGAAGTATCAAGTACAGTTAGGGCTTCCAATCAAGATCACTCAAGAATCCCTAGCTGCCAATACAAGATGTCTAGATGAAGGAATGTTGATTGAAAATGGCTATGAGTCAAGGGTTGGCTATTTCAAGATTAATAAGGAATTGTTTGAACATCCTCAGGTAAATTCCAAATCAGTCCACCAAAACCTAAGTAAATGATGCTTTTTAAGATTCTAATTGGATGTGTGGTATCAAAACGTGGGTCCGTCGACCATGATATCAAAGACCACAAGGGTATGATGTGGAATATCTCCTAAAGTATCAAGACGAATGTTCCAAACTTGATTTTGGAACACGTGAGGTCATGTGTTATCAACTCTAGGTCAGGAAAGATCTGAACAATCCCTACCCTAGACTCATTATTGCAGTATCGATGAGAAATCCCCTCATTCCAACTCTAGAGGAAGTAGAAGGAGCTATTCAAGTGGAACATTTGGTTTCAACATCTACACCAGTGTTCAACATCTCCAATGTCATAAGATGTGACTGATCTCTTCTAAGGAATGCATTTGACCAAGTGGTGATATTTGACCAAGTGGCTCTCAGGACATTCCCTTTGTGGTTGAAGACTTTTATGCTCTCATATTTGAGAAGACATTAAAAAATTGGTTAGGAGTATGTGAGTATGTGCTAGTCTGGCCAAAAGATGGCTCCAGTCTGCCTCCCTCTACCTAATGTTGCTCAAGTTTTTGAGAAAAAGAAGAAAAGAGTTATCAAGACAATTAGTGTAGAAAACGACGAGGAAGAAGAAATAGACGCCAATGAGGACGAAGCATACCTCATTCTGAGGAAGAAACATAAGGTAACCTCTAACTCTGAGCAAACTACTTCTTCTCCAAATTTTGGCAATACTAGTAGTAATGAACAAGCTGCACCATTACTTAGTTTCCCACTCCTCTGACTCTGCACCTAATACCCTTGCTAACTTTGACTCCGACACCTTGGATGAAATGTTTGAGGCAACCTTAGCAGAACACTTTGCTATGCTAAGATATAGATCACATCACTTCTTTCTCAAGACCAACAATCCAACCCCAACACCATCATATATTCTCACCAACCCTCAACAAACACCTACACTCTCCTCCCTTGCTTCTGACACTACCTCACCCAAGTTTGTGAATCCCTTTCACCAAGCAGCTAAGACAACAACTCATGTTGTCATTAACTTAGTCTCTAATACATCTTTAGAAGACTCTTCTGCTCCTCCTCACCCTTTTTCACTCTGAACCTACAACCTCCACCATTTCTCTAGACCTCATTCCCTTCACACATTCTACTCTCTAGCTATCCAAACCTAGACTCATTCATTACTTCTCTTATTGCAAAAATAAATTTAATACCCAATAGGAATGCTAAGAGTTTGGACCCTAATGATGTTTCAAACCAGTGGAACAAAGGCCTCTCATTTCTCACTAATTGGATAAGGTACAATATGGAACATGGAATGCAATAGGCCTCCATGAATGATGGTGCTTTTAAACAAACAGTTGAGATCCTTTATTTATTGGTCTTTCCACTTTAGAATGCCCAGAGCAATCAGTCCATAAAGATACTGACAACCACGTTAGAAGGGACATCAAGGGAATACCCATCTCGATCTAGTGGTGTTCATCTAGAACTCCCAATGGTTAATCCCTAAGCACCTTTGCAGTTTCCTGTTCTCGTTCCATAGATTGAGATACCTTCCTTTGATGTTTCTACTGTTGCTACATCAGAATTTGCAGAATCTTCCTTGGATGATTCTTCCCAGTATGTCAAGAAGGAAAACTTTGATCGCTTGGAAGCTAAGAATGAGATGTTCATGGAACAAACAACAAAGAATTCAGAGAACATTCAAAATACCCTAAGTATAATCTTAGCTAGGCTGACCCCAAATATGTAGTTCCCTATATTTTTATTATGGTTTGTTTGTTTGTAATCTTTCTTTTTTCACTCTTTTTGTCTAAGGACAAAAGGGGGGAGAATATGTTTTGAGAAAACTCTTAATGAAAATTATTTTGATGAAATTGGTCATTCTCCATTTCAAATTAATTTCATTTACTAACGCTTATCAATTAGCTTGTCAGAATATCTCTCATCACTCTAGCATTTAAACATGCATATATTATGGTGGAGTGTTGCTGGGATATTCTATGTTAATTTTTTATTTCATTAACATTACAATTTTTCACAAAAATAGATGTTTTTCACCATCAAAAAGAGGTTGATTGTTAGAACCAAGTTGTTTGAAGATAACAAATTATTTTTGTGGGAATAATTTAGAGCACTAATGTTATGTTTACGTGTGCAGTTTCTAGATTAATTTATTTTATATGAATTTATGTTGCATCCTCTTATGTATGATCTAAGTTAAAGGAACACCAAGACTTTGCTTTGAAATTCGCATTCTAAGTCTGATGAATAGGCTCTAAAACACGTCTCTAGTGATTCTATTAATGCAAGCAATGCTCTGATTAGTTTGGCTCTTATGAGTACAACAAGCACATGATCACTCTGCCTCTTATAAGTGTGATAAGCAAGTGATTGTATGACTCTGATAATCGCGTCAAGCATTTAATCTTCTAACTCTAATTTAAAGTCAACGCTCTAATGGAGGTTAACTCTCTGAAAATTCAACGCTATGAAAAAGACAAATTTGTGCATCCTCTACTAAACACCTTGAATCCATTATTTTCTTGAAGGTCTATGCGACATGCCCTAATCATGATGTCATCTACTTTCTCTGTTTTCGTATCAAAATACACATAACCAATTACAAGGACATATTTGACAAGGTTTAATGGCGAATCATTCTCAAAAGATTTGATACGAAACTTCATGAAACGTGTTGATTTCTTGCAATCAGGAAAATGGCCAAAAATCCTAAAGTTCTTTATAAAAGGAAGTGCAATCCTCATTGAAAAACAACAACGTACTATAATAAGCACAGTATAGTCATCGAAGCACTTTTGCTCTCAATCTTTTGTTTTTTACTAAGTGTTGAGTAATATTTTTGAGAGTACAACATTATAAACACCCTCTAGTTAGTGTTTTTCTTAGAGTGTGATAGTCATTGTTATAATCAACTTGTTAGAAAAAACTACTCAAGTTCCAAACCTTTGTATTCAACCTCGATAGTGGTGTTAGTTTGTCTTCAACAATATGGGGTTGTCAAATTGTATGAAGAAGACTTGGCTGGTATAGTCAATGTGTGATGTTCCTCAAAAGTCTGGGGTTTTTAGGCTGTATGAGATGACTGGCTTGGAGGGCCTGGTGTCATGTAATTGAAGTTGTTGAATGGTGGATTAAAACCATCTGAGTGAGGGGACTACTATAGCCAAGTTGGTGGTGAACAAGGATAAATTAGTTGTGTCACTTTATTCTTGCACTCCTTAGTTTTGTTATTGCTTCTAATCTAAGTAAATCATCAAGTCTGAACCAGTTTAATCAAATAATGCAAAAGTTATCAACGTAGTAAAACACAATTCAACCCCCTTCTCATGTTTGCCCCTTGACGTATCTATCTAGGTTTATTTTTTGGGAAGATCTCTGTTGACCTTGTGCAAGGAAGATGTGCTCATAATTTGTTTGGGATAATATTGAATCCCTGATACCTACTATATAAAAAGATCAATTCTGAGGAAGAATACACTACACAAAAACTTAGAAAATCTTACGAATGCTATAAATTCTCTAAGTATTCATATTCAAAACAAAGGAAGTCATTCAATTTATATTACTTAGTGCTCTTTTTTAAGTGTGTAATTCATTGTCATCATTCTTCTTAGAAGAAGCAACACAGAACCAAGTTTCACCCATTTGTAACCCATCCTGGTTGGCTATTTTGCCTCAACGACTTGTAGGTTTTTCACGTTGGAATTTGATAAGACTTAACTTGTAGGGTCATGTTGTAATGCCTCAATGGTTTGTAGGTTTCATGCTAGAAGTTGAGAAGAATGACTTGTATGGTCAGGTGTTGTAATTCAGGTTTTGAATTAGTGGATAAATCCTTTCGCGTGAGGGCACTAGATGTAGTTGCCATGCTGGTAGTGAACCAATATAAATTCTGGTGTTTTTTTCTTTGTTCTAATAATTCGTTTTATTTTGCCTCTATTCTATTATATCTGTTCTAGTATCTTGAACCAAATTTTTGAAAAGAAGTTTTAATAAGGAAAAACACAATTCAACCCCTCATTCTCATGTTTTTGCACCTTTAGGTGTTACCAAACAGCGCTTTGTGTTTTCCATGTTTCTAACTTTTAACTCCCTTTTTAGAATGTCATATATCACTTTCATTCTTTTAAATTTGCTCATATTAAGGGAGTGTTTTACTTTGAATAATATTTTGCGTATAATATATTTTAAAAAGAAAAATTGTTCACAAAAATAGATGTGTCATCATTAAAGTGGAGAAGATTGTTGGAACCAAGTCGGTTTGAAGAACAATAACCCTAAATTATGTTGAGGATAACAAAAATTATTTGTTGTAATAATGTATCGGGCTAATGAAAATGTTTATGTGTGCAGACCATTTGTTGAAATTTTTAAAGACTTTACATTGTATCCTTTGATGAATAGAGAATAAAAATGAAGAAGTCAAGGCAATGCTCTAAAGAATATGTTAAAGTTGTGTATGACTCTAATCAACTCGCTCTCAAGTGCACGTCTAATGAATCTGATTATACAAGCTAACTCTTATAATTATACGTCTAATAATTCTAGCAAACCAATTAATCATCTGGTCAACTCATCAAATTAACACTCTATCAAAGTCAATACTCCATTAACAAGTCAACTTTCTTAAGTCAAACATCTGATCTAGAACATTGAAGAAGTTAATATCCAAACATCCTCTACTCATTAAAATTGGACTTATCACCTAACTAAAGAAATCATGACATCTTTTGAAAATGTCTTCCTCTGGTATTCCTGTCCCTTCTATCAAGATATGCTTAATCAATTATAAAGATGTATTTGGACCCGTTTTTAATGTTGATTCAAGATCTTTGAAGATTTTATATGATCTATTATTTTACATGCGATCACAACGACAACCAAAAACCTTAATGGCTTTGAAGTTTCTCTATAAAAAGACTTGTGATCTTCACCTGAAAATAACATATATGAGAAACCTAATGTCTTCATATACAACAATCGGTGAAAAACATTGTATTATTTATGAGTGCTAAAAAACCTCAAATACATTTTGAGAGCGTACCTTGTAAATATTCTATTATGAGAGTTATTAAGAAAATAATCTTAAACACTCTTTGTAACTTAGCCCAATGGTGGATGCTCCCCTCAATAGCTTGACTATACTAAGCGAAAAGCTTAAGAATACTTGAACACAATTAGATTGACTAGTAAGTGTTCAGTGGTCATGTGATACTTTTGGTAATTAGTGGAATAAATCTTTCAAAGAGAAGGGATTGGGCGTAGTTATTGTGTTGGTGGTGAACCAGGATAATTTGGCTTGTTTTTTCCTCTCTTTATCACTTTATTTGCTTTTGCTTTATCACACTTTTATGTTATCAAAAGTTTTTAAAACCTTAAAAATACAATTTAAATCCCCCCTTCTTGTGTTTTTCTCTCTTCTCTTTACAGAGTAACATTCCTATTTTTTGTGATAATACATCTTCTATATGTTTAACTAAAAATCCAATTTTAAATTCTAGAGCCAAATATATTGAGATTAGACATCATTTCATTGGATACTATATTCAAAAGGGGATCATTGGATACTATATTCAAAAGGGGATTCTACACATAAAATTTGTTGAGTATGATCATCAATGGTTAGATATCATTACAAAACCCTTGATGAAGACAAATTTAGTTTTATAAAGAAAAATTTAAAAATTCACTTTATAAAGGAATGATCATTTGCTCTAAATAGCTTGTCTTTGGTAAAATGAACTTTATTAAACCTCTAGTTAAATAAACTATCATTTTTCCTCTAGTTAATTGAAGTTATGTTATGTCTCGAATGAATTTATTTTCATCTTGCCTATGGTATTCATATAATTTTCAAAATTTTGGCTGAACCAAATTTAAATATTTTTCTATGATTAAACAATTTTGATTACCCCTGAAACAATTATTTTGTGTGACTATTGGAATTCTGACACTTAAAGTTTCTCTCACCTATTGAGTTGAAATTGAAATGATTTGTGCATGGTTCAAGAACATTGATCACATTTGTCATCTTGTACATATTTTCATTTTCTTTAAATTATTTTTCTTAAATTTTATTTCAAAAATAAAAAATTCTTCTTTTTGAACAAAACTTCTAATTCTCTCTCTGATCCACTACCTTCACTTATTCTTTCTACACCTTTGAACCCTAAACTTTCATTGTGTCTCTACAATTTCTGTCTACTCAAAAACTACTTCAAGACCAACTCCAACAATGTCATGCAACGTTAATCAACTAAACACTAGGTTAAGAGAGAATTTTTTGATTCTTTCAGAAAATGGATTTAATGTCTTCAACGACTTATGTGGTAAGGGGCGGTTCAACTATTTCATTCTCAAAGAACATAAAATCTAAGATGTTTTAGTAAAGGCGTTATGGGATATGCTATTGCTTTAGACGAAGAAATTACAAGATGGGTGCTAGAATTCCGATAAAGATAAGTTGTTCCTCTATTACTTCCGTACAAAATTCTTAAATGAGGGAATTTAGTTGAAACCTTGTTTTGAAAGTATTGTCGAAGTGTTCAAAGTCAACAAAGAACTATGTTAAGATCCTAAGGTTAATACATGTGATGTGCAACTAAAACCCAAGTTTAGGGTGTTGTTCAAAATTGCTATTGGTTGCATTGTTCCAAAAGGTGGCTCTTTTGTTGAACTCTCAAGTGATAACCTTATACATTTGAACTTGTTATTGAACAATACACGTATCTGCTAAATCTTCATATGAAATTTCCAATTATGATTTTCTAAATGAACTAGGTGCGCCACTAGAAATTGCAAATGACTTGAGAAACTTTTAACCCTTAAATAGTGAACTCCATGAAACCACAACCATTCTTGCCATTCAATCCTCATCTCAACTACCAAACTAAACCTCTAGCTCACCTATACAACTACCCTCCAGTAAACTTACATCTGACCTAAACTCACCATCTCTCGAGAAACCTTTTACTCTTGCATTTGATATAGCAGCTGAAGTGATTAAAATCTAGAATCAGAAACATCTTCTACTGATACAAATTATCTTCCTCAAACTATACAACCTTTATCTTCTAATCATCAATGGGAAGATTGTATTTGCTTTGTATCATGCTGGATTATGAAAAACATGGAGTATGGATAAGAAGCATAAAATATCAGGTTAATTACTGCATACGTTGATGGTTCATTTAGTGAGATTGCATCTCCATGTATATGAACCTTTGGTAATTTCAATGTTTGTTTCACTTACAACATTGCAATTAGCTTCGGTTATTCCGCAATTGAGGTACCTCAGTTGGAAGCGTTGGAACCAAGTTGGTTCTAAGTACTTAGGATTTTGATGTTTACAAAAGCACTCCATGTAATCTTATTTTGTACTTAGAATTATTATATTAAATGCCACCAGAAGATGAATTACCAGAGGATAAAATCAGACCAGATGATACACCTCCAGAAGATACCAGATAATGCATCCAGAAGGTACCAGAGGATGCATCCTGAAGGCACCAGAGGATACACTAGGATGTCAAAACACCATCAGTGGATATCTTTCCTGGCCCATATCAAATGGAAGCAGAGTCCAGAAGGAGACCTGGACCAGACCAGAAGGAAGCCTGCCAGAGGGAGACTTGTTCCAGACCAGAAGGTATCATAAGTCAGACTTGGTACAGAATTAATTCTAAGTAAGAAACTAAGTCCAGACCAGAAGAAATGATATCCATATTTAATCCAGACCTGATCCAAATCAGAAGGTAAATGTCGAGATTGAAATATCGTATGTCCAGACTTAATTTCAGTTCAATCCAGACCGTTTCCAGATCAGAGCGAAGATGTTCATATCAATGGTCCAAATTTAAGCATCATGGCCCAGTGTTGGCCGAGATTAGAAGATCAGACCATATGGCCCAGTGTTGGCCGAGATTAGAAGATCAGAACGTGTGGTCCAGTATTGGCCAAAATAAGAGGATCACAGCAGATCAGTTTGTATGGTCCAGATGTGGACGGGAGCAGAAGATCAAACGGTCAAGATTTAATCAATGTATTAAAAGGATTTGATACCAAAACAAATTTAAGTCTTGTGGGAATTCAGAAGCTATTGGCAGGAAGAAAGATTTGATCCAGAATTAATTAAGATATGTTTTTAATTTAAGAAGATATGTTTTTTATTTAAAAAGATATGTTTTTTATTTACAAGAAGATATGTTTTTGCACCTTCAATTGGCATCAGAGCTCGGTCTCAAGGCTGAGCAGTTAACTAGTGTTTGAGGAAAGGTCCAAGGGGTCAACAACATGGCAGAATCGAAAGATGACTTTGGAGGCAACATCAACAGACCACCACTGTTTGATGGAGACAGGTTTGAGTATTGGAAAGATAGAATGAGAAGTTTCTTCATATCTCAAGATCCTGAATTATGGAAGCTGGTAGTCAAAGGATACACTGTACCTATTGTTCCAAGAGATCCAACTAAAGAACTGGACATGGAAGATATGAAACCAGACCAGAGCAAATTATACAAACTGCATCACAAGTCCAAAACCATCATGATCAGTGCCATCACATTCAAGGAATTTGACAAATGTACAGATAAAGAAACAGCAAAGAGCATATTTGACAGTCTGATTCTGACCTATGAAGGAAGCCAGCAGGTTCAAGAAGCAAGGGCTAACATACTGGTCAAACAGTATGAGATGTTGAAGATGGAAGATGATGATAACATTGATGGAATGTTCTGTAGATTCAAGACTCTGATACCTGGACTGAAGGTCTTGAAGAAAAGCTACACAACAGCAAATCATGTCAAGAAGATTCTAAGAAGCTTACCAACCAAGTGGAGACCAATAGTTACTACAATTCAGCAAGCCAGAGATCTAAATAACTTAAGACTTGAAGATCTGATCAGCTCACTCAATTCTCATGAAATAGAACTAGAAGAAGATGAACCAAAGAAGAAGAAGAATCTGGCCCTGAAGTCAAAACAAAAGAAAGCTGCAAAGGCAGCACCAGAATCAGAGGATAGCGACAGTGACTGTGATGATATGGCTTACTTAACCAAACAGATGGTTAAGATCTGGGAAAACAAGAAGAGGAAAGACTCCAAGAAGAAACATAACAGCAAAGGAAAGGAAGAATTTGACAAGAAAAACATCATCTGTTATGGATACAATGAACCTCGACATATCAAGTTAGAATGTCCAAATCTGGAAAAAGGCAAACAGCACAAGAAGGGTTCCAGATCAAAAAGAAGGGACTGATGGTAGCCTGGGATGTATCAGAATCAGAAGAAGAATTGTCTGATGAAGAAGAGGCAGAAACAGCAATGATGGCACACATCAAGCCTGCTTCTGGACTTCATAAAGGCACGGTTTAAGGAAGGAAAGCAGACAGAAGGAAGAATGATCAAAGCAGTTATTCAGGCAAGTCTGGAAGCACATCAAAGGAAGAAATTCTGGCTCTGATGGCTCATACCAACTCAAGTTCTGGATACAGCTCAGGTTCTAGAACAGATTCAGAAGATGAAGACAATGACGTATTTTCTGATCTCACTAAATCTGAATTAATTGATGCTGTAAAAGATTTTTTAAATGCAAACAGTAAGATGTCTTTAAAACTGAAAAATCTTAGGGAAGATAAGAAAAATCTGAACAAAGTAGTCCAAGTTTTTAAGAATCGAAATTTTGAGTATGCAACTGAAAACAAGGATTTTAAAACTGAAGTTGCAAGACTCAAATCTGAAAACCAAACTCTCAAAAGTAATATTTGTTTGTGAATCTGATATGCATGAGCAAATTTTTCAAAACTTTATTTCTAATGGAATGGAAAGAAGTAAATATGCATCTATGATTTATGGAAACAGTAACACTGGAAAGAGAGGTCTTGGTTTTACAGAAACTATTGATGAAACTAAAATTGTTCATTCTGATGTTTTGTGCATTGTTTGTGCTAAGAAAGGTCACTCTGAATTATCTTGTCCAATGGTATAATCTGAACAAGATCAGAGAGCTGTTAAAACTAACAAACCTGGACCCAATCAGTTATGGGTACCAAAAGATCAAATTGTCTATGTTGTAGATATTCTGAGCAACCGGAAGGAGACACCAACCATGGTGCCTGGACAATGGATGTTGGCAATGCACAAGCAGAAGAGGGTTTATGTTCTTGCTACAACAAGACAGAGGCAATCTGAGTCTGATTGAAGAAGGTCTGGTCAACTTAACCAGAATAAAAACCAGAACTGGAACCAGAATCAAAACAGGAACTGGAACCAGAACCAGAACTGGAACCAGTATCAGAAGCACAGGAACTGGAACCAGAACCAACACTGGAACTAGAATCAGAATCAGTACTGGAACCAGAACCAACACTGGAACAAAAGATCAAATTGTCTATGTTGCAGATATTCTGAGCAACCAGAAGGAGACACCAACCATGGTGCCTGGACAATGGATGTTGGCAATGCACAAGCAGAAGAAGGTTTATGTTCCTGCTACAACCAGACAGAGGCAATCAGAGTCTGATGGAAGAACGTCTGGTCAACTTAACCAGAATCAGAACCAGAACTGGAACCAGAAACAAAACTAGAACCAGAATCAGAACAGGAACTAGAACCAGAACTGGAACCAGTATCAGAAGCTTAGGAAGTGGAACCAGAACCAACACTGGAACCAGAATCAGAATCAGTACTGGAACCAGAACCAACACTGGAACTAGAATCAGAATCAGTACTTGAACCAGAACCAGAACATGAATTACCATAATCACTAGTTTCATCAGAACCACCAAAATCACCAGATTCATTCAAATCACCAGAATCATCAAGGTTATCAGAATCACCAAATTCACCAAAGTTACCAGAACCAAAACATGTTCTAGAATCATCAGAGGAACATGGTTTATCAACCAAAGCAGAATCAAGGAAACTACTCAAACAGGCCAGAAGTAGAACTATCTCTGATGGCTCGAACAGAAGCTGAGTTTGAGTCTGAGTCTCACTCTAACTCTAATTCTGAGAGAGAAAAAGCAAGGTCTGATCAGCAACACAAAGCTTGGTATCTTGACAGTGGATGCTCCAAACACATGACAGGAGACAAATCCATGTTTCTGAATCTGACCATGAAAAATGGAGGCAAAGTTTCCTTTGGAGGAAACCAGAAAGGTCAGATTATTGGTACAGGAACAGTTAGTAACAAATATTTTTCCCTTTCTATTAAAAATGTTCTGTTAGTAAAAGGTCTAAAGCATAATCTTTTAAGCATAAGTCAACTAAGTGATTGCAAACATGATGTCAACTTTAACCAGAAAACATGCAAAGTTGTTAGTCAACTTGATAAATCTGTTCTATTTACTGGCATTAGGAAAGATAATTTTTATAAGATTGATTTGTTTAGTCTTGCTAAGTTTGATGATAAACAGCTTGACTCTGTAAAGTCAAAGCAAGATGAGGAAATTGCAGGTGAACTAGAGGCACAGGAACCAGAAGCTGGACCAATAGCAGAACCTGAGAGAGATAAAGATGAAAGCAAGGAAGAAGAACATGCTGACTCTGAAGACAAGTCAGAGGAAAAGAATGGATGGAAGTACAAGTCTTCACATCCAGAAACTCTCATTATTGGCAGTGCAGTAGAACTATTGAAGACCAGTTCATCAAGTAGAGAAACCAGTCTGTTTAGTTTACTCTCAACAATTGAACCAACCAATGTTGATGAAGCTTTGGCAGAGGAAGGTTGGATACTTGCAATGTAAGAAGAGCTGAATGAATTTCAAAGGAATGATGTTTGGGATCTGGTATCCAGACCAAACAAAAACATTAATGGAACCAAGTGGGTGTTCAAGAATAAACTCAATGAAAAAGGTGAAGTGGTAAGGAACAAAGCCAGACTTGTAGCTCAAGGATACAATCAACAGGAAGGTATTGATTACACTGAGACTTTTGCTCCAGTGGCCAGGTTAGAAGCAATTAGAATTCTTTTATCATTTGCTTCTAATCATGATATAATTCTGTATCAAATGGATGTTAAAAGTGCATTCTTAAATGACTATATAAGTGAGGAAGTTTATGTTAAACAGCCCCCTGGATTTGAAAATTCTGATTTTCCAAACCATGTTTTAAAACTTAAAAAATCTTTATATGGTTTAAAACAAGCACCAAGGGCATGGTATGACAGAGGCCAGATTGATAATACTCTATTTAGGAAATCCATTAAAAATGATATTTTGATTATTCAAGTTTATGTTGATGATATCATCTTTGGATCTATAAATGGCACTTTGTGCAAAGAGTTTTTTGACCTAATGCAGAAAGAGTTCCAAATGAGCATGATGGGATAACTTATGTTCTTCCTGGGAATTCAGATTCACCAAGGTAAATCAGGTATACTCGTTCACCAATCTAAATACATTAAAGAACTTCTTAAAAAGTTCAAAATGAGTGAATGTAAGCCTATGGCCACCCCCATGCACCCAACTTTCTGCTTGAGAATGATGAAACTAGCCAAAAGGTAGACCAGAAAACATGCAGAGGCATGATTGGATCCCTTCTTTATTTAACTGCTTCTAGACTTGAGATTTTGTTTAGTGTTTGTGTATGTGCCCGTTTTCAAGCTGACCCTAGGGAATCCCATTTAACTGATGTCAAAAGAATCTTGAGATACCTTAAAGGAACCACCAATGTTACCTTATTATACAAGAAAACCCCCACCTACAAACTAAAAGGTTTCTATGATTCTAACTATGCTGGAGACAAGTTGGAAAGTAAAAGTACAAGCGGCAACTGCACTTTCTTAGGTGATAATTTGATCTTTTGGTTAAGCAAAAGACAAAGCAACATTGCCATGTCAACAGCTGAAGCTGAGTATATATCAGCAGCAAGATGCAGCTCATAGTTAATATGGATGAAACACCAACTTGAAGATGACAAAATCTTTGAAACCAATATCCCTTTGTTCTGTGATAACACTTTAGCCATAAACCTAACCAAGAACCCTATCTTACACTCTAGAGCCAAACACATTGAAATAAAACACCATTTCATTAGGGACCATGTTCAAAAAGGGACTTTAAGCATCCAGTTTGTGGACTATGATCATCAATGGGCTGATATCTTCACCAAAGCATTACCTGAAGATAGGTTCGAGTTCATCAAGAAGCATCTCAACATTATCTCCATATATGACTAGCTCAAGTAGTCATCGTAGGAGTTTTTAATTTTGTTGTAATTTTACTTTATGTTTTTTATTTTTTTTTGTTTTTACTTTCTGTAATTTGTAAAGAGAAAAACAAAAATACAAAAATAGTAGGACCTTTTTTTGGCTGATGACAAAAAGGGGGAGAGAGAGAAAAAGGAGAAATAAGTAGAAAAGGAGAGATAAAAAGAAAGAGATGTAAAGATAAGGAGTTGAAAAGGAGAAGAAACAGGGAGAGAGAAAAATAAAGAGAGAAAAGGAGAGGAGAAGAGAAGAAAAGAAAGAGTGATTTAAGAAGGAGTTGAAAAGGAGAAGAAACAGTCACTATTAGACTTAGGGGGAGAGATTGGTCTGAGGGGGAGTATTTCAAGTACTTCGGGTTATAAGCTAGCAAAATAAGTTAAGGTTTTGTCATCATCAAAAAGGGGGAGATTGTTGGAACCAAGTTGGTTCTAAGTACTTAGGATTTTGATGTTTACAAACGCACTCCATGTAATCTTAGTTTGTACTTAGAATTATTATATTAACTGCCACCAGAAGATGAAGTTACCAAAGGCAGAAGATGAATTACCAAAGGATAAAATCAGACTAGAGGATACACCTCCAGAAAATACCAGGTAATGCATCTTGAAGGTACCAGAGGATACATCCTGAAGGCACCAGAGAATACACCAGGATGTCAAAACACCATCAGAGGATATCTTTTCTGGCCCAAATCAAAAGGAAGCAGAGTCCAGACAGAGACCTGGAACAGACCAGAAGGAAGCCTGCCAGAAGGAGACTTGTTCCAGGCCAGAAGGTATCATAAGTCAGACTTGGTCCAGAATTAATTCTGACTAGAAGATAGCCTGGTCGTGAAATGATAATCAGTCCAACTTGATCAGAGCATAAATTAATTGGTCCAGAACAAGAGATTTAATTCAGATTTGGCCACGGCCAGAAGATAGCATGGTTTAGAGTATGAAACTAAGTCCAGACAAGAAGAAATGATATCCAGATTTAATCCAGACCTGATCCAGATCAGAAGGTAAATGTCCAGATTAAAATATGTTATGTCCAGACTGAATTTCAGTTCAATCCAGATCCAGTCTAGAATTGGTTTAGATCAAAAGGAAGATGTTCAAATCAATGGTCCAGATTTAAGCATCATGGCCCAGTGTTGGCTGAGATTAGAAGATCAGACCATATGGCCCAATGTTGGCCGAGATCAGAAGATTAGAACGTGTGGTCAAATATTGGCTGAAATCAGAGGATCACAGCAGATCACTGTTGGAACCAAGTTGGTTCTAAGTACTTAGGATTTTGATGTTTACAAAAGCACTCCATGTAATCTTATTTTGAACCATGAATTATTAAATCAAATGCCACCAGAAGCTGAAGTAATCAAAAGCAGAAGATCAAAGGATTCCGGAGATTGAATCCTGAAGGTACCAGAAGATACTCCAGGATGTCAAAACATCACTAGAAGATATCTTTGCTAGCCCAGATTAGAAGGAAGCAAAGTCAGAAGGAGACCTAGACCAGACCAGAAGGAAGCCTGCCAGAGGGAGACATGATCCAGACCAGAAGGAATCATTTGTTAGGCTTATTCCAGAAGTTATTATGACTAGAAGATGGCCTAACAGTGAAATAATTGTTGGAACCAAGTTGGTTCTAAGTACTTAGGATTTTGATGCTTACAAATGTACTCAATGTAAACTTATTTTGTACTTTAAATTATTAAGTTAAATGCCCCAGAAACTGAAGGAAACAGAAGCAGAGATCAAAGGAAAATGAATTCTGGAATTTCCAGAAGACGTTCCACGATGTCAAAACATCACCAGAGGATATGTTTGGTGGCCTAGAACAGAAGGAAGAAAAATCATAATGAAACATGGATCATACCATTGGAAAGCCTGCCAAAAGGAGAGTTGTTCCAGACAAACAGGAGTCAAATATCAATTTTATTCCAGAAGTTATTCTAACCAGAAGATGGCCTGGCAGTGAAAAATTACACAGTCCAGACTTGTTCCAGACTTGACCAGAAGGTATGTTTATGAGTCCAGAACAAGAGGATCAATTCAGATTTGGCCTAGATCATAAGATAGCATGATTCAGGGCATGGAACTAAGTCCAGACCAAAAGAAATGAGTTCCAGAATCAATCCAGACCTGGTCCAAAATTAAAGATAAAATGTCCAGATTGAAATATTTTGTGTTCAAGTTAATTTCAGTTTGTTCCAGACCAAAGTCCAGAATCTGTCCAGATCAAAGTAAAAATTTCCAGATCAATGGTTCAGAAATAATTATTTGGTCCAGTAATGGTCCAGATCAGAAAATCAGACCATGGCCCAGTGGTGGCCGAAATCAGAGGGTTAGGAAGTGTGGTCCATGAATGGCCGAAATTAGAGGATCACAGAATATCAAATAGGCTGGTCCAGATGTGGACTATCGCATTAAGATCCAATGGTGCAGAGTTGATGATGAGGATTAAAGAATTTGAGAAAAATGCTCAAAACAGAAGCGGAGCAAAATGCTCAAAACAGATCAGTGAGCAAAAGGCTCAAAACAGAATCTGAGCAAAATACTCCAGAATATTTTCAAAACAAATTAATCTAAATATACTGCAGAAGTAAAGCATCAGTGAAGTTCTAAAGTTCAAGTATAAATAGAGACTTAATGCTGAAGAATAAAGTATCGAAAATCACAAAAGAGTCATACACTTCCATAGCAACAAACACCCAAATTTTCATAGAAGTCAATTGTGAGTTTTAGCTTTCAAGAAGCAAGTACTCGTGTTATTTTCTTTCCACTGTGGCAAATCTAAGTTGTTGAAGTAGAGTCTACAATCTGAGGGAGTCAGTAGAGGTAGCAGGGTACTATGCAAGTAGATAGGGTTGTATCTAAGTTGTTGAAGTAGAGTCTACAAACTGAGGGAATCAGAAAGGGTAGCAAGGTACTTAGCAATTAGATTCATAGTGTTGTGATTTCTTCTACAATCTGGGGTTGTCAGATTGGCTGAAGACAAGGTTGTTTTCCTCAAGAAGTCTAGGATTGTTAGAATATTGAGAAGACCGACTTGGAGGGTCAGTAGCAAGGTTGTAATTCAAGATTGAATTAGTGAAATCCTTCAAGGCGAATGGACTGGACGTAGCCTCGTTAACGGTGAACAAGTATAAAATCTGTGAGTTTTTATATTTATTTTTATCCGCTGCTAACTCTGTTTTAATTATACATCAAGTTTTGTTTTGAAAGTATTAAAACAGGAAAAGTAATTAAGTTAAGTCAAACACAATTCAACCCCCCCTTCTCGTGTTTGCACCTTCAATTGGTATCAGAGCTCGGTCTCAAGGCTGAGCACTTAACAGTGTTTGAGGAAAGGTCCAAGGGGTTCAATATGTTAGAAGAATTGGGAGGCAACATCAACAGACCACCAATATTTGATGGAGAAAGGTTTGAGTATTGGAAGGACAGACTGAGAAGTTTTGTCATATCTCAAGATCGTGAACTATGGAAGATGATAGTTAAAGGATACATTGCACCAACTGATCCAGAAGATCCAACTAAAGAATTAGACTTGGATGATATGACACGAGATCAGAGCAGATTACACAAACTTCATTACAAGTCCAGAACCATCATGATCAGTGCAATCACATTCAAGGAATTTGATAGATGCACAAATAAAGAAACAACAAAGAGTATATTCGATAGTCTCGTTCTGACCTATGAAGGAACCAAGCAGGTTCAACAAACAAAGGCTAACATATTGGTCAGAAAGTATGAGCAGTTCAAGATGGAAGAGGATGAAGACATTGATACAATGTTCTGCAGATTCCAGACTTTGGTATCAGGACTGAAAGTATTAAACAAAAGCTATACCACTGAAGATCATGTCTGGAAAATTCTGAGAAGTCTACCAAAAAGGTGGAGACCAAAGGTTACTGCAATTCAGGAAGCTAAGGATCTGAGTACCTTGAGGCTGGAAGATCTGATCAGCTCACTCATGTCTCATGAAATAGAACTAGAAGAAGATGAACCTAAGAAGAAGAAGAATCTGGCTCTGAAGTCGAAACAGAAGAAAGCTGCAAAGGCAGTATCAGAATCAGAGGATAGTGACAGTGGCTGTGATGATATGGCTTACTTAACCAAAAAGATGGTTAAGATCTGGGAAAATAGAAAGAGGAGAGGTTTCCAGAAGAAACATAACAGCAAGGAAGAATCTGACAAAAAGAACCTCATCTGTTATGGATGCAATGAACCTGGACATATCAGTCAGAATGTCCAAATCTGGAAAAAGGAAAACAACACAAGAAGAGTTCCAGATACAGAAAGAAAGGTATGATGGCTGCCTGGGATGTATCAGAATCAGAAGAAGAATCATCTGATGAAGAAGAGGCAGAAACAGCAATGATGGCACACATCAGGTCTGCTTTTGGACCTCATAAAGGCACGAATTCCAGAAGAAAAACAGGCAGAAGGAAGTGATAGAAGAAATCACTCAGGCAAGTCTGGAAGCACATCAGAGGAAACAATTCTGTCTCTGATGGCTCATAAAAATTCAGGTTCTGAATACTGCTCTGAAATTGAATCAGAAGATGAAGACAGTGAGGTATTTTCTGATCTTTCTAAACCTGAATTAATTGATACGTTAAAGGACTTGTTAAATGCAAATAATAAGATATCTTTAAAACTGAAAACTCTTAGGGAAGATAAGAAAAATATAACGAAAGAGGTCCATGTTTCAAACAATCAAATTTCTGAGTATGCAACTGAAATCAAAGATTTGAAAACTGAAGTAGCAAGACTCAAGTCTGAAAACCAAACTCTGAAAAATAATAATTGTTCCAATTCTGAGACTGTTTGTAAATCTGATAAGCACGAGCAATTTTTTCAAAACCTTATTTCAAATGGAATGGAAAGAAGTAAGTATGCATCTATGATTTATGGAAACAGCAACTCTGGAAAGAGAGGTCTTGGTTTTACATAAACAAGTACTGAAAATAAAACTGCTTATTCTGATGTTTATGTATTGTGTGTGTTAAGAAAGGTCACTCTGAATTATCTTGTCCAATGGTAAAATCTGAACAAGATCAGAGAGCTGTTAAGACTAACAAACCTGGACCCAATCAGTTTTGGGTACCAAAAGATCAAATTGTCTATGTTGCAGATGTTCTGAGCAACCAGAAGGAGACACCAACAATTGTGCCTGGACAATGGATGTTGGCAATGCACAAGCAGAAGAAGGTTTATGTTCCTGCTACAATAAGACAAAGGCAATTTGAGTCTGGTAAAAGAAGGAACTGGTCAACACAATCAGAACCAGAACCAGAATTATAGGAGGAACAGAAAATATCATAGATATCACTCGAATCAGAACAAGAACTGGAACCAGTATCAGAGGAACAGGAACTGGAACAAGAACCAGAACTGGAACCAGTACCAGAAGCACAGAAACTGGAACCAGAACCAGAACTGGAACCAGTATCAGAGGTACAGGAACTGGAACCAGAACCAGAACTGAAGGCACAGAAACTGGAACCAGAATCAACACTGGAATCAGAATCAGAATCAGTACCAGAACCAGAACCTGAACAGGTATTAGTATCAAAGGTTTAGGTATGATCATCAGAACTACTTTAATTATCACTATCAGTATAATTACCAGAATCACCATAAGTTCCAGAATCACTAGAGGAACATGGTGTATCAGCCAAAGGAGATGAATCAGAATCAGAATCAGAATCAGGAGAGTTCTTCAAACACTCCAGTGAGATTCATCAAAACTACAAACCTGGAAGGGAATTCAAATTCCCTCATCCAAACCATGTAATCTCAGAACATATAGATTAGGAATCTGAAAATCAGAAGCAAGAGGATTTTCAGAACTGAGGCTACATCTTGCTGTATATACTATTATTATTTTATATTTATGCTTACTGTGATAACTAGAAGCTTGATCTTAACAAATCAAAGCTAGATAAGTATTTTGCAGTTTTTCAAACTGTCAGAAGAACTAGGTGAATCACACGAATTGAATACTTCAGCAGAAACACTATTCCTGTGGTTTCAAAAACAAACAGGAACCACCAGAAGCAGAATTAATGGTTTGGATGTACTAAGTTCATTTTTAAAATTAATGGATTTATATTATGGTATATGACAAACTGCTTGACAAATCAAAGAAAGATAAAGCTGTTATAGATTCACCAGAACCAGAAGCTGATTCATCAGAATCAGAAGCTGTTACAGAACCAGAAGTTGATGCGAACCAAGCATTGTTGATGAAGTTTTGGCAGAAGAAGGTTGGATACTTTCTATGCAAGAAGAGCTGAATGAATTCCAAAGGAATGATGTTTGGGATCTGGTATCCAGACCAAACAAAAACCTTATTAGAACCAAGTAGGTGTCCAGATTTAATTTTAGTTTAATCCAGACCAAGTCCAGAATTGGTCCAGATCAGAGGGAAGATATTCAGATCAATGGTCCAGATTTGAGTATATGGCCCAGTGATGGCCGAGATCAGAAGATCAGACCATGGCCTAGTGTTGGCCGAAATCAGAAGGTCAGAATGTGTGGTCCATTAGTGGCCGAGATCAGAGGATCACAGCAGATCAGACCATGGCCCAGTGTTGGCCGAGATCAGAAGATCAATAAGTATGGTCCAAGGTTGGCCGAAATCAGAGGATCACAGCAGATCACCTAGTATGGTCCAGATGTTGACTAGCGCAGAAGATCAAATGGTCCAGATTTAATCATGAGGATTAACGGTGGAGATTTTAATTTATTTTGATCAAAGTATTAAAAGGATTTGTTATAAAAATAAAGTGAAGTCGTGTGGAAGATCAGGAGTTGTTGGCGGGAAGAAACTAAAGACATGATTGGCCAGTTATTTTTGAAAGAAAATCTGAAGCATAAAAAAGATATGTTTTTTATTTAAGTGAAGCCCGATTGGTCAAGATATTTTTGCAAGAGAATCAAGCAAGATACAGCTCGAAATTAAGCTTGGAAAAGGCCCTAATTCGCATCTATAAAAGGAGGCTCAAGGCAGAATACTTAGTATCGAAAATCACAAAAGAGTCATACACTTCCAAAGCAAACACTCAAGTTTTCAGTGAGGTTAATTGTGAGTTCCAGCTTTCAAGAAGCAAGCACTCGTGTTATTTTCTTTCCCTTGTGTTAGATCTAATTTGTTGAAGTAGAGTCTACAATCTGAGGGAGTCAGAAGGGGTAGCAGATTACTTAGCAATTAGATTCAAGGCGTTTTAATTCCTTCTACAATCTAGGGTTGTCAAATTGGCACGAGAAGACTTGACTTAGGAAGTCAAGGTGCTGCATTCCTCAAGAGACTAGGATTGTTAGACTGTTTGAGAAAACTGACTTAGAGGGTTAGTGGAACTGTTGTAATTCAAGGTTTGAATTAGTGAAATCCTTCAAGGTGAAGGGACTGGACGTAGCCTCGTTAACGGTGAACCAGTATAAAAATTATGTGTTTTATTTTTACTTTATATCCGCTGCTAACTCTGTTTTTATTCATACATCAAGTTTTGTTTTAAAAGTATAAAAACAGGAAAAGTATTCAAGTTAAGTCAAACACAATTCAACCCCCTCTTCTCGTGTTTGCACCTTCAGTTTGCTCATCTTGTTTTGTGGTATAAAATGTATTGCCGTTAATCACATAACCGGTGTAAGAAAAGACATGTAAACTCGGGCATTTGCTAGACACCTCAATCTATCTGAAATTGAAGCGGGGTCTATATCAAACTTTGAGCTAATGTGATTTTTTAGCCAAGGGATAAAACTTCGATTGTGCTGTCGTGTTATCCAATTTTTATTCCTGTTCATGTTCAAACTAGATAACTAATCCATGTGTATTGTAACATACGGTTGAACCTCATCATCATTGTGCAGAACATACAATTGTGCCTACTCCCGTTCTGTTCTTGATATAGTCATTACTCTCATTCCAATTATCTCTTCTCCTGTTATTCTTCTTGAATGACGAGACATAGGAAGTCCTATGGATTCAACATTGGATAGATATTCAGTACAAAATTCAGCAGCTTCTTCGACAATGTACCGTTCAGCAATACATCCTTCTGGTCGACATCTACTTTTTACTTACCCTTTTAATATTTTCATATATCGTTTTATCGGATACATCCATCTCATGTAAGCTGGCCCCCAAAGTTGTGTCTCCTTAACAAGATGAACAGTAAGTCGAACCATTATATTAAAAAACGAGGGTGGGAAATACATTTCAAGCTCACACAAAGTAACAACAATTTCCCTCTGCAATGTCGATAATTTCTGAGGATCGATCACTTTACTAGAAATTTCCTTGAAGAAGAAACATAATTTAGTTATTGCTCGTCGAACTTTTTCAGGTAAAATGGAACATATACCTATTGGTAGCAAATGCTCCATTAGGACATGAAAATCATGAGTCTTCAAACCTTTTAACTTGAGGTCTTTCATACAAACTAAAGTTTTTATGTTCGAACTGTATCCTTCTAGAACTTTAACTTCGTGTGGAAATTTACACAACAATTTTTTCCTTTCTAGATAGAGTATGAGCGGCTGGAGGTAGATATGTGCGATTTCCTTTCTTTACGGGACCCAATTCATTTCTTATTCCCATATCAACCAAATCCAATCTTGCATTGATGCCATCCTTAGACTTTCCCAGAACACTGAGTAACATTCCAATAACACTATCAAAGAAATTTTTTCCGATATGCATCACATCGAGAAAATGTCTTATATACAATAACTTCCAATATGGCAATTCAAAGAAAATTGACTTTTTCTTCCACCCAGTTTTGACAAGCTCTCCCGCAAATGGTTTGCCAAATTTATTGGTGAAACCTTGTACTTTTTCCAATATTTGATATCCAGTCGGTGCTTTTGGAGCAGTACCTTCCTCTGATTTTCCATTGAATGCATTTATCCACCCACGATAATGATGACTAAAAGGTAAAAATCTACGATGTCCAAGAAAGACGTTCTTCTTACAATGTTTCAACCACATCCAATCTGTACTCTCTTCACATATAGGACATGCACACTGACCTTTAATGCTATACACCGATAAATTTCCATATGCTGGAAAATCATTAATTGTGCCGAACAACATAGCCCTCAAATTGAAACATTCTTTCTTATACCCATCATAAACTTCCACACCTGACTCCCATAACTTTTTTAAATCTTCAACTAAAGAAGCCAAGTAAACGTCGATATTATTCCCCGGTTGTTTGGGTCCAAAAATTAACAGAGACAACATCATAAACTTGCGCTTCATACACAACCATGGAGGTAGGTTATAAATCAACAAAATCACAGGCCACGTGTTGTGTGATATGCTTTGAAGAGCATGTGGATTCATTCCATTAGTAGAAAGTGCAAGTTGTAGATTTCTTGACTCTCTACCGAAATTAAGATACTCGTGATCAATTTTTGCCCGTTGTGGAGAATCTGCAAGGTGTCGTAACTTTCCATCTCTAATTCTTTCATTTGCATGCCATGTCAGGTGTTTTGAATCTTCTTCACTGCGATAGATTCGCCTAAATCTTGGTATTATAGGAAAATACCACACGACTTTTCCTGAAGTAGATTCTTTCTTCTTATATCGAGAGACATTGCATTTCGGACACGCCTTTAGTAATTCATATTCGTTTCGAAATAAAATGCAATCGTTAGGACACGCATGAATCCTTTCGTAACTTATGCCAATAGAGCACACAATTCGTTTAACCTCGTAGGTTCGACTGGGAAGTTCATTATCTTCTGGCAACATATCTTTTAGGAGTGTTAATAATTCTATGAAGCTTTTATCAGACCATCCATTTCTCGCTTTTAAGTTGTACAACTTTAGTATCGCCGAAAGTCTTGTGAATTTAGTACATCCATTATATAATGGTTTCTCTGCATCACTCAACAAACTCTCAAACATTTTAGGACAATCTCGAAGATCTTCTTCAACTGCTTTTGCAATATCTTCAACTCGGTCCTGCTCATATGTATCTGTTTCGAAATAATCATTTGAATCATATGTCGCATCATTGTCAAAATAAGTGTTCCCTTTTTTTTCTCACCATGTTTTATGCAACATGTATAGCTTTTATCAATTCCATGCCATACTAAATGTCCTTCCAATTCATCTGCTCTAACGCGTTTTCAAAAACAACATTTTAAACAAGGACAAGTGATTCGATTTGGATCTTTTGCATTCTTCACTGCAAATTCAACAAACTCCTTCACTACATTTTCATACTCTTTTGACAATTGATTGGCAGACATCCATTTCATGTCCATTTTAATTATATGACCCATATGAATGCAGTAAGAACAAATCAATCTATAACAAATTTATCAATATATAACATTATATATATATATATATATATATATATTTGCATACAAGTTATATATATTTCAAAACATAACAGAACAGATCGAACAGATTTTATATGATTTATCATGTAAGAATTTATGAATGCAACTTATGAATGCAGTATATATGAATGCAGTGTTACACAAATTTATCAATCTATAATATCATACAAATCTATAGTATATATAGACTAATATTGGAAAATGGAAACCAAGGTCCAAGGTCATGCATACAAGTCTGATTTCAAAACAGAACAGATCGAACAAATTTCAAAACAGAACATATTTATCATCTAAAATTTTATATGGTTGATCAGGTAACAATTTATCAGTTTTAGAGACAATAAAAAATTAATAAATTAATACAGTACCTGAGACAACAATCACTCAGTAAAAATGGGCGCAAAGTAGAGGAGAGGAAAGTTCGTAATAGGGTTCGAAGGGATAGAACATATTAAATATGTTTTTATTTATTTATTTATATATAACTTTTTGTCCATACGCGCTGTAAAAGACTTTTAAAAATTAAATTTCAAAACATTTACAGCATTTACAGCGCTTCTAAAAAAAGCGCTCTTAAAAGCGCTGTAAATGTAGTGTGTAGGCGCTATATTTTAAAGCGCTTTTATCCGTAAGCGCAGTAAACTGCTTTTAAAAATTAAATTTTACAACATTTATAGAGTTTACAGCGCTTTTATACAAAGCCCTGTAAATGTACCGCTCTAAACTTTATATGAGAGCGCTATATTTTACAGCGCTTTTGCGCGAAGCGCTCTAAAAGCGCTGTAAACATTATGGGAAATCGCTATGACCCTACAACAACACTTTTCTGTAAATCCTAAACCATTCATGACCCTACAACTGCGCTTGTCAATAAAGCGTTGTTGTATCCTCCGTTATTTTTAAAATATTATACAACAGCGCTTTTAGTTATTAAACGCTTTAAAATGTGCGCTGTAAAAGGCCATTTTTGGCGTAGTGTAACTTTTATTTGTATTTAAAACTAGAGGGAAATCCATCTTTAGTCCGGTCCCTCTACACCTTCAATCATAAGCATTCGTGTTACATTCCAATGCACCATCAATCTATTGTTACATTCCCGTGGGTTGACTGCCAAAAAAAGATGTTGGCATTTATGAGTGTCAATTTGTTGCAACCAATAATTTCAACTTTTTTTTTGTATGTAATGTAAACATTTGAAACAAAATCTAATTATACCTTTAACTACTACAACTAGTTGCGTGCTACTTTTAATCAATGTGACATATATAAGGTGCACTCTTCACTTCTTGTTGCCTATAATTTGACATTTTCACCACGTAGCTCCAACAACATTTCAATCGTCATGTTGCCAATTTGCCAAATCTAAGGCTGGCGTTGTTGGATTTTTTTTATTATTAAATGTGCGTAGTTGCCAAATTGGTGCGTAATTGCCAAATATCTGCGTAGTGGATATTATACCTACTTAATATTTTTGTGTAATCCAAGACATTATGTCGTGTAGTTAGTATAGTTACCATGACATATGCACATAGTATTCTGAAAGCAATATTTGAAAATAAAATTACCATTTAACATGTTACAAATTGGAGTATTACAAGATATATTTCAGTTAGTTTGGTCAGGGTTATCGAGTTTGAACTTTGAGAGTACAACAATATTAGATTTTTTAGAAAATATTATGTTCATGTGACCCTACTCACTCAAGGATCGCAATACTCAATTTATATATATATATAAAAAAAACTAACATGTTGTAAGTTTTATGCTATGGTTAACCCAAAATATATAGGAAAAATAATTTACTACTTTTTATTTCTTTCAAAATAGCCATATGCATGCAGCCTACTTGATCCTCATCAAAAGAAATAAGCTTGAAACTAATCCTAACTTGATTTCCCACAACCATATTGATTAAAGGAAATTAAGCTTGCTGCATTAGAGTCATAATCAAGACGGCGTTAGCTGTTACATTTAATTCTATATTACTTAGTCTTAGTATGATGTATATAGGTTAGATGACTTAGTCATCGTTGACTTGGTCTTACTTGTTAGTTTGTTATTCTGTTATATCAGTTAGCTTATTTTATTTTTCATTATTCAAAGTATAGACACAATTGTAATTTCCACTTTTATGATTAAGAAGAATGAGGTATTTCAGTAAACCATTCATTTCATAACAGTAATATGGTATTAGAAGAAATCTCAAATTAAACATATCTCATTACTTCTGCATCAATGTTTCCCCTTCTCAGTTTCTCAACCTTGGCCGATGAATCTGAATCCGATAACACAACTACCATTATAGCCATTGCAACTCCAGACGCAACCCAAAATCCACAAAGCCCATGTTACCTTCATCTTGGAGAAAATCTCGGTTTCATTCTCGTCGTGCCTCCACTAAATAAGAACAACTACTACAATTGGAGTAAATGCATGAAGCATGCTTTGTCATCCATGAACAAACTCTCTTTCATCAATGGCTCCCTCAAACAACCACCATCTTCAGATCCCGACTTCGAGTTATGGTGTTGCAAAAATATGGTTCTTTCATGGATCACGTACACCCTTTCCCCTCATATCACTCAGAGTATTATCTGCTTCGACAATGCCTCTGATATCTTCAAGACATGTTTACCAAAGGAAACTATACTTTCGATTTTCGTAATTACTCAAGGATTTACGTTCCATCAAACAAGGTGATAGATCCCTTTATCAATATTTCAATGATCTCAAATTTACCTGAGATGATTTTGATGAATCCTCTAATGAAGATGAAGAACAAGTAAACATGGCTCTTATGATAGACATTCACTTTGACTCTGACAGTGAATCCGTTGACGATGAAGTTGAGAAAGTTCATGACAAAAGAACTTGTCGTATGTTGAAGACATGGAAAGACAAGACACCTTTCAGAGCTAACAAACCAGGACCCAACCAGATGTGGGTACCTAAGGACAAAGTAACAAAAATAATCATCCTTTGCTTCAAGGAACATTGAGGCCATTTTTAGACAACTTTAATTTTTGCACATTGATTTAACTAGTCTGCAAGGAAACCCTCTGTATGTGGTAAAAAGTATGGACTTGTTATTGTCGATGACTATTCTAGATGGACATGGGTAAAATTTCATAAAACACAAGGATGAGTCACAAAGTCTTCAGTACTTTATGCAAACAAATGCAAAATTAAAAAATTTTGTATCATAATAATTCGTAGTGATCATGGTGGTGAATTTGTAAATAAACCCTTTGAAAACTTTTGTGAAGAGAATGGTATTTTACATAATCTTTCATCTCCTATAACACTTGAACAAAATGATAAGAGGATCTTTAGATATCTAAAAGGTACTACTAATCCTGGTTTGTGTTATAAGTCATCCTTTAAGTACAGGTTAGTAGACTTATGTGATGTTGACTATGCTAGACACAAGATAGAAAGTAAAAGCACCAGGAGACAGTGTACATTCCCTGGTGAGAATCTAATATCCTGGTCAAGCAAAAGACATGAGACTATTGCTTTGGCAACTACAGAAGCATAATATATCTCAACGCCTAGTTGTAGCACTAAGTTGTTAGGATTAGTTGGACCATGTTCAAAAAGGGACTTTGAGCATCCAGTTTGTGGACACTAATCATCAATGGGCTGATATCTTCACCAAGGCATTACCAGAAGATAGGTTCGAGTTCATTAAGTAGCATCTTTGCATGACCTCCATATCTGACTAGCTCAAGTAGTCATCTTAGGAGTTTTTAAAATTTCTTGCAATTTTATTCAGTTTTTACTTTCTGTAATTTGTAAAGAGAAAAACAAAAAAATTACAAAAATAGTAGGACCACTCTTTGGCTGATGACAAAAAGGGGGAGAAAGAGAGAAAAAAAAGAAAGGAGAAATAAGTAGAAAAAGAGAGATTAAAAGAAAGAGAGAAAACAGAAGGAGTTGAAAAGGAGAGGAAACAGGGAGAGATAAAAACAAAGAAAGAAAAGAAAGAGTGAAAACAGAAGGAGTTGAAAAGGAGAGGAATCAGGGAGAGAGAAAAAGAAAGAGTGAAAAGAGAAGGAGTTGAAAAGGAGAGGAGAAGAAAGAGAGAACAAAGAAGGAGTTGAAAAGGAGAGTATCAGACTTAGGGGGAGAGATTGGTCTGAGGGGGAGTAATTCAAAGTTTTCGAGTCATAAGTTAGCAAAATAAGTTAAGGTTTTGTCATCATCAAAAAGGGGGAGATTGTTGGAACCAAGTTGGTTCTAAGTACTTAGGATTTTGATGCTTACAAATGTACTCAATGTAAACTTATTTTGTACTTTAAATTATTAAGTTAAATGCCCCAGAAACTGAAGGAAACAGAAGCAGAGATCAAAGGAAAATGAATTCTGGAATTTCCAGAAGATTTTCTAGGATGTCAAAACATCACCAGAGGATATGTTTGGTGGCCCAGAACAGAAGGAAGAAAAATCATAATGAAACATGGATCATACCATTGGAAAGCCTGCCAAAAGGAGAGTTGTTCCAGACAAACAGGAGTCAAATATCAATTTTATTCCAGAAGTTATTCTGACCAGAAGATGGCCTGGTAGTCAAAAATTACACAGTCCAGACTTGTTCCAGACTTGACCAGAAGGTATGTTTATGAGTCCAGAATAAGAGGATCAATTCAGATTTGGCCCAGATCATAAGATAGCATGATTCAGGGCATGGAACTAAGTCCAGACCAAAAGAAATGAGTTCCAGAAACAATCCAGACCTGGTCCAAAATTAAAGATAAAATGTCCAGACTGAAATATTTTGTGTTCAAGTTAATTTCAGTTTGTTCCAGACCAAAGTCCAGAATCTGTCCAGATCAAAGTAAAAATTTCTAGATCAATGGTTCAGAAATAATTATTTGGTCCAGTGATGGTCCAGATCAGAAAATCAGACCATGGCCTAGTGGTGGCCGAAATCAGAGGGTTAGGAAGTGTGGTCCAGGAATGGCCGAAATCAGAGGATCACAGAATATCAAATAGACTGGTCCAGATGTGGACTATCGCATTAAGATCCAATGGTGCAGATTTGATCATGAGGATTAAAGAATTTGAGATAAATGCTCAAAACAGAAGCGGAGCAAAATGCTCAAAACAGTTCAGTGAGCAAAAGGCTCAAAACATAATCTGAGCAAAATACTCCAGAATATTTTCAAAACAGATTAATCTAAATATACTGCAGAAGTAAAGCATCAGTGAATTTCTAAAGTTCAACTATAAATAGAGACTTAATGCTGAAGAATAAAGTATCGAAAATCACAAAAGAGTCATACACTTCCATAGCAACAAACACCCAAATTTTCATAGAAGTCAATTGTGAGTTTTAGCTTTCAAGAAGCAAGTACTCGTGTTATTTTCTTTCCACTGTGGCAAATCTAAGTTGTTGAAGTAGAGTCTACAATCTGTGGGAGTCAGTAGAGGTAGCAGGGTACTTGGCAATTAGATAGTGTTGTATCTAAGTTGTTGAAGTAGAGTCTACAAACTGAGGGAATCAGAAAGGGTAGCAAGGTACTTAGCAATTAGATTCATAGTGTTGTGATTTCTTCTACAATCTGGGGTTGTCAGATTGGCTGAAGACAAGGTTGTTTTCCTCAAGAAGTCTAGGATTGTTAGACTATTGAGAAGACTGACTTGGAGGGTCAGTAGCAAGGTTCTAATTCAAGATTGAATTAGTGAAATCCTTCAAGGCGAAGGGACTGGACGTAGCCTCGTTAACGGTGAACCAGTATAAAATATGTGTTTTTATATTTATTTTTATCCGCTGCTAACTCTGTTTTAATTATACATCAAGTTTTGTTTTGAAAGTATTAAAACAGGAAAAGTAATTAAGTTAAGTCAAACACAATTCAACCCCCCCTTCTCGTGTTTGCACCTTCAATAATAAACAGCCCAAACTTGATCCAGACTTAATCAGAGGATAAGTTAATAGGTCCAGAACAAGAGAATCAATCCAGATTTTACCCAGACCAGAAGATAGCATGATTCAGGGTATGAAACTAAGTCCAGACCAGAAGAAATGATTTCCATAACTGATTCAAAACAGAAGGTAAAATGTCCAGACTGAAATATTATTTGTCCAGATTTAATTTTAGTTTAATCCAGACCAAGTCCAGAATTGGTCCAGATCAGAGGGAAGATATTCAGATCAATGGTCCAGATTTGAGTATATGGCCCAGTGATGGCCGAGATCAGAAGATCAGACCATGGCCTAGTGTTGGCCGAAATCAGAAGGTCAGAATGTGTGGTCCATTAGTGGCCGAGATCAGAGGATCACAGCAGATCAGACCATGGCCCAGTGTTGGCCGAGATCAGAAGATCAATAAGTATGGTCCAAGGTTGGCCGAAATCAGAGGATCACAGCAGATCACCTAGTATGGTCCAGATGTTGACTAGCGCAGAAGATCAAATGGTCCAGATTTAATCATGAGGATTAACGGTGGAGATTTTAATTTATTTTGATCAAAGTATTAAAAGGATTTGTTATAAAAATAAAGTGAAGTCGTGTGGAAGATCAGGAGTTGTTGGCGGGAAGAAACTAAAGACATGATTGGCCAGTTATTTTTGAAAGAAAATCTGAAGCATAAAAAAGATATGTTTTTTATTTAAGTGAAGCCCGATTGGTCAAGATATTTTTGCAAGAGAATCAAGCAAAATACAGCTCGAAATTAAGCTTGGAAAAGGCCCTAATTCGCATCTATAAAAGGAGGCTCAAGGCAGAATACTTAGTATCGAAAATCACAAAAGAGTCATACACTTCCAAAGCAAACACTCAAGTTTTCAGTGAGGTTAATTGTGAGTTCCAGCTTTCAAGAAGCAAGCACTCGTGTTATTTTCTTTCCCTTGTGTTAGATCTAATTTGTTGAAGTAGAGTCTACAATCTGAGGGAGTCAGAAGGGGTAGCAGATTACTTAGCAATTAGATTCAAGGCGTTTTAATTCCTTCTACAATCTAGGGTTGTCAAATTGGCACGAGAAGACTTGACTTAGGAAGTGAAGGTGCTGCATTCCTCAAGAGACTAGGATTGTTAGACTGTTTGAGAAAACTGACTTAGAGGGTTAGTGGAACTGTTGTAATTCAAGGTTTGAATTAGTGAAATCCTTCAAGGTGAAGGGACTGGACGTAGCCTCGTTAACGGTGAACCAGTATAAAAATTATGTGTTTTATTTTTACTTTATATCCGCTGCTAACTCTGTTTTTATTCATACATCAAGTTTTGTTTTAAAAGTGTAAAAACAGGAAAAGTATTCAAGTTAGTAAAACACAATTCAACCCCCCTTCTCGTGTTTGAACCTTCAATCAGTTTGTATGGTCCAGATGTGGACGGGAGCAGAAGATCGAACGGTCAAGACTTAATCAAAGTATTAAAAGGATTTGATACAAAAATAAATTAAAGTCTTGTAGGAATTCAGAAGCTATTGGCAGGAAGAAAGATTTGACCCAGAATTAATTAAGATCAGGATTGGCCACAGTTATTTTCGAATGCATATCTGGAGCTAAAATTATATGTTTTTTATTTAAGAGAAACCCGATTGGCCAAGTTATTTTTGCAAGAGTATCTGGCAAGATACAGCTTGAATTTAAGCTGGAAGAGACCCTAATTCACATCTATAAAAGGAGGCTCAAGACAGAAGACTTAGCATCGAAAATACTTGAAAGTCATACACTTCCAAAAGCAAAATACTTGAATTTTCAGTGAGGTCAATTGTGGGTATCCGCTTTCCAGAAGCAAGTACTCTACGTTTTTCTTTCCCTTTTGTTAGATCTAAGTTGTTGAAGTAGAGTCTACAATCTGAAGGAGTCAGACGGAGTAGCAGATTACTTAGTAGTTAGATTCAAGGTTCTTTTCCTCAAAAAGTTTAAGATTGTTAGACTGTTTGAGAAGACTGACTTGGAGGGTCAGTGGTATTGTTGTAATTCAAGGTTTTTGAATTAGTGAAATCCTTCAAAGTGAAGGGACTGGACGTAGCTTAGTTAACAGTGAACCAGTATAAAATTTTGTGTTTTATATTTACTTTATATCCGCTGCTAACTCTGTTTTATTCATACATCAGATTTTGTTATAAAACTGCAAAAACAAAAAAAGTATTCAAGTTAGTCAAATACAATTCAACCCCTTTCTCGTGTTTGCACCTTCAGGAAGTTGCTAAAACAACTCCTACATCAGGCTCTAATATCTCTACTGTTGATGTTATTATTGATGCTACTCTATCTTCATTTGTTGCTCCAAAATATTTTGTAACTAAGGAAAAGTTTGACAAACTGGGTGTGAAAACTAAAGTGTTTATTGAAAGTTCTACAAGAAGCCTTGACCAAATTCAGAAAACGCTTGCACTTATCCTCGCCAAAATCTCCAACCCAAACCTTTAGGGTTCTTTGTTTTTGTGATTTTCACTTTATTTTTTCTTTGTTTTTGTTTATTTTCACTTTTGGTTTATGAATGACAAACAATTTTTCTTTTCTTTGTCTCTATTTATTTTACTTTTATATTTTTTATTTATACCTTTTTGTTTTATGACAAATGGGGAGAAAGAGAATTGAATCTCGCAACATTTATTTAATTGGGGAATAAGAGTATTTCAAAATATTTTTCATTGGCGGAGAAATTCAAGGGGAGCCTCTGAAAATTATATATATATTTGTTTTAAAAATGATATCCATGCATAAATTCAAGGGGAGCCTCTGAAAATTATATATATATATATATATATATATATATATATATATATATATTTAAAAAGAAAAAATTGTTCATCAATATACATGTTTGTCATTATTAAAAAGAGGGAGATTCTTAGATCCAAGTTGGTTTGTAGAACAATTCATATTTTAATGTGTGTTCTAAGTATGTAGAGTGTTCAATAAGAGTCTTTAACCCTTCATCATATTAAAGTTTCCTAGTTGTAGTGCTTTGTCTGACTCTTCTTATTATGTAGCAGTTTGAGCACTTTGTCTGACTCTCCTAATATGTAGCAAAAACTATTTAACTATATCCTCCACTATTCGAAGTTTTGTCTAATCATTTGGTCAACAATCTTTCATAATCAATGTTCAAATAAAAGTCAATCCTCTAGACAAGTCTTCATTATGCAAGATAATGGATTCACCAACCTTTGATCTATTGTTTAATAATAGTTAGCCATCTTTTTTATTATCTTTTGATTGAAGTAAACTCATAAATGACAAAGATCATTTGAATGATATAATCCTCTATTCATTGAAATATCTTCATCTGATTTGTCTCCTCTAGAACAACAAACATCAGCATTCGCCTTGAACAAAGAAATTTTCTGAAGACAATTTTAAGGCACAAAAAAGGACAAGTGAATCAGTTTTAAAATTTACCCAATTGTCCTAGTTTACGACCCAGCTGTCCCAATAGTACTAGACCATAAAAGTAGTGTGCGATATTCTCTGCAACAATCAGAAAATTAACAACATTATCCTAGTACTATAAAAGATACTCAAGTGTCATTGCAAATGTGAGAGCTAGTGAAAATTGAGATAGTTGCAAGAATTCACTAAATCTTCATATTTCAAAATTCATTCTACGTGATCTCACATGCAAAATCCTTCTAAGAGAAAGTTTTTAATTGTATTGTTGATACACCTTTTCATATTATGAATTTCACAGTTAACTTTATATTCACACAAAAACCTTATTCATTTGTAAGTTAGCCCATGTGTTGCTTAACACCTTGAAGCGCTTAAGTGTACTAAGTTAGAATCTATGAGAAGTCTATGGTGTAGTGTTTTGACAGTAGTATACTCTAGTGAGATTGTAACTATTTTGATTCTAGTGGAAAATTCATTAGATTGAAGGGACTAGACATAACTATCGAGTTGGTAGTGAACCAATATAAATTACTTGTGCTCTCTTTTTTTTTATTCTTAAAAAAAATTTAAAAGGGTTCAACAAATAATTTTTATTAAAAGAAAGAAAAAGTTTTACATAGTTTAGATCCTCATTTCTTGTGTTTTTTGTTCTCATCTTCACACAAAAGAGAAAATCTAATTGTTAAACTAAAATTACAATAATGAAAAAAATTCATAACAAATAAAATATGTTTTTTAGTTCAATTTATAGCTCTCAAATTGCTTATGGTTCTTGATTGATTTCACACTATTTCAATTTTTCACACGATTGAAAGTCATATGATATTTGAAATCGAGAATGCTTTTCAATTGCTTGAGAGTTAGTATATACAGTCTATTCACAATCGGTAGTGTCTTTAATATGTACAGACGCATGGGGACATTTCCAAACTAGCTTGTTCAGAATTTTGTTGATTCAAAATAGATAATTTGTTGGCTTCCAAATATATCTCGTGCATCAAATATGATATTTAATGTGTTGACAAGATGTAGTACTTCAAAAGCAGATGATGTCTTCTCTATATACTACACAGACATAATCAAAAGATTGTTTGTATAGAATGAAACATATTGAAAATTCAATCATCTCTATTAAAATACTCTATAATATTATTCAATCATCTCTATCACTACTCTATAATATGTAGGAGTTGTGGCCTGTGTACAAGAAATAGTGAGCCAATGGAGAATTCATGTCATGGTGCACATGAGGATACAAAATACACCAAAAAATAAATAAAAAAAATTAAAAAGGTATTTGTAAGGGTTAAGATTTTTGTAGAACCAAACAATATATATAACTTTCTATACTATGCCCCATCATACTTTTTTTTTTGGCAAATCATGCCTTTGGCACCCTGGTGACACTCAAGATATTCCCATAAACTACGACATTTAGACAGACTATGCAACTAATCCTTAGTTTGGCCGATATAGCAAAAGAATTAACCCTTAGTTACTCAACCTCCCAAATTGGTCTCTCCTAAAACCTGCTTACTCAACCTATCGTGACATTTTGCAACTTTCTGTTGTGAAATTATTCTATGACCGTTTGATATTAAGGTGTTCAACGTTGGATATTCAAGATTAGTAATTGGTTTGACCCTTTTTGTCAATTATTGCCAATAACCCCTACCTCTGCCCCTCTCCCCCACCACCATTGGCACTTGCGATCTCATCCCATCGCCTCTCATATCTCCCCTCCTTCTCTATCCATTCTTTCTTCTCTAAGAAGTAAAAAATTATATCAACATCCAAAGTCATGATCAAAGACAATCCAATATATCTATCTGCAAAATAATTAAAAAATGGCATTCCTCATATCGAAACAATCAAGCTAATATATTGAAAATTCGAATAAGTATTATTTGAGTTTAGATTTATAAAACCTCTCATATACATAATCCGAAGTTCAAACCATAATTCTTGAAATTGTAATGAATCACTAATCAAATATGTGGCGGATACTACTTCAATCGATTTCGTATTGCAGTTGAATAGACATTAAAACCAATGATATTGCGGTATCGATCGCGGTCGTAGACATCTTTTAAAACCTTTCCTTCCCTTCAAAGGGAATGACCTTTTCATAGCTATAGGCCTTACGTGCAAACGCTCTTCAATTGAAGAAGGACGTGTGGTTTTACTATTTTTTTGAGTAACAAGATTCCAAAGATTAACCTTGTGCACCTCTGATGTAGGAGGGTTCACGACCAGAATCGAGGAAGAAACGGCTTTGCGGACAAAAGCAGCAGAAAATGCGGAAAACAATTGTCCGATGTCAGATTGTCTATTATTATACCTTTCCGAAAAGGGAATCGCGCCACGAACACAACGTATGGCTTTGCCATTTCGTATGGACTCCAGAACCGTTTTGACCTCGTCTTGGGCTTCAAAACAGCCGTTTTAGTTTTTCCCGTAATTTCGGGATTTTCTGTTTTACATCCGTTTTAGTTTTTCCTTTAATTTCGGGCTTTCCTGTTTTACCTAATTTTCGTACAACGGTTTCTATTATCTATTTAAAGACTTTCTATGATGTAACAAACGGTATCTTTTAATAAAATAATTAATTTTGAGAGTTTTTCTCTTCTCTGGTGGATTCCAGAACTTGTTCTTTTTTTAGGATTAGCGCTTGCTAACCTTTTGCGATTTCCGACTGCGTCAACCTCTTTCTCATATACCCTATTAGATCAATAACTTGATCATGGTTTCTACTTTCCATACCAACACAACCTCGACCACCAAATCTAGAATTAATTGAAACATAACCTATCTTAATTTGCATCTCGTCATTTATAACCGTTGGATCATTAGGTATTTGTTCCTTGTAATTTGATTCATCGCTTGACTCCCCTGATGTTTCAACCCTGTTTTCCAATTCAACATTGATAAAAATATTGTTGCTTAACACATCTTCATTCCATTGATTCTCCATATGGGTCTCTTGATTTCTTCCCAAGTTCTTATTTTCTTGCTCCAAATTTGACGCGGTTACTTCATAAGTTACATTGTTGGAAACAATACAAGCTCTACAAAGAGGACAACGAGTATGAGATCTAACCATGTATCAATACAAGAAATGTGAAAATTATTGTTCCTTGAGAGCAAATAATAGATTAAGTTTGGAGTTAAGATAAGTCTTCATCAATTCTTGCTTTTAAGTTTATTTTTAATTGTTTTTGTTGTTTTTTGAATTTCGAAAACTATTTGAAAATCAATTTATGTCACCGAAGATATTACTGAGTTGAGTCGCGGACTAGGTTGCTCTCTTTAAGATGTTTCGCGACACTGCCAAAATTGTGCAAGACAGACTATCAACCATGATCTCCCCAGGATGAAACAACCCAGATTCACTGTATCGGAGTTCCAATGCACTGTAGAAAACCGTTCTAGAATTACACCCTCAATATGGTGGTTAAAGTCACTCTCAATATGACAATTAAAGTCACTCTCAATATGACAGTTAAAGCCAATCTCAATATAGCGATTAAAGCCACTCACAAATAGGCATAACAACCGCTCTAAAAGGACAGTGGTATTATGACCATTCAAAAATCGAAGGGACAATGGTATTATGACCACTCAAAAATTGAAGGGACTACGACATAAAAACCGCTCTAAAAGGAAGTGATATTAGAACCACTAAAACTCGAAGGGACAGAAAGAAAGGGGAGAAGTGGATCAGAAATAATCGAGCAGAATATAAGAGAGAGAAAAGAGAAAGTTGGGAAATGCATCAAATTTTGGTGTGCTTTTCACAATAGATTGACACTCTTTATATATTGATGGAAGCAAATCCACATATGTTTTTTATCAAATGTGCGACTTCAACAAAAGTTTGAAAAATATTTATATAGTGATGAAAACTACTCAACATATTAGATTTTTCAAACGTGTGACTTCAACCATTTTTAAATTCACACACTATGTTCCAATAGTTTTTAATTTAATTTTAATTAATTTTAGAAAGTTTTAGATTTTTTCATAAGGAACATAAATTTTGATTATCTTCAATCATTTTTGATATTCTGTTACTTATCCTTTCTAATCAGACAAATTACCGTAGTGTGTTCTTATTTCTTGGTTTTTACTACGGACGCTAAACAATTATTGGAGTCAAAATACCTTAAAATGAAGTCTATAGTTAAACAAAGCCCCAAGGCACAATGCGCAAGCTCGGCGCTGCAGTGGTTTTTCTACCACATATCCCTTCCTCTAGGTGCAACAAATAGGCACTTCAGCATATTGCGCTCCCTTGTTGCGCTCCTTGTGTCAAATACACTAGTACATTGTGCATAGAAGGCTAGGAATGCGCATTTAAAGATTATCTGTATTCTTTATTAGGGTTCGGACTTTTTAGAGGCTAAAGAGACTAATTGAGACAACTTTGGAGCTCAAATTTGAAGGTTTCAACCTAGGAAATTGGGTTTTTACTTTCATTCTTGATCTTTCAAGTATAATACTCTCATCTCTTTTATTCTTATTTTTTAAGAATGAGTAACTAAACTCTTTAATTTTAGGGATGAATGTAACCTAATGAAAACCTTTATAGTTTAATTTGATTTCTGATTCATCGAATGGATTTGATTAAGTTGTGTTTCTAATCTCTGTTCTTAATACTATATATTGATTGAACGTCTTTAAAGTGATTTACGGTTCAAATTTTGAAACGAGAGTGGACTCTTGGAATACTTTGAGATTAAGAACTTTTCACTATGTTGCCGAGAGATAGATATAGAGACTTAAAACCAAAATAATTTCTAAAAATTGATACTTAATCTTGTTTTATAATTCGCTAAGAGATTAGGGATTAAAATAAGATTAAACGTTCTATCACTAAGATATTAGGATTGAAAACTCTTGAAAATTGGTAGCAACTTATTGAATGAATTCGATAATCAAGTTCAGTTTGTAACTAAAGACTTGATTCATAGTGAACTTCTAATCAAATTGAAATTTTTTTGTTCAATTGAGTAATTAAAATTGTTCGATAGTATAACTCAATCCTTAAGTTCGATACTTAATATTTTTACCATTTTTAGTATTACTTACAATTCAATATACTTACTGAAATTGGTATATACAAAAAAATTGGTGATGCAATGCCAATTTTATATACCCACATATTAAAAAGATCAACATATCTAGTATAGACCTCTTTAAAAATCATCTAAAGGTAGATTTAACTATTTTTAATAAAAAATGAATTTATTATAATAATAAATGGAAAAATATAACATTTTATTAAAAAAAACGATTCACTTTTGGACCAAATATCATATTTCACAGTTTCTAAACAGGTGTTTGTATTTAATATGCACTTGTAAAACAGATGGATTAAATAAGTTTTATGTCCCTATAAATTTTTAAAATTTTATTTTTAGTTCTTTAAAAAAATTATGCAATCCATTTTAATCCTTATTAAAATATTCTCATATACTTTCGAATGAATTTTTAATAGACATGTCTACAATATTGTATAAAATGCACCTTAAAAAAATATGAATTCCAAATTTGATATATAGATCAGTGTTTTTCGTTTTTTTATCTTGGATTTATAACATTTAAAAAATTCATATGTAATTTATTTTAAGTTAAAAAATTATAAATTTTTACAGAGAAACTTGTTATAATTTTATAAATGTTCTTGTAAAAATTGATTCAAAAATGAAAATGTTCTAGAATAATTAAACATGTTTCTTTCTATCAAAGACTAAAATTGTTTGCAGGAAAATTTTGCAGGGACTAAAAAGTAAAGTTTTTTTGTGGGGACTAAAAGAGAAATTTCAAAATTTTATATGGACTAAACTTATTTCACCTTTAATAATTTATATGAAAGTTTCTGCTGCAATTGATTTCATAATTGTTTTTATGAGTATAATTTTTATTTTCTACTATAAGAAGTTTATGTGTTAAATATTGTAGTACTTGATATTTATATAGGAAGATAATTAAGAAATTTATCGTTTGAAGAGGACAAATTTATTTTCTTAACTAGAGATTATTATGTTGAAAATAATGTACAATATTTGAGATAGTGATAAGATATTTTGATGATGTGATAGAAAAATAGAGATATATAAAAAATAAAGTCTGAAATGGGTGTAAAAAGTTAGGAGTCCACACATATTATTGCTCTTATTATGTCTGTGTTAGAATTTCAAAGAAACGTAAAATAAAATTCCATAAATATAGTGGAAGCGAATAACGATTAGAGTGTGTACATCCAACCATTACTAATTACATAAAGATATTAGATTCTTCTAAACTTTCAAAATCTCACTTGTATGTTTACTAATATTTTTGGCATAGGGAACCATAACATGTGTATTGCACCCCTATTTATAGATTCCGTCCATCACATAAACATCCTTTTGTAGTTACAAAATGATTAGGGTGATGATGTAAAGACCAAAAATTGATACAAACTGCAAGTGAGCAGTTTTACGGCAAAATAACCAGCATTCTCCCACATGGTCTAAACATTCTATCACTCATAATAATAAGAAACACAACACGTGGATCATAGAAATATGCCCTCTATAATTGAGTATTATCTTTTATGTATCACAATATACCATGCATCTAAAACAAACATAAAGCTTAATTAAAATACTTATAACATCTATGTTTATTTATTTAGATTCCAAACTTAAAACATATTTCTCAATAATCAAATGTGTATACCGAAGTAAATCAAATATGATAAAATATCATACATAGAGTTTCAAAAACTAAAATCATTCTTACAACGAAAATCTGATACAAGAACTAAGTCACATCCTATCTATATGATCCTTAAATTTTTATGGTGGCATACCTTTAGTCAAAGGATCAACAATAATCAATTTAGTGCTAATATGATCAATAACAATTGTTTGATCTTTAACGCTCTCTCTTACGGCTAAGTACTTAATGTCGATATGCTTGCTTAGGCTTCCAGTTTTGTTATTCTTAGCCATAAACACTGCAGTTGAATTGTCACAATACATCTTAAGTGGTTTTGAAATTGAATCAACAATTTTTAATCCATAAATGAAACTCTTCATCCATACACCATGCGATGTAGCTTGAAAACAATATACAAACTCAACTTCCATTGTGGAAGCAACGATCAAGGTTTACTTTGCACTTTTCCAAAAAACAGCTCCACTGGCTAACATGAAAATGTAATTGGTTGTTGATTTTCTTGAATCAATGCAACTAGAAAACTCTGAATTAGAGTAACTATTGACCTCCAAATTTTCAGTTCGTCTATATATAAGCATGTAGTCTTTGGTTCCTTGAAGGTACCTCATCCATTTCCTTGCAACTTTCCAGTTTTCCATACCTGGATTACTCTAACATCTGCCTAACATCCCAATTGCGAATGTAATGTCTGACCTCGTGCATACCTATGCATACATTAGGCTTCCAACAACAGAAGCATATGGAATATTAAGCATTTGTTCCCTTTCAAAATCATTCTTTGGGCTTTGGTTCAAATTGAACCATATCACCCTTCACAATAGGTGCTACACTTGGTGAACAATCTTTCATCTAAAATATTTCTAATAACTTATTGATATATTCTTCTTGTGACAATCCAGAATTCTATGATCTCCAACTCTATGTATTTTAATGCCAATGACATAAGATGTGTCACTCATATTCTTCATATCAAAACTCTTATAGAGAAATTGTTTCACTTCATATAGCAAACCTTTACCATTGGTAGCAAGTAAAATGTCACCCACATACAAAATCAGGAAACAAATTTTACTCCCATTAAGCTTCTTGTATATAATTGATTCAAAATGCTCTCTATGAATCCAAATGAAGAGATTACTTTATTAAATTTCAAATAGCATTGATGGGAAGCTTGTTTAAGTCTATATACAGATTTCATAAGCTTGCATACCAAATTGTTATCACTATTAGAAGAAAATCCTTATGGTTGTTTCATGTAATTCTCTTCTTCTAGATCTCCATTCAACAATGCAGTTTTTACATCCATTTGGTGTAGTTCTATGTCAAAATGAGCAGCTAATCCTAAATGATACGAAGACAATCTTAATTCTTAGATACAGGAGAGAAAGTCTACGTGCCATCGATTCCTTCCTTTTGAGTGAATCCTTTAGCAACGAGTCTTGCTTCATCTATTTCATTATTGCATGATGAGTCTTTCTTAGTCTTAAAGATCCATTTACATCCAATGGCATTTAAACCATTAGGCAACTCGACAAGATCCATGATTCCATTACATACCATGGAATTCATCTATACTCTCATAGCATCAAACCATAAATTTGACTCTTTACAACTCACAACTTGTGAATTCATTTTGGGATCATTTTCAGCACCAATATTATAGTTGTTTTTCTCTCTCTAGTTGATCTCCTTAATGCTGACTCAACATTGTTTGGAGGATCATGTTGTTCAATTATCTGCTCAACAATTTTTGGAATTTGTTGAACATTTTTATCTACTAGATTTTCATAAGGTACTTGTGGAACTTCAATGACTGGTTGTTCAATACCTGCTTAAAATTTAGACATATTATGAATGACAATCAATCTGGTACTTGATGTGGAAGGTTGAGCATCAATATGACTTCTATCAAAAATAATATCTTGAAATTGATTATTCCTACTTGTCAAGTCATTTACAAGAAACTTTGCATTTCTTGGTTTCACAATTCTAGTGTTGTGAGATGAACAATAGAGTATGTACCCTTTAGATTTTTTTGGCATATCCAATGAAACATCCACTTAAAGTCTTAGGGTTTAGTTTGTTTTCTTATGGGTTGTAAACTCCTACATCATACGGGCATCCCCAAACACGTATATGACACAAACTCGATTTCCATCTTTTGAATAACACAAAAGGCGTCTTTGTGACAACCTTGGTTGGAACACGATTCAATATATACACTACCGACTTAAAACAAGAACTTTGGAAGTCCAGAGTTGCTACGCATGCTCCTAACCATGTCCATCAAAGTTCGATTTTCTTCTTTCTGCTACTCCATTCTAGTTTTGAGAACCAGACATGGTGTATTAGGCAACTATCCCATTATCTTGAAGAAACTTTGCAGATGGACCCATGGCTTGTCCAATCTCAAGATATCGACCATAGTATTTTCTACCTCTATCAGTTCTCATGATCTTTATTTGCTTATTGCATCGTTTATCTACTTCAGCCTTACATACTTTAAAGGAATCAATTGCTTTGTTCTTGTTATGAAACATGTAGATATATATATTGTGAGTAAGCATCAATGAAAGAGATGAAGTATTTCGAACCTTGTATGTCCATATCTAGACAACATATATCTGAGTGTATGATTTCTAATATTTCAGTACTCTTCTTGGCACATTTCTTATACTTGTTAGTTTGTTTTCCCTTAATGCAATTCACACAAGTATCAAGATCAACGAAATCTATAACACCAAGTACGCCGTCATTCATTAATCTTTTGATTCCCTGTATGGATATATGTTCCAATATCTTGTGCCACAAAATAGAGGATTCTTCATTTATAAAAGATTGTTTCGTACCAACATCAACATGCATAACATCATTAGTAGCATTATTTTGAAAATTAAGTGAGAAAAGAATGTTTGATAATACACCATTTCTAACAAATTTAGATTTATAAAACAAACTGAAAGAAGCTTCATAAAAATTAAATTTCTAGAGAAACTTGGAACATAAAATGTCTTTTCTATGTTTAAAACAAAGCCACTACTTAAAACTAAACTGAACGTTCTAATAGCCTCCACCTGTGAATGCATCTTGCTGCTTGAATAAATGTCCTGCTCACTTGGAAGTGGTTTCCTTGACTTGCAATTCCCTGCAAGGTATTTGAAACATGGACTGTAGAACCAGAATCAATCCACCATGTGTTATAAATAATATCAACCATATTAGATTCATAACACACAAATGAGATTGATTTTCCTTTCTTCTCAAGCCATTTCTTAAACCTTGAACAATCATTTTTCATGTGTCATTTCATTTTATAAAAGAAACGCTTGGACTCTTTCTTAATTCTACCTTGAGGTGGAATTGAGCCTTTCCCTTTTTCTTGGCTTGGTTCACATTCTTTCTCGCAATAGTCATTAAAGCATCTTCATTTGCTTCCATCACCAACCTCTCTTCTTCTTGAACACACATGGTCATGAGTTCATTGATTGATCTTTTGTCTTTATGTTTATTATAAGAAATTTTAAAAGGTCCATACGGCGGTGGAAGAGAGTTCATAATATAGTGCACAAGGAAAAAATCAGACATATCAAACTCAAGAGTTTTTAGTTGTACTACGATGTCCCTCATTTTCATGACGTGCTCACGCACACCCTTCAAAGTCATAAGCTTTGTGGTTGAAAACTTCATAATTAGGGTGTTAGCAAGGGCCTTATTAGATGTTTCAAATTGTTCATCAATGGCCTTTGGTAATGCTCGAACATTATCATATTGATCAACACAACCACGAATACTAGCAAAAAATTTAGTCTTTAAGAACATCACACTGAGATGATTTGATCGCTCCTATATTTCATAACGATCAACCTGATCCAGAAGGTTAATTTCAGTCACAAGAGGTGGTCAGTCTTTCCGAAAAGCATAATCAATATATTCACCCGAAATGAAGAAGAATTCTCTCCTTCAACACCTTATATTTTTTACCCCTAAGTTCGAGAATTTAACACTTGAAATTAGAAAAGTTCATAAGTTGCATTGTTACAAAAATTAAATATACTTGCTTATGATAAATACAAATTTGAGACTACTTCACAAATATTATGATTTACCAACGTAAATCATGTTTCAAACTATGAATCCAGGGACATAAAACATACCTGTAGGCTAAAGTCTAATTCAGTTAGATTCGTATATAACTTAATGATAAAACTATCAAATTATGGTCCTATTCCTAATTCCTGTGGGTAAATTAGAAAATATAAATTGATATTTCATCCTAATTAATTATATAAACATAATAAAAATTCTTGTATGATAAGGTTCACTATGTTTGTACAATCAATTATTATAATGTCACAAATGTGATCTTAAACATTTAACAATAATCATCAAAGTCATAAATGTGATCTTGTATAATTAAAGATGTTGTGGCTATTGTCTAATTGATTAAAATCATACAAATCATTTCCACATTTAATTGATAATAAAAATTAATTGCATAGAACAAAATCAGTTGACAACCATAGATTATTTATTTAACAAGAAACTTATATGTAATATAGTTTTGAAATGCCAAAGATTCACAATTCAAATTTTTGGGCCGAGCTGGATTTGAACCAACGTAGATATATTGTCAAAGAATTTACAGTCTGTCCCTATTAACCCATCAACTACCAATTAAAAGAGGTCTGAAGATGGTTCAAACTCTACACCTCTCAATCATATTGGGCAGAGCAAACCATCGGGGTAAACATTTTTCTCTATAAATGTTATCAGTTACTTAATATTTATTATTTACGCACAAAATAAAATGACTAATAACAATCATTTTGAATATCCAGACAGGTCAGTCCGACCCGATTGAAAACCCACGCGTTCTGAAATTTAAAAATAATAACTTTAAGCCATTTTTACATCAAAACTCAATTTTAAACACAAAATTATGATCAAAAACATATTTCCTATATGATTTTAAGAGCTTTTCTGAAATTTAAACACCGAAACTATAAAAATAAAATTTTAGGTTCAACAAAATGGCCAGGTACAATAACAAAGTTGCAAGACAGAGAATATAAACAAAAACTCTAATACCAAATGTTAGAATTTCAAAGAAACATAAAATGAAATTCCATGAATATAGCGGAAGCAAAACAGGATTAGAGCGTGTATCTCCAGCCATTGTTAATTACTTGAAGATGTTAGGCTCTTCTAAACTTTCAAAATCTCACTTTAATGGTGTAAGTTTACTAAGATTTTTTACGTAGAGAACCATAATGTGTGAACGTACAGCGTTTTTTTACAGCACTTTTTTTTCCAGCGCTTTTAAGCGCTCTAGTATCTAGTGCTGTAAAAGGATACAACAGCACTATTGAAAATACAAAAAAGCGTTGTAATAGGTCTCATATATAGCACGCTTCTTATAATAGATTTACAACGCTTTTTTTAAAAGAGCGCTGTAATAGGTCCCATATATAGCGCGCTTCTTATAATAGATTTACAACGCTTTTTCAAAAGAGCACTATAATAGGTCCCATATATAGCGCGCTTCTTATATTATATTTACAGCGCTTTTTCAAAAGAGCGCTGTAATAGGTCCCATATATAGCGCGCTTCTTATATTATATTTACAGCGCTTTTTCAAAAGAGCGCTGTAATAGGTCCCATATAGAGCGCGCTTCTTATATTAGATTTACAGCGCTTTTTCAAAAGAGCACTGTAATAGGTCCCATATATAGTTATTTAACTTAGATTTACAGTGCTTTTTCAAAAAAGCGCTGTAAAAGGACTTAAAAAAAGCACTGTAAAACGTTTAAAAAAGCTCTGTAAAAGGATTTTTTATGGCATTTTTTAACGAAGCACTGTCTTTTTTATTCGATATTATAAACATCAAATATCACATTCAAATTCTTCATTTCAACATTAAAATTCACATCACAACAAAAAATTCATATTCACATTCAACAATATCAATTACAAGTGTTTCACAGCAACAAATTACAATAAATTACAGTATGAATTACATATATTATCAGAACAAATTACATTCAACATATTTGCAGTATGAATTACATATTCACATAACAAATTACATCATGACAGTTGCAATATATTCACAATATGAATTACATATTCACATAACAAATTACATCATGACAATATATAAACAAATTAATTACAAATTATATAATGTTTATTTCGAGGACAAACTGGCACCATTCTTCTTTCATTTCTTTGAGATCATTTTCAGAGTAAGTTGGGTTGAAGTTGTCAAAATACTAAAGCAAAATAAGTTAGAATAAAATATATATATATATATATATAGTTTATATATGAAAATCAAAATATAATGAAAATAATGTACCGTTTCTGGAATTATATGTTGATTCAGATCAACAATCTCCTTCATGAACCTCATTATATAGTATCCGCAATCTATGTTGTTCGTTTGACGCGGACACTATAAAATAAAACATGTACGCCAATAAATATTTATGCATTGATTGTAAATGAAAATTTAAAGGCATATAACTAAGTTCTATAACAAAAATTTCAAACCTTTGCTGGAAGCCATGTGATGTTGTTTGACTTATTCTTCGACACTGAAGCACCCCTTTGAGCGCCGAAAACATGCAGAGCACTATCAAATAAATGTGATTATTATTCAATGACCAAACATATTATTTATATATGTAAGAAATAAATGAATATTACTTACGTGTCGAACATGTTCTTTATATCAGGGTGATTGTTGAAATGACCGTGCAATGGGTCTAAATAATATACAATTTCAGAAGTCGCATTTATGGCAAACAACACTCAATGTTGCCTACAACAACACAGATTTGGTTGGCAAATTTGTTTACACAACTCATAATATCATAAATTAAAAATTATATAGATAAAGTATCTAATTATGTACCCTGAATTGTATGGTGCCAGAAACATTTTGTCCTTCTCTTTATTTTCTATAAGTCTATAACCTACATATTTATTTACATTATCTAGATCGAGTTTAAATATGGATAGTTTATGCGGAGATAAGAATGAAAATCTACTTGACAATTTCTGCGTGCACCAACTTCTCGTACAAAAACCTTCAAATATAAAATTATATTATAATATCAATAAATTAATGTGGCAGTGATCCAATTAAAAGGTAATTTATTTCTTAAATAAAATATTTATATTACCTGATGTATATGCTAATTACAGTAGCACTCAGCTCTTTATGATTGAGAAGTTCGTATATTTGCTCTTTGGCAAATATTTCTAAATACTCTTCTATGAATATACTTTTTTCCATGTCTATCATACGTGTATCATTTTTGTTTTTCATATTCATCTTTTTTGCTGTGTCAAGACACTCACCAAATCAAGCAAGGCGTGGTTGACTTATTTTAGGAAGAGCAACTGATTTTCCTCGATCTAGTGTTTGCATTTTGGAAGGTTTATTTTTACCACGGGCCTGCACTTGCGGTGCAGCGGGTTTATTTTTTGTTTGAATCTGAAAAAAATGAGGTTGATAAGTCTGTTAGTTATTATAGTAAGCTAATCATTTTGTATACATGAATTGATGTATATGTCAAACCTTTTTCTGGTGCCTTTTCTGGCGAAGTGACAGACTCGCTGCGAGGGATCTTATCATCATTCCATTTAGCAACAATCTAAATAAATGTGAAATATAAAAAGCGGAAAAATTAGCAATTACATGTAATCAATCATAATCATACAACTAAACATACATAGCAATTAAAACATACATCTTGATCAGTGCCAACAAGATGTTTTGGCCATGCCACATAGTTACCGATTGCTTCTCCCAAAAGTTTCATATCTCTGTCGTTGTCGGGATAGGCAACGGTGCAAGTGGTTCTAAAGCCACCACAGGTGACACTTTAACATGGCCCACAGGGACATCTTTGTTGTGCAATAATTCTCCCAAAGTATTGTACAATGTTCCTTTCCCAACCATGCGGGTAGGAAAAGACAAGTATAGGCAGCAACGTGAAACACCCTAAATTAAATCAACGGTTAATACATAAGTATGTGAAACAATTAGGTTGAATGAGTTTCTTATTTCGTTAAGTAATTAATTACCTTCTGTAGACTTTTACGACCAATGTTGCAACTTCCATCTTCACTTTCTATTTGCATTTCACGTTGAAGTTGCTTTTCCTTATCTTTTTTAACCAAGTATGCAACTTGCTTCGATAGGGTTTTTAGTGTTCTAATACTTGATCATTTGAGGGATTTGTGCGCTTCTCATGTGAAAAATAACTTTTGGGAGTCACGTCAAATCCCTTACCCCTCACACGGCCAGAATATTCAGGAATATTGAATACATTGCCGAGAATGTCCCTGCAGCTAACTTCTTTATTTCCATCTTGATTTTCAAGACTTTGTTCCAAATTTTCCTAAAATACATGTAGTATTAAAAAGACAAGTTCAATATAATTTTTAAAAGGCAATATTAAAAAACATTAAAGTGATAGTATACTTACACATTCTTGAACAACTTGTTGAACATTTTCGTTATCCACTATTACATCTTTATTTAGGCGAGCCTCCTTCCACAAGATAGGACGACCCAATGGTTGATCGGATTTCGTCTCTTGCAGTTGTTCGTTAAGACATAAACAAAATATTAGTTATAAACTATAGTTTATAATCTAGCTAACACAATGTATAAAAGTGATGTTTACTTACAATTTTTTGCTCTAAACGCGCATACCCCATACGCGATCTTTTGTATGGATGCACTGGGTTTTTTGCTTGCTCCTGATTTGCTGTACTTATATTCTATATATAAATAAAAAAAATAATGATCATGTAAAAAATATAAGATATGAATATGATTAAAACACACATACTAATAAAATAAATATTACCACAAATGTGGGGTCTGAGCATTTAGCAACAAAAGAGGTCCACTCTTCAGGTGTTATGTAGTATTTGTAAATGTTTGGAGCTTCAACATTCACATTTCCACACTTGTCTCTCAAGCAACAATTCGACAGATGAGATCTAAATCCTCTGTGAATTTTACCAGTAACTCTAAGTACGTAATTTTTACGCACATCTATAATGTTAAAAGCGCTCTGAAAACCAAATAAATAAAGATTTTCAATACAAGTATTTAAATGGAAAAAATTATAATTAAGCAACAAAAAAGTGGAGTAAAAAAGTTGATTACTTGTACATCACTCCACAATATGTCTTTAGCATCCTTCAATGCTTTGTCTCTCCAGTCAACGATTGTTATTGGGATATTTTGGCGGACAACAACACCGATATAGCTTACCATCATTGAACTATTGGGCTATATCGGCTGGCCACTTTCATTCCATCCCACCTAATAAACTCATAGATAGAGTGTAAGTGATTGCTTTCAAAAAAAAAAATCTAAACAAAAGTATAGTATATATACCTCAAATTTTATTCCAATACTTCTTGCTATAATGACTTTTTGCATTATAGTTGTCCCATGCTTCACTTCGCCTTCATAGCCTTTAGCGTTGACGGCTTCGTTGTTTACAACTTCGTCGTTTTGACGACCTAAATCGTTGTTGGAATCCATTTATCTACACATTTCACACAGTATAAGTTTAACATGCAGTATAAGTTCAACATGCAGTTTAGTGACAACAACAGATTGAATAAATACAACATGCACTATAAGTTTAGTGACAACGAGATATGAATAACAATACATGTCATTTAGGGTTACGACGTCGCATAAATACAAATAGAAATGTCTTGTGCAACGAGAAGATAACACTAGGGTTCAACAGAGAGCTTTAAAAAACTGAACAAAAAGCGCCTTAAAAACCTTTATGGTCGTCGGGATAGAACTTAGTGAAAATGGAAAATAATGAAAACTGAGAGTACGTAATAAATATAGACAGAGAGAAGGGTTCGCACTAGGGAGAAGAGTTCGTATATGGATAATGGTTCATATAGAGAATACGTAATGAATAAGGGTTTCACACTACCAAGTTCGTAAGGGATGAGAATATACGTCATGAAGAAGAAAATGAAGAGGCAGTTTCTTATATTATCAGTCTACATAATATTATAAAAAAAAACCATTTACAGCGCTTTTACAAAGAGCGGTTTAAAAGACTACATAAAAAGCGCCTTAAATAGTATTTTACAGCGCTTATATACACACTATATAAAAGGCCCTATGTGAGCATTTTACAGCGCTTTTTACACATAAGCGCTGTAAATGTTTTGTACTTGTATTTTATTTTGCATTTTACATTGTTTTTTCCCATAAGCATTGTAACTGTTTTGTCTCTTGTAATTGTAATTTAGTTTTTTGAAACCATTTACAGCGCTTATTGGCAAAAGCGCTGTAAATGTTTTGTACTTGTATTTTATTTTGCATTTTACAGCGCTTTTTCCCATAAGCGCTGTAACTGTTTTGTCTCTTGTAATTGTAATTTATTTTTTTGAAACCATTTACAGCGCTTATTGGCAAAAGCGCTGTAAATGTTTTGTACTCGTATTTTATTTTGCATTTTACAGCGCTTTTTCCCATAAGCGTTGTAAATGTTTTGTCTGTTGTAATTGTAATTTTTTTTTTTTGAAACCATTTACAGCGCTGTGATATAATATCCATACTCATGGATACCAAATTGTTCATATCAACTTATATGATGATTCATATTATAGTTAAAAAATTTATCAAATTGTCATCTCTAAAATAATTAAATAATATAATTAAAAAAATTATATGATAAATTATATAAGCATAAAATCAAATACTCAGTTCTGGCAGGTCAAGTTACATGAAATTTTACACAATGAGTACATATCATTACATGACTTATATAAAACACATAAACACACTTAAGATACCTTTCTTCTTTTCCTGGTGGGATTCACATTTGTTTGTCCATTAAAGATACGAAACGATGGATTAATCCAAATTCCCTCATTATGATCATCTCTAAGATATAAACCATCATTAGTTGAATCAATTTCACATGGTTGTGATGTCGCAAAGAAAATATCATTACCAACATCTTCAACGTTGTTGTTGTCATCACTTATTTTATTGGTTGATAGGTGACATAAAACATTTGTTGAGCTTGCGACGCTAAAATAAAAGGTTCATCTTTGTATCCCACCCTACTAAAATCGACAAGCAAGAACCCGAACTCGTCAATCTGAATGCCATTATTATTATCGACCCACTTGCAACCAATGATGGGAACACGAAACATTGTGTAATCCAACTCCCATATGTGCTCGATAACCCCAACATATAATTCAAACTAGATAACTGATCCATGTGTATTGTAACATACGGTTGAACCTCATCATCATTGTGCAGAACATACAATTGTGCCTGCTCCCATTCTGTTCTTGATATAGTCATTACTCTTTTTCCAATTATCCCTTCTCCTGTTATTCTTCTTGAATGACGAGACATAGGAAGTCCTATGGATTCAACATTGGATAGATATTCAGTACAAAATTCAGCAGTTTCTTCGACAATGTACCGTTCAGCAATATATCCTTCTGGTCGACTTCTACTTTTTACGTACCCTTTTAATATTTTCATATATCATTCTATCGGATACATCCATCTCATGTAAGCTAGCCCACAAAGTTGTGTCTCCTTAACAAGATGAACAGTAAGGTGAACCATTATATCAAAAAATGAGGGTGGGAAATACATTTCAAGCTCACACAAAGTAACAACAATTTCCCTCTACAATGTCGGTAATTTCTGATGATCGATCACTTTACTAAAAATTTCCCTAAAGAAGAAACATAATTTAGTTATGGCTCGTCGAACTTTTTTCAGGTAAAATGGAACGTATACCTATTGGTAGCAAATGCTCCATTAGAACATGACAATCATGAGTCTTCAAACCTTTTAACTTGAGGTCTTTCATACAAACTAAATTTTTTATGTTTGAACTGTATCCTTCTAGAACATTAACTTCGTGTAGCAATTTACATAAAACAATTTTTTCCTTTCTAGATATAGTTTGAGCGGCTGGAGGTAGATGTGTGCGATTTCCTTTCTTTATGGGACCCAATTCATTTCTTATTTCATATCGACCAAATCCAATCTTGCATTGATGCCATCCTTAGACTTTCCTGGAACACTAAGTAACGTACCAATAACACTATCAAAGACATTTTTTTCGATATACATCACATTGAGAAAATGTCTTATATACAATGACTTCCAATATGGCAATTCAAAGAAAATTGACTTTTTCTTCCACCCAATTTTGACAAGCTCTCCCGTAAATGGTTTGCCAAATTTATTGATCAAACCTTGTACTTTTTCCAATATTTGATATCCAGTCGGTGTTTTTGGAGCAGTACCTTCCTCTGATTTTCCATTGAATGTATTTATCCACCCACGATAATGATGACTAAAAGGTAAAAATCTACGATGTCCAGGAAAGACGTTCTTCTTACAATGTTTCAACCGCATCCAATTAGTACTCTCTTCACATATAGGACATGAACACTGACCTTTAATGCTATACCCTGCTAAATTACTATATGCTGGAAAATCATTAACTGTTCTGAACAACATAGCCCTCAAATTGAAACATTCTTTCTTATACCCATCATAAACTTCCACACCTGACTCCCATAACATTTTTAAATCTTCAATTAAAGGAGCCAAGTAAACGTCGATATCATTCCCCAGTTGTTTGGGTCCAGAAATTAACAGAGACAACATCATAAACTTGCACTTCATAGATAACCATGGAGGTAGGTTATAAATCAACAAAATCACAGGCCACATGATGTGTGATATGCTTTGAAGACCATGTGGATTCATTCCATCAGTAGAAAGTACAAGTCAGAGATTTCTTGACTCTCTACCGAAATCAGGATACTCGTGATCAATTTTTGCCCATTGTGAAGAATCTGCAGGGTGTCGTAACTTTCCATCTCTAATTCTTTCATTTGCATGCCATGTCAAGTGTTTAGAATCTTCTTCACTGCGATAGATTCGCCTAAATTTTGGTATTATAGGAAAATGCCATACGACTTTTGCTGGAGTAGATTCTTTCTTCTTATATCGAGAGACATTGCATTTCGGACACGCCTTTAGTAATTCATATTCGTTTCGAAATAAAATGCAATCGTTAGGACACGCATGAATCCTTTCGTAACTCATGCCAATAGAGCACAAAATTCTTTTAGCCTCGTAGGTTCGAATCGGAAGTTCATTATCATCTGGCAACATATCTTTTAGGAGTGTTAATAATTCTATGAAGCTTTTATCATACCATCCATTTCTCGCTTTTAAGTTGTACAACTTTAATATCGCCAAAAATCTTGTGAATTTAGTACAACCATTATATAATGGTTTCTTTGCATCACTCAACAAACTATCAAACATTTTAGGACAATCCTAAAGATCTTCTTCAACTGCTTTTGCAATATCTTCAACTCGGTCCCATTCATATGTATCTGTGCCGAAATCATTTGAATCATATGTCGCATCACTGTCAAAATAAGTGTTCCCTTTTTTTTTCTCACCATGTTTTATCCAACATGTATAGCTTTTATCAATTCCATGCCATACTAAATGTCCTTCCAATTCATCTGCTCTAACGCGTTTTCCAAAACAACATTTTAAACAAGGACAAGTGATTCGATTTGGGTCTTTTGCATTCTTCACTGCAAATTCAACAAATTCCTTCACTCCATTTTCATACTCTTTTGACAACCGATTGCCAGACATCCATTTCCGGTCCATTTTAATTATATGACCTATATGAATGCAGTAAGAACAAATCAATCTATAACAAATTTATCAATATATAATATTATATATATATATATATATATTTGCATACAAGTTATATATATTTCAAAACATAACATAACAGATCGAACAGATTTTATATGATTTATCATGTAAGAATTTATGAATGCAGCTTATGAATGCAGTATATATGAATGTAGTATTACACAAATTTATCAATCTATAACATCATACAAATCTATAGTATATATAGACTAATATTGGAAAATGGAAACCAAGGTCCAAGGTCATGCATACATGTCTGATTTAAAAATAGAACAAATCGAACAAATTTCAAAACAGAACAAATTTATCATCTAAAATTTTATATGATTTATCAGGTAACAATTTATCAGTTTTAGAGACAATAACAAATTGATAAATACAGTACCTGAGACAACAATCACTCAGTAAAAATGGGCGCAAATTAGAGGAGAGGAAAGTTCGTAATAGGGTTCGAAGGGATAGAACATATTAATTATGTTTTTATTTATTTATATATAAGTGCTTATAATTTTACAGCGCTTTTATCCATAAGCGCTGCAAACGGCTTTTAAAAATTAAATTTCAAAACATTTACAGCATTTACAGCGCTTACAAACAAAGAGCTCGTGAAAGCGCTGTAAATATAGTGTGTGTGGGCGCTATATTTTACAGCGTTTTTATCCATAAGCACTGTAAACAGCTTTTAAAAATTAAATTTTAAAACATTTACATAGTTTACAGCGCTTTTATACAAAGCGTTGTAAATGTAGCGCTCTTATACAAAGCGCTGTAAATGTAGCGCTCTAAACGCGCTGTAAACTTTATATGAGATCGCTATATTTTACAGCGCTTTCACGTGAAGCGCTCTAAAAGCACTGTAAACATTATGTAAAATCGCTATGACCCTACAACAGCGCTTTTCTGTAAATCCTAAATCCTTCATGACCCTACAACAGCGCTGTTGCTAAAGTGCTTGTCAATAAAGCGGTGTTGTATCCTCCGTTATTTTTAAAATATTATACAACAGAGCTTTTAGTTATTAAACGCTTTAAAATGCGCGCTGTAAAAGACTATTTTTTGCTTAGTAATGATAAGGATGATGATGTAAAAACCAAAATCTGATACAAAATATAAGAGAGCAGTTTCATGGAAATATAACCAACACTCCGGGTTCTTTTTCCTTTACAAGTATGCATGGAATATTTGGCTGTAGGCTTTTGCTCCTGTTTTAATATATATATATATATATATGAATTTATAATTCTAGCAATATCTTTTTTGTTTCTATAAATGAAATGTTTTTTGTGTTTTCTTTAAAACATCATCGTTTTTCCCAGAGGAAGGGAGTGTTAAGATGATTTTCTAAAAAAGAAAATTTTGCTAAAAATATTTCAATATCTTTGATTTAGGAGAAATCCTTCTATCCCTTAGGGTTGATAGTTAAACAGTTTCACTGTTTGCAAAGATATCAAAAAAGATGTTGAGAGAAATATGAATTCATAAGTTCAACTGTTTTATTACAACTGTTTTAACATATCTTTTGATATATCTGTTATGGACTTAGATGATTATAATCATAAAGAAAATTCAATTAAAAATGAAGAATTAGTTGAATATCCAAAAAATTTGGATCAATTAAATAAATGGACTATTCCATCTATTCCTCCTAAACAAATATACAAATTTGGTATGTTTGATCTCATGTCTCGTTATGCGGTTAAGACCATAGAACAGACTATACAGGTTTCTGATAATATTCAGACAATAAAATTATTAAGTAAAAAAGATTTACTTCCTTTTAAGGATTATAATTTTATTCATTTTGGGCTTATTCAAATTGCTTTTAAACCTCTAAATTTATTAGGTTTAAATGCTAGTATCATGGCATATGTTTGAGATGGCAGAAGTAGAGACTTCAAATCATCTCTAGTTGCTTTAATTGGAACCAGCTTATGTCATGGTCCTGTTTATTTTGATGTTTCACCAAATTTAAGTTTGTCTTTAACTGACAAGAACTTGTTAGATGCTATTCAGCTAACCATACATACTAATGGTTATAATTTTAAACCAGGAAGTGAAATAATAGCAATATGCTATAGAATTTACTATAAAGTGTTAAATACACTCAACCCGAAGGTCAAGCAAATATCTTTTCCTGGGACTACTACTTTAGTCCAGACAAATTTATTAACTTCAAATATAGTTACTAATAGACTTATTAAGTGGAATGAAATCAACTTTCCAGAAACTTGGTCTTTACCCCAGGCTATAGAACCTGAACCCATATTAAATAAGGATATAGATCAGATTATCCAAACCAATGAAGGGGATATAGAAATAAAATTCAACCCCAAAAGAATTATTAGATTATTTTTTAGGAATTGAAGTAATAAGGCGATACAATTTTAGATTATTCATAGAGATCTCTTGAGAACCTTGTTCTTTTCTCTTTAATTGGTCACTAGCAATAGCTGTTTTAATATTGGTTTCCATGCATTAGATATCTTCATTAGGCATTCTATTCCACCATTTATAGAAGAAATTTCTTCTAAGAATAGGAATGTGAAATTTATCCTGGGCAATTGTAATAGTCCATCTCCATATCCATGGGACTTGGAATTTTATAAAGAATAAACATGGACTTTGTCCAAAAATTAGTTTTGAAGCATTTTTCAGAATTAGGGGGCTAGAATCGCACCATGAATTGTATAAATCCAGAATATTTTTTGGTAGAATTTCTAAAGAATGACCGAATTTGATCCACCAATTAAAAAACAATTTGGTATAGGTTTCTCAGCTATATCTGGATTGATGCTAAAAAACCAAGAATGTTTATTCTTTGGATTTTGATAATGAAAGGCTAGTGTAAAAGCTTGGACATAATCCCAGTAATTAAAATAAATAATTTTATCTTCAGCAATTTTAATTGCCTTTTCACCATTAGGATTTAATCCCCATTCTCTGGGAGTTAATATCTTATTGATATGACATTTACTAAAGTTTATAAAACTTCCTGGATTGTTATTCTGATAATGGTGAGTGATAGTCACTGATTCAGTGATTTGTAATAAGACTTCCAAATTAGGTCTAGACTTACCATAAACTCCAGGATATCCTCTTGATTCGAGGTATCTTGTTTTGATTGACCATCCATCATTAGGTGACAATTTTACATCTTCTTCGTCGACATTCATTATGTCTTCTGTAACAGGGTTCTCAAATACTTTGTTACTTCTTGTTAGGTTTCATTAACCGCAACCTCTTTGTAAGATGATGTCTTACTTGCTGAGGAAGAAGGAATATCTTCTTTCTTTGGTGGTGCAGGTAATTGCTGCAAATTTCTATTCCTATGGGCTGTAGTCCAGTCCCCTATTAGAGGAATATTTAATTCTTGATAGGGTAACAAATTGTTACTCCTTCTTCCACCACGACCTCGGCTATTATAGCCTCGGCCTCTTCCCCTGATTGGGGTCGCCATTCTTTGTGGGTTTTTTCCCACGATGATTGCTTAATTTCCCTGCAAAAATTCACGAGTTAAATAGTCTGCAAGAGAATTATTTTCTCCTTTAATATATTGAATATCAAATTCAAATACTGATAATTGAGCTTGCCAATTAGCAAAAATTTGTTTTGAAACAAGATTTTTGACATCTTTTTCAATAATTGATTTAGCTGAGCTACAATCAATTCTTAACAAAAATTTTTGGTTTAATAAATCATCTTTGAATTTAGAAATACATTTAACAATAGAAAGCATTTCTTTCTTAATGGTTGAATAATTAGACTGCGTTGGATTCCATTTTCCAGAAGTAAATCTTATTAAGATTTCTTTATTGGTGTCTGGATTAATCTGTTTTAAGATTCCTCCATAACCAATATTTGAAGCATCAGTTTCAACAATTTTAAAAAACTTAGGATTTTCTAAATTCAAACAAGGTAAACATTTTACTTTGTTTTTAATTCTTTGGACAGCTAAAGAATGTTCATCTGTCCAAGGTCCTGGATTTTTTCTAAGTCTCTTATAAAGAATAGCTGTATCTTGGGATAGACTTTCATAATAATCTGAAATATAATTTAAGCTTCCCAAAAATCTTTGAAGCTGTTTCTTATCAGTGATAATGTCAGGAAATTTTGAAGCAAATTCAATGCTTCTGCTAATAGGGACAAATGTTCCTTGGTCTATTTCATGACCCAAAAATCTAATTTTTGTTTGGAATAATTTCATTTTGGGAGCAGACAAAACTAGACCATTGTGTCTGACTAAATTTTTAAAAATCTTTAAATGCTTTATGTGTTGATCAATAGTTTTTGAAAACACTAAAACATCATCAATATAAACTATCATAAAATCAGAATAGGGATTAAAAATATCATTCATAATATTCTAAAATTCATAAGGGGCATTTTTTAGCCCAAATGGAAGGACGTTCCATTCAAAGTGTCCAAAGGGGACAATAAAGGCTGTTTTGTATTTATCAGATTCATTAATCTGAATTTGCCAATAGCCTGATTTCATATCGAATTTTGAAAAAATTAAGGCATCATTTAGTCTATCTAATAAATCTTTTTTACTAGGAATTCGGTACCTTATCCATTTCAGAACTTTATTAAGAGGTTTATAATTAATAACTAGTCTAGGAACACCTCGTTCCTGTTCAGCATTTTTATTGACATAAAAAGCTGTGCAACTCCATGGTGATTTGGATTTTCTAATTAATCCTTTTTCTAATAGATTATTAATCTCTTTTTTGCAAAGATCAAGATATTCTTGATTCATTTGAACTGGCCTGGCCTTAGTTGGAATTTGACTTTCTTTAAATTCATCAATGTAGGGTAAAGAAATGATGTGTTGTTTTCTATTCCAGAAAGCGTTTGGTAAATCATTACACACTTCTATTTTGAATTTTTGTTCAATAGTTCTAATTTGTCTCTTAGTCTCATCTTTATTAAGATGATCATTAATATTAAAAATATTTATTTCATTTTTAAGAAAACATAATTGTTTTTCTTTACTAATAAGAATGTCTTTGACCTCATTTAACATTCTAGTTTGAGGATCAGTAATAAATTCAAAAATAATTTGCTTATTGTCAATAATGGTAGTAATACCATTTTGATCAATGTTTATAATAGGCATAATATTATGCAAAAAAGGAGTTCCTAGTATAATTCTATGAGTTAAATTTTTAACTAGAATAAAAGATGTTGGTAAACAAATATTTTTATTACAAATATTTGCATTTGAAAGTTTATAATTAACTTGTAATTTCTCTCCACCAGCTTGAGTAAGGGCCTGTGTGGTTTTTGAAAAATATTTAGTAGGGATAATTCCCTCTTGAATACAATTAAGATCAGCCCCACTATCTACTAGAGCTATTTCATTTTCCAAAATAAAATTTCTACTAATGACTAAAGTAATTTTAACAAACCATTTTTATGAAGTGACTTTATCCAGAATAGATAAATAATTATTAGAAGTAGTTTCTTCATTATTGGAAGTACTGGCTTCCAAATGTCTCGGAATCTCTAACCTAGAAATTCTTTGGGATAAAATATTATTCTCTTTTTAATCTGAGTAATTTCAGATTTTAATAGATTTATTTCTCTTTTTAAATCCATAGTGGAAACAGGGGTTTCATTGGTCTGTCTAAATCTTGATAATACCTCACTAATTTGATAAGGCGCTTCTATAATTAAAGGAGCTTCTTTTTTAATAGTTTCCTTCATTAGAAAATTGATCATTTTTTTCTTTAAATTACTATCTGAAATAGTTTCTAAAACCTTTAAGGCTTCATCTTGTTCTGTAGTGAGAACATTTAATCCATTCATATCCACAATGGATTTCCAATAATTTATTTCATTGCATTGGCAGCTATTGTTGCCAGAAGATGATGAATCAGTAGAAGTATCATTGATATCTTCTATATCTTCATTTGAAGATTCTAGTTCTGATTCAGAACTAATTAACAAAACTTTTTCTAATTGGATCCTTAATTGGTTGTCCTCAATCTCGTTTAATGCTTTTTTGGTCCAACACCTATTGACATAGTGTCCTATTTTGCCACATTTATGACAAGTAATGTCTAAATTTTTGGCTTTCCTTTTGCCTTTATTATGGAAAGGTTTTTCTTTAGGTCTATCTTTATAATTTTTTCTGTATCTCTTCTTGCGGGGAGGTTTATAAAAATTATTAGATTTGTTTTTATTCTTATTATAAGGTTCAATAACCTTAGGCTTTTTATTCAGGCCAGGTGGCTTGTCAATGTCAAAAGCAAATTGTTCACAGAATTCTCCTAATTGATGTTTTTCTGATAATTTTTGCTTTTTCAATTGATTTTTTAATTTTATGTCATTGCATAAAGATAATCCTTCATTAATACATGCAGTAATAATTTGGCCATAGGTTAAATCAGCATAATTAATATTTATGCTATCATTTTTTAACCTTAAAGATTGTCTTACCTTTTCAGCAAAAAGATATGGTAAGCCGTCTACAAATTTAGACTTCCAATGAATAGAATCAGGATTTTTTAATTGAAAAACTCTTGATAAAAAAAGTATCCTTATACCATCTAAAATGGGTTAGCGAAGGACATCTTAAATTTTGTAAAAGAGTTTGTAATTTTACTGCAATAGGAATATTTGTTCCTACAAAATTATGTAAGATTGCTAAACAAAGAGTATAAACAGCATCTTCTTCATTAGTTGTGGTGGTAGTGATATTACCATCTATTTCTATTTTAATTTCTTTTTTGTGATTTAGAATATTTTGCTTCTGAGTATCAGTGAGATAAGCATCCCACCAACCTCTGAGTTGGCCTATAAAACCTGTTACTAAAAAATTTGCTATGACATTATCAGAGTTACCATTTTGCTTACAAACAGTTGAATACATCATTCTATGTATTGTATCAATAATTTGTTTATCATTTAAACCATCAATAATCCACTCATAAATGGCTTTACCAGAATAAGAATTCTGATATGGTTCAGTTTCCTCAAAGAGTAAATCTTGAGGAGAAGGTCTCTTGTAATAATACTTATCAATAGGTTTGGAAGTATATATTGGATTAATATTATCAATTTTATTAATATCTTGATCAGCAAACATATTTGTCAAATTATTTATATATTCACTATTTTCTGAAATATCATCTTCAGAAATGTCTGAAGTTTCCTTTTGGGATAAAACATTTAAATTTAATCCCTTTAATTTTTGTTCAAGGATTTTAATAAAATCAGCATTATTATCTTCCATCTTGAAACCTTTTACTTCCAAAGGTGGTTGAACAATAGGAGTTTCAGCTACTTTTGGTAGCTTATTCTCATTAGTTTGATCCAAAATTAATTTTTGTTGGAAAATTTGTTTTTCAAACATATTTTTTAAAGATAATAAATCTTTTTCAAGAGAAATAAATTGTTCTCCTAAACATAAAAGAAACACATTACTATAATTTTGAGCTTTAATAATAGAATTTAGTTCTTTGATAGTAACATGGTTACTTTCTATCTTCTGAAGGTTAAGAAAAGCATTTGCTTCTATATTTTGCCCTATTGTTATGGGTTGTTTCGGAGGAAATATAGAACTAATTTTTTCTCCTTTAGTAGTTTCCCAAGTTTTGGATTGAAGAACTAAAATTTCATTCTTAATCTTTTTAGTAAAATAATTAACAAACCATTTAACAAAAGGAATATAATCCTGGGTTTTGGTTAATTCTTCATAATAATCTTCTTTGAATTTATTAAGTTCATGAGGTGAAAATTTTTTAAAATACCATTGCCTAAATTGGGCATGTCTCTCATGTTGGAATTCACTATTAATGAATTCTCTCATCTTACTCCCTGGGAAGAAATCTATGAAATCTTTCATTATATATGAAAACTCATTTCTGATTGAGTAGGTGATTGTCTACTTTGAGAATTATTTTTCTGATAAATTCCATAAGGAATTTTATTCTCACTAATTATAATATTTTCTACAGTTTCTATTTCTTCTACCTGTTGAGAGGTAGAAACTCTGCCTAATTCAATGGGATTTATATTAAACTCAGAGTGTCTTTCAGAAATACTTCTCGGAATTCTAATAATTCTTTTGGGGTCGAATTTTATTTCTATATCCCCTTCATTGGTTTGGATAATCTGATCTATATCCTTATTTAATACGGGTTCAGGTTCTATAGCTTGGGGTAAAGACCAAGTTTCTGGAAAGTTGATTTCATTCCACTTAATAAATCTATTAGTAACTATATTTGAAGTTAATAAATTTGTCTGGACTAAAGTAGTAGTCCCAGGAAAAGATATTTGCTTGACATTTGGGTTGAGTATATTTTGTGACACCCTCAACCCCAAAACAACATATATAATAATTTATACTAGAATTTTTTAAAAATTAATTCGCAACGGATAAAGAAAATATGTTTTCAAGAAAATAAGAATTTTTATAACTAATTTATGATATCACGTTTCTCTAAATACACACGTAAAAATTTAACTTTATTCCTTAATTAAAACAATGCAATCCCGATGAACTTGATTTAACTATAATTTCTTGATTTAATTCCAAAAACTTACTAGTACTATAAGGTTTTCATACAAAAGGTATTTTTTCTAATTAAACAAGTGAAAATGAAATATAAATTACAACTCTTAATTCCTGGTATCACCTATCAGAGCGGAGTTTCTCCCAAATTTGAACTTCGAGACTCATTAACCTGTAATAACTGCGATTTCGCAAACACATGGCCAAGCCAGTCAAACACAAACAACGAAGGAGGTGAGTTTTGAAATCATGTTTATAGTATAATATAAGTAAGAAGAACACGCAATCAATCATAATAAACCGTATCATTATACAAACATTCTTCAAGAAAAGAAATATCACATTATAAAGTCAAAATCACTAACCAGAAACCAATATATTTCACTATAACATCAAATCATCTAAAAGGAATTATTATCGCACACGGTACATATTAATCACAACAAAGTAATCATAGTAAGATGCAATGCTATGCATGAGCTTAGACTCTACTTCACAATGTGGTACCATTCTAACTCTGAAGTACTTGGTTAGGAGGCTTGATACTATGCCACCATCCCGGTGGACGGACAATTCAAATTGGCCCTGTCCTCATAGATCCCCTCAACTCAACCCGAGACACATATACGCGATAGTCGAGGTAAACGTGTGTTGCATGGTAGCTCCCGACATTAGGAGTGCTATCTCCAAGTCACCTAGGAATTCCCCACCTGAATACCTCCAAGGTCTAACAATCTTGCCCTAAGGCTCAACAGCAGACCGCCACGATCAGGCTCATTCAGTTGTACTTCCCCGGAATCACTAGGCTTGTCAGGCCCTACCTATATGGTGACAAAATAATCTTCACTTCAAAAATTCTCAATATTTATTTTCTCCCCTCGTTGGCCTATGATACTCCATTAAGACCATAATCTCAAACACAAATTGGAATCATCACCACTCCATCAATTATGGGGTTACTTCAATATCCTCATCACAAATTTATAACATCACAATTATTAATCATACATCATTATCATCACATAAACTTATCACATTGCATCCATATTTTATTATCACATCACAAAACTCATCTAATCAAACATACACAAAATTCATTTGACATCCAATATCACAATAATATTAAATATCACACATTTAACGAAAATAAATCAAATGTCACGATAATATCAAATAATACACATTTAAAAAAATTAAATCAATCAACACTTTATAAATATTTTTATTCCAAATTTTAATCTCACAATTTCCATATTTTCACATTAATCAATTTATCACTCAAAGGGCTACTACCGTACGTAGCAAGCCCCGGATGAATCGTTGGGAAATACGGTTTTTCCGATCATGTCACAATATATTATACTCAAATTCAAACGCTCTCTCACCCCTTACCTTACTTAGACGCTTTCTCTAATCACTGAAATCAATGGAAGTTTTCAACAGCAACCGTAGATTGACAACGTACAGCGAGTGAATCCAAATAAACGGCGAGTTCACAAAATCTCTGAGACGTGACTGATAAATTATGCGGAGCATAAAAATCAATGTTAAATAATTAATAATAATTTTTGGAGCAAAAATAGAGTCAAAACGACGAGAAAAAAACTGCAGAAAAAGTCTCACCGACTCGTCGGAGCGCCGGAATGGTCCGACATCAACTTCACCGAAAAATGCAAATGAGTAGTGCTTCTTGAAGGTTTCGACGAGAGTAATCCAAAAACGATGTCAGTTTTTTGATACTACAAACGTGGTGATCGGAATCGGCCAAAAACAGCTCGCCTAAGAAAAATAGTGCAGCTGTTTCTGATGAAACGGAGCCACGAGTAATAAAATTGATGCCAAAAATGGATTCAGTGGCCGATTTTGTGTGGGATAGAAGTTGGGATCGGTTCAAATGGCAAGGAGTTGGTGGGATGAATTTGAGAGGAAGAAAATGTGCGTTTTTTTGTTTGCGTCGTTGGTTCCTTTTGTTTCCTCTTCTTCTTTTCTTATCTGTTCCTTTCTTTTCTTCTTCTTCTTCTTTTATTCTAAAACTAATATTTTATACAATAATTCATCTTTTAAAATACATTAATAACGAAAATTATCATATTCCAAATAAGCACTATAATAATACTTATTTTTCCAAATACTCAAATTAAAATATTACCATCATTAGTGAATAGTCGAAATTATAAAATAAATAAATATAACATCTACATTTTATATTAATTACTAAATCATAATAAATATATATAAAATCACAACGTCATAACAAGTATATAAAAATAAAGTAAATCAAACTCAATATCACTACTATCCCAAGATAATTATTTATAAAATAAATAACTAAAAATAGAAAATAGTTCTAAATAATTGAAATATAAAATCGCATGAAATCTTATTCTTTAAAATATAAAACAAAAATACAATTACTTTAAGAAAAACATATAAAATAATAAAATAACATATTTATTATTTATATCACTCAGTTAATATAATATAATATATATCAAACTAACACGTCATAGAAAACATCCATATAACGGAAATTAATCACAAAATCTATCAACATATATTCTAAAATAATATTAATATCAAACTAATTATTTAAAATCTTATTTCATTAATAAAATAGTTTATTATAAAAATTGGGGTGTTACAATTCTCCCCTTGTTAAAGAAATTTCGTCCTCGAAATTTATAGTGAACAATAAGCAAACTAATATCTAACTAAATATCATCAATATTCAAACTTAGTATCTCAAAGATATAATTAACATATATAGGGCATTCACCATTCAGTTAAGCACAATGTGTCAAAAATCAATAAAGTTAGAATGATAGGCTAACATGACACAGTAAATCAAATAGACACATATCACATTTATCACTCAATTATGAAAGGAAATACCATAGAGTTACTCGTTATAATTTACATATAAAACATAACATATAGAGTTATTTAATAATAACTTAGTTCATTTTGTTGGGTTAAATGAAACACATTCCAAATACATTGTTAATTTCAACTATTTTTTATTTTTTTGAAACCAAATATTACTAATTTTACTCCATAAAATAAAGTTTAGATCCTATCACCCAACATTCAACAGATTTAACTTAAGTCTGACAACAAAAGCAATTTTTAAAATATTAAACACATCTAACAACTTAATAACATTATAATAGATATACAATCAATCATTCTATAAAAACATACTTTATATATAATCAAGGAGAAGGAAAAAAAAAATCAATGATAGAGATACTATTTCACAATAATATACATTTCATAATTAAATTCATTCAATTGACATAAACGATGAACATGTTTTTCAACTATTTAAAGAATAAAATTAAAATGCACTTCTAACAAAATAATGAGTTATCATTGCCTTTTTCATCGACGATGAGTCATCGGGGTAGCTAGTCCCTCCTACTCATGGAGTCAATTAGTTAAAGCAATTATAACTATAGTCATTCAAATTCAAACATGGGTAATTAAAAGTATTTTTAACATGGTTCAGTAGTGCGAAGGCTGCGCCACAACTCCTACTCCTTACTTCAAGTTAAAAATTCACTTAATTACACATTCACAAGAATTTATTTAGTAACAACGACACTTACATCAATATATAATCAATAATCCAATTAAAAAAAATATATGCTCTCGATTACTCTAACTCTATACACTAATTCTCAACAATTAGAACACTTGAAGCACAAACAATTTAATATTTACATACTCATATACACATTCACATAACTAATCCAAAAATTGGCACTAAAATTTTACGTTCATCTCATAACTCAAACAATGAATCTAAACATGTAACATATTCTCATAGAAGTCTAATTGCTCCAAATTGACCATGATTAAATTTCCTTTTGAATTAATCATCATCACTTAAAAGTTACAACAAACTAAAACAGAGATTTTCCAAATAACAGATAAGATAAATAATTATTTACTAAAAGATACAACATGTTACCTAACCAAATTGAATCAGGTAGTGCATAAGTCACTTCAAAGGTTACACATCATTCTAAAAATTGATTTCTAGACTTAAATTATCATAAAATATATCATTAATCATTTAGCACAAAAAAATATCATTGAGAATTCAAATTTTTTTCCTTAAATTACTTTTTAATAAATCACGTCTAAATAAAAACAACTAAAATACATCATGTTTCTAAATACAATAAAAATAAAATAAATCACGTGTATTTTTAAAATCTATAAGATTTCTAAAATTTCACTCGTACCTTAATCATCAAAACACATTTCTAAATAATTAATCATTATAAAAATTATTATTTTCAACTTATATTTTGAAACAAAATTTAAACTATATATAGATAAACAGGAAAATTTTCAATTAATTAACACTTCCAAAATAGTTCCAATTTATTTACTTATTTTCTCAACACTATTACTATAACAAGTCTTTTTAATTTTCTTAAAAACAACACATAGTAAAACTTGGAGTAGATCCTTTATTACTCTAAATTTTAAATAAAATTATGGTGATATATTTCTTTCTTTCAATTTTATGAATCAAGACAACTCTGACATAATTTAATTCTTTAAAATAAATCAACAACAATTAAAACATTAAATATTACTTATTTTCCATTAAAAAATCAACTTTAACTCGTTTACAATTATTTTTTTCTCCTAAAAGTCTAACAACAAAAAAAAAATTCAACCAACCTTGAATATTCAAGAATTACTATTGCTAATAAATATGAATTTTCTACTATTTCAAAATCATGACAAACATCTTAATTTAATTTCAAAAGCAATATCAAAACTCTAATCATCTAGATACAACCATCAATAGGTTTAAGTAATTTAAAATTATAATTCACACTTTTAAAATCCACTACCATCAACATTTTCAAGTGATTTTAACTTTTGATAAAATCAAGTTTTGTGCCCATATAAAAACTAAATGTTAAAATTTTATAAATATTTTTCAAGACAAGATTTTTGATTGACAATAACATCTACAACATTATCTTAAAACTAATAACAATAGTAATAAAAACAATCACAAGTTTTTTTTTATTAGTAGCATTATAAATCACTAATGAGTCCTTAAAATCTAAAACTTTAACATCAAGTTAAACTCTAATGAGTTCAAAATATCATAATCAGTAAATCAATCATTTCAAACAATTATCCCAACATGCTCACGATTCAATATACACACCAAGCCCCTCTAAACAAATATAACCACAAATCTTTTTGATTTTCTTAAAAACGACGCATAGTAAAATATGATGTAAATTTTCAGCTATTTTAAACATTAAATAAAATCAACAGTATATAATTATTGTTATTTTATAAATCAAAAAAAATTCAACTCAATTTAATTTCTTAAAAATAGTAAAGAGTAATTCAAACAAAAGTTATTTTTATTTTACAAAATAAGTCAACTTTAACTCCTTCAAGATGTCTTTTTTTTTTTTTAAATTCTAAGTTTTACCATTCTCTAATATTCAAGGATTATTATTATTAATAATATGAATTTCTTAATGTTTCAAAACTATTACTAATATTCTATATTAATTTCATTAGCAAGATAAAAACTTTAATAACCATGTTACCACCCCAAAGACAAGGTCTATCCATCGATGATTAGTATTACTTCGATTAAGTTAATAATTTCAAACATATAATTAGTCAACCAAAACCTAAAAAATTTATTTCTAACTATCCACAATAACAAAAGAGCAAATAATCAAAGTTAGAAACACAAGTCCAATCAAAAGGTAATTAACTTAATCACGTCAACAATTCAAATTAACTCAAATTTTAACAAAGAATTTCCTAGTATATTTAATCACTTAGGTAATAACTTAGAATCCATCACGCAATCAGAGTAAGAACATAGTAAATAGTTAATTAGTAACTTCAAAAATATGTACAATGATACAAACGCATATAGCACATAACATAATAATATACGGAAAAATAACATATGATAGACAAAATAATTAATAGGCAAGGTAACACTACTGACACGTAAACATTTGACTAACATTGAACCAACACTTAACCCACTCGGCCTGATTGGACAGACCTGCTCTGATACCACTAATGTGACACCCTAAACCCAAAACAACATATATAATAATTTATACTAGAATTTTTTAAAAATTAATTCGCAACGGATAAAGAAAATATGTTTTCAAGAAAATAAGAATTTTTATAACTAATTTATGATATCACGTTTCTCTAAATACACACGTAAAAATTTAACTTTATTCCTTAATTAAAACAATGCAATCCCGATGAACTTGATTTAACTATAATTTCTTGATTTAATTCCAAAAACTTACTAGTACTATAAGGTTTTCATACAAAAGGTTTTTTTTCTAATTAAACAAGTGAAAGTGAAATATAAATTACAACTCTTAATTCCTGGTATCACCTATCAGAGCGGAGTTTCTCCCAAATTTGAACTTCGAGACTCATTAACCTAAAATAACTGCGATTTCGCAAACGGAGGGCCAAGCCAGTCAAACACAAACAACGAAGGAGGTGAGTTTTGAAATCATCTTTATAGTATAATATAAGTAAGAAGAACACGCAATCAATCATAATAAACCGTATCATTATACAAACATTCTTCAAGAAAAGAAATATCACATTATAAAGTCAAAATCACTAACGAGAAACCAATATATTTCACTATAACATCAAATCATCTAAAAGGAATTATTATCGCACACGGTACATATTAATCACAACAAAACAATCACAATAAGATGCAATGCTATGCATGAGCTTAGACTCTACTTCACAATGTGGAACCATTCTAACTCTGAAGTACTTGGTTAGGAGGCTTGATACTATGCCACCATCCCAGCGGACGGACAATTCAAATTGGCCCTGTCCTCATAGATCCGCTCAACTCAACCCGAGACACATATATGCGACCGTCGAGGTAAACGTGTGTTGCATGGTAGCTCCCGACATTAGGAGTGCTATCTCAAAGTCATCTAGTTATTCCCCATCCGAATACCTCCAAGGTCTAACAATCTTGCCCTAAGGCTCAACAGCAGACCGCCATGATCAGGCTCATTCAGTTGTACTTCCCCGGAATCACTAGGCTTGTCAGGCCCTACCTATATGGTGACAAAATAATCTTCACTTCAAAAATTCTCAATATTTATTTTCTTCCCTCGTTGGCCTATGATACTCCATTAAGACCATAATCTCAAACACAAATTGGAATCATCACCACTCCATCAATTATGGGGTTACTTCAATATCCTCATCACAAATTTATAACATCGCAATTATTAATCATACATCATTATCATCACATAAACTTATCACAATGCATCCATATTTAATATCACATCACAAAACTCATCTAATCAAACATACATAAAATTCATTCGACATCCAATATCACAATAATATTAAATATCACACATTTTACGAAAATAAATCAAATGTCACGATAATATCAAATAATACACATTTAACAAAATTATATCAATCAGCACTTTATAAATATTTTTATTCCAAATTTTAATCTCACAATTTCCATATTTTCACATTAATCAATTTATCACTCAAATGGCTACTGCCGTACGTAGCAAGCCCCGGATGAATCGTTGGGAAATACGGTTTTCCCGATCATCTCACAATATATTATACTCATAAATTCAAACGCTCTCTCACCCCTTACCTTACTTAGACGCTTTCTCTAATCAAAAAAATCAATGGAAGTTTTCAACAGCAACCGTAGATTGACAACGTACAACGAGTGAATCCAAATAAACGGCGAGTTCACAAAATCTCTGAGACGTGGCTGATAAATTATGCGGAGCATAAAAATCAATGTTAAATAATTAATATTAATTTTTGGAGCAAAAATAGAGTCAAAACGACGAGAAAAAAACTGCAGAAAATGTCTCACCGACTATGTCGGAGCACCGGAAGGGTCCGACATCAACTTCACCGAAAAATGCAAATGAGTAGTGCTTCTTGAAGGTTTCGACGAGAGGAATCCAAAAATGATGTTAGTTTTTTGATACGACAAACGCGGTGATCGGAATCGGCCAAAAACAGCTCGCCCAAGAAAAATAGCGCAGCTGTTTGTGATGAAACGGAGCCACGATTAAAAAAATTGATGCCAAAAATGGATTCAGTGGCCGATTTTGTATGGGATAGAAGTTGAGATCGGTTCAAATGGCAAGGAGTTGGTGGGATGAATTTTAGAGGAAGAATATGTGCGTTTTTTTGTTTGGGTCGTTGGTTCCTTTTGTTTCTTCTTCTTCTTTTCTTATCTGTTCCTTTCTTTTCTTCTTGTTCTTCTTCTTTTATTTTAAAACTAATATTTTATAAAATAATTAATCTTTTAAAATACATTAATAATGAAAATTATCATATTCCAAATAAGCACTATAATAATACTTATTTTTCCAAATACTCAAATTAAAATATTACCATCATTAGTGAATAGTCGAAATTAAAAAATAAATAAATATAACATCTACATTTTATATTAATTAATAAATCATAATAAATATATATATAATCACAACGTCATAACAAGTATATAAATATAAAGTAAATCAAACTCAATATCACTACTATCCCAAGATAATTATTTATAAAATAAATAACTAAAAATAGAAAATAGTTCTAAATAATTGAAATATAAAATCGCATGAAATCTTATTCTTTAAAATATTACACTAAAATACAATTACTTTTAGAAAAACATATAAAATAATTAAATAAAATATTTATTATTTATATCACTCGTTTAATATAATATAATATATATCAAACTAACACGTCATAGAAAACATCCATATAACGGAAATTAATCACAAAATCTATCAACATATATTCTAAAATAATATTAATATCAAACTAATTATTTAAAATCTTATTTCATTAATAAAATAGTTTATTATAAAAATTGGGGTGTTACATATTTAACACTTTATAGTAAATTCTATAGCATATTGCTATTATTTCACTTCCTGGTTTAAAATTATAACCATTAGTATGTATGGTTAGCTGAATAGCATCTAACAAGTTCTTGTTAGTTAAAGACAAACTTAAATTTTGTGAAACATCAAAATAAACAGGACCATGACATAAGCTGGTTTCAATTAAAGCAGCTAGAGATGATTTGAAGTCTCTGCTTCTGCCATCTCTAACATATGCCATGATACTAGCATTTAAACCTTATAAAGTTAGATGTTTAAAAGCAATTTGAATAAGTCCAATATGAATAAAATTATAATCCTTAAAAGGAAGTAAATCTTTTTTACTTAATAATTTTATTATCTGAATATTATCAGAAACCTGTATAGTCTGTTCTATGGTCTTAACCGCATAACGAGACATGAGATCAAACATACCAAATTTGTATATTTGTTTAGGAGGAATAGATGGAATAGTCCATTTATTTAATTGATCCAAATTTTTTGGATATTCAACTAATTCTTCATTTTTAATTGAATTTTCTTTATGATTATAATCATCTAAGTCCATAACAGATATATCAAAAGATATGTTAAAACAGTTGTAATAAGACGAATAACAGAACCAGATCTTAATTAATGAGTAAGTTGAACTTATGAATTCATATTTCTCTCAACATCTTTTTTGATATATTTGCAAACAGTGAAACTGTTTAACTATCAACCCTAAGGGATAGAAGGATTTCTCCTAAATCAAAGATATCGAAATATTTTTAGCAAAATTTTCTTTTTTAGAAAATCATCTTAACACTCACTTCCTCTAGGAAAAACGATGATGTTTTAAAGAAAACACTAAAAACATTTCATTTATAGAAACAAAAAAGATATTGCTAGAATTATAAATTCATATGAATAACTTATTCAGGAAAAAGGCTCTGATACCATTGTATCGCCTTATTACAAGTTATACCTTTTTGACAAAAATAGGTTCGAAGTGCTAAGCTGGCAAGAAATTAGAAGCCATCATATAAAACAACATTCAGATTTCCAGAATGTGATTCGTGTGCATAGTTATCTTGAACATATCAATAAGCCTATGTCCCAACAAGTCATTTAGCTTATATATATAATAATTAAAATCAAATACAAAATTCAGGTTTGCTTAACATCTTATAAATTGTGGTATTAATTAATTATAAGTTCCTTGTACCTGCCTCCTCGGATAGAGTTGCTAGTAGCGTGTTTTATGCTGGAAGCACATGCAATTAAGCAACGATGCATAAATCTCAAATATGTCCCACGTAAATCAATAAATCAACCATCATAGGCCAACATGCATAACCACGATCTGAATGCCTATTCTAATTAGCAACTTGAAAATTTTAATATAAAAAAATCACTCATGCATTATTAGTACTACGATAGTTTTAAATTTCGATACAATAAAAAAATAGATTTTAAAAAGACCTAATATTATTAAAAACAGAATACAGGTAATGATATAAAACGGAACCATATTCAAAAAGCCCTTAAATATTTATATATTTAAATATAAACTCAGTAGTTAGAATATATTTAAAAAAATTCAAATTATATAAATGAATATTATCACTTCAAATTATCATTAATTAACAAAAACATCCAATAATAATATCCTTTTTAACTTCAATATTTTCACATTTATCAATAAATAGATGGTCAACCGTTACACAGTATTAATGCTCAATTTCACACACTTCCCTGAGTTTGCCAAGTAACGACAATTAGAGTTTAGTCTTTGTAGGTCACAATCTTGGCCAAAATAATAACATATTATGTCGTTTTCATGTATAAATACGGCTTGTATAGTTCATTTAAATATAAACAATCAATCGCATTTAGTTTTCTTGACTTATGTTTTGCTTAGTTTAGTAGTCTTCAAAAATCACAATAGCTTACTTAACACTCTACGAGAAGTTAAAGATCTCACAACCAAAAGAGATATTTCCTTTGTTGGAATAATCGCTTAAAGAAAAATGAAATCAACATTAAGAACTAGTAGCTCATTGATCAATTGTCTCTTGAATTCTATCACAGAAATATATTTCAATTAAGGCATTTGACACCCTAATATAAGGGTGGAAAAACAAGGTTAGCACGCCCCATGGTTATCCAACCTAAAGTGGGGCAGGACGGATAAAAACTTAAGTAGAGGGGTTAAAACGCCCATCGAACTTTGCCCCCCAACTGGTGGTTTTTTAAAAAACATTTTGTTTCTCTTGTTCACTTCTCATTATAATAAGATTAAGTAAGTTTTTAATTTCTAAAAAATTCCACTATTTTGTTTTTGTTTTTTATAAAATATTTCGTCAAATTTTAGTTCCTTAAAATTTTTAATTTTTATTTTTAATCTCTGATTTTAAATTAATATTGTGTTTTTTTTTTGAATTTTTGAATATTTTTTGCGGTAATGTTTACAGTATTATAAGAAATTTTACTATAAAATATTAGAATCTTTTAACAAGTGAAAAAGTAAATATAAACTTTTAAACATCAAAAGCTTAAAAATTCATATTTCATTTATTATTTGTTAAAATATTCTGAAATTTTGTAAAAAAGTTGGTAAACATATTCTTAACGTTAATAAAAAAAATATTAAAAAATTAGATAAACACACAATAGTTGATTTAAAATTATGAATCAAAAATAAAATCAAAAATATTTAAAGGACTTAAAGTTGATGAAGTTTTTTATATTGACAAAAAATAAAATATTAAAATTTTATAGTAACTAAAAATTTATTTAATCTTTATTTGTCGCAATCAACCATCATCAATTTTAATAAATAAATAAATAAATAAAATGTCACTAGCAAATATTAACATATATCCACACGCTACCCCATAATGCAACAAACATGATATTGTCTATTTCCGAATCAATAATTAAAAACAATATGTTGAAAATAAATTAGTGTTCCATTAATAACCTCAATAATAGTTTAGGTAAATTAAAAATTCAACATAATTTCAAAATAGCGTAAATTTCTCTAACAATCAAAACAAATTAAGCACCAAAATAAACAGAAAACATTTGTCTATCAAATAAATAATTTAATGCAACAACAACATCATGAAAATAAATTAATGCATGCTCATCGTGGGTTAGTAAGTAATGGGTTGTTGTTGCAAATTTTAAATGTGAATAGTATAACTAGTCACAATTGTGATAAGTTATAAAGTGAAAGTAGAGTATTATTCTTAGGAGGATTGATGTGGCCAATTTCTAAACATTTTGAAATTTATAAGTTTTAATTAGTCAAGATCTAAGTAACAAGTAACAAATAAACATTTTTGGTTCATAGTTAAAAGTAAAATAATATCAAATATGCAAGATATAATAAGAGAAATTTTGTTTAAGATTCAGAGGATAAAAAGTAATTAAGAATACAACTTAATTAGTTATAAAATTTATTTATATGCTGCAACATGTTGTAGTCCTCGAGTAATGCTATTCTTAGGTTCATACTACAAATTGAATCATACCACATTAACAGCACAATCATGATTTCCATTGGATTAAATGTTGTTCCTAGCACGAAGACAAGAAAAAACATAGATGCCGCTCCTCCCAAAGAAATCAAGGTTTTCTTTTTCTTCGTCCACTAAAGAGGGGTGATTTAGGATATATTTTGTGTCTAAAATCACCTCTCCAAATTGTTTTTTCTCCATTTTATTTAAATAAGTGGCTTTCACACAAATTTAGTTTTCTTTTTTGTGATTTCTCCGTTTGAGTGTGATGCTTTTTGGTTTTTCTATCTTGGTGCGGTGCTTTTTAGTTTTCCTATCTTGGTGCCGTGTTCGTTTTTGGTTTAGATTGATATAGTATTTTTGATCCATTAAAAATTCCAATCAATGACTTTGGCGTCTTTAACATTATAATTCTAGAGGCATAGGTATTTTGAACACTTGAATTTTGTCATGTTTGTAGGTATGTTACCATTTTGCACTATTAACTTAGGTGTCGTGAGTTTGCTCACATATTCATCCTTTTTGTTTTAAGCAAACTTGAATTTGTATTGCAACGATGTACTCTTTAATTTGAATCAATGAACATGGTTTCTTTTAGTTAAAAAAGTTGTTCCTAGCCATTTAACATCAATATTTTTTGCGTAATATTGACTATATCCATATTAAATCAAGTATTTCCATCTTTTTCCATTTTCAAGTTCAAAAGACTAGCAATAAAACTTCAGTAGTCAAAATAAGAATTCAAGACAATAGTAAAAAAACTTGTTTAAGAGGAAGTTAAACATTCAACAACATACTAACATGTAGACTTCATTTATAACCCCATTGATCGATAACTGCAAAGAGTTTTAGCTTATATATATTAAGCTTCGGGAATAACATGAAAATGAAAGCTAACACAAAGGAGCTCATTACAACTGAGTTTAATGAATTAAGGATAAAGAAAAGAGAAATATTACAAATCAAAAGTAGTTGTTATTGATTTTGCTTAAGCTCCAACTGAAAGTTTGTTTTCTTCAATCCAAAGCTCCAAAGCTAGCTCAAATGGCTTCAAAAAAATGGTGGAAGGGGTTGGTAGTGATGGAATATGGTTGGAAAACATGTATGGTGGCTAGGGAATAGTGGAGACTTTGAAAAATAGGGGAAAACTGTGACACCCTAAATCCCAAAACTGTGACACCCTAAATCCCAAAACAACATATAAAATAATTTTTACTAGATTTTTTTTTTAGTTCGCAGCGGATAAAGAAAATATGTTTTCAAGAAAATAAGAATTTTTATAGCTAATTTATGATATCACGTTCCTCTAAATACACACGTAAAAATTTAACTTTATTCCTTAATTAAAACAATGCAATCTCAATGAACTTGACTTTACTATAATTTCTTGATTTAATTCCAAAAACTTACTAGTACTTATAAGGTTTTCATACAAAAGGTCTTTTCTAATTAAACAAGTGAAAGTGAAATATAAATTACAACCCTTAATTCCCGGTATCACCTATCAGAATGTAGTTTCTCCAAAATTTGAACTTCAAAACTTTTTAACCTGTAATAACTGCGATTTCGCAAACGCAGGGCCAAGCCAGACGAACACAAACAACGAAGGAGGTGAGTTTTGAAATCATGTTTATAGTATAATATAAGTAAGAAGAACATGCAATCAATCATAATAAACCGTATCATTATACAAACATTCTTCAAGAAAAGAAACATCACATTATAAAGTCAAAATCACTAACGAGAAACCAATATATTTCACTATAACATCAAATCATCTAAAAGAAATTATTATCGCACACGGTACATATTAATCACAACAAAACAATCACAAGAAGATGCAATGCTATGCATGAGCTTAGACTCTACTTCACAATGTGGTACCATTCTAACTCTGAAGTACTTGGTTAGGAGACTTGATAATATGCCACCATCCCGGTGGGCGAACAATTCAAATTGGCCCTGTCCTCATAGATCCGCTCAACTCAACCCGAGACACATATACGCGACAGTCGAGGTAAACGTGTGTTGCGTGGTAGCTCCCGACATTTGGAGTGCTACCTCCACATCACCTAGGAATTCCCCACCCGAATACCTCCAAGATCTAACAATCTTGCTTTAAGGCTCAATAGTAGACCGCCACGATCAGGCTCAATTCAGTTGTACTTCCCCGGAATCACTAGGCTTGTCAGGCCCTACCTATATGATGACAAAATAATCTTCACTTCAAAAATTCTCAATATTTATTTTCTCCCCTCGTTGGCCTATGATACTCCATTAAGACCATCATCCCAAACACAAATTGGAATCATCACTATTTCATCAATTATGAGGTTACTTCAGTATCTTCATCACAAGTTTATAACATCACTATCATTAATCATACATCATCATCATCACATAAACTCATCACAATGTATCCATCTTTTATTATCACATCACAAAACTCCTCTAATCAAATATACATAAAATTCATTCGACATCCAATATCACAATAATATCAAATATCACACATTTAACGAAAATAAATCAAACATCACGATAATATCAAATACCACACATTTAACAAAATTAATTCAATCAACACTTTATAAATATTTTTATTCCAAATTTTAATCTCACAATTTCCATATTTTCACATTAATCAATTTATCACTCAAATGGCTACTGCCGTACGTATAACCCCGGATGAATCGTTGGGAAATACGGTTTTCCCGTTCATCTCACAATATATTATACTCATGAATTTAAACGCTCTCTCACCCCTTACCTTAGTTAGACACTTTCTGTAATAAAAGAAATCAATGGATATTTTCAAAAGCAACCGTAAAGGACGTACAGCGAGCGAATCCAAATAAACGGCAAATTCACAAAGTCTCTAAGACGTGATTGATAAATTATGCGGAGCATAAAAATCAATGTTAAATAATTAATAATAATTTTTGGAGCAAAAGTAGAGTCAAAACGACGAGAAAAAACTGCAGAAAAAGTCTCACCGACTCGTCGGAGCGCCGGAAGGGTCTGACGTCAACTTCATCGAAAAATGCAAATGAGTAGTGCTTCTTGAAGGTTTCGACGAGAGGAATCCAAAAACAACGTCAATTTTTTGATACGACAAACGTGTTGATCGGAATCGGCCAAAAACAGCTTGCCCAAGAAAAATAGCGCAGCTGTTTCTGATGAAACGGAGCCACGATTGATAAAATTGATGCCAAAAATGGATTCAGTGGCCGATTTTGTGTGGGATAGAAGTTGGGATCGATTCAAATAACAAGGAATTGATGGGATGAATGTGAGAGGAAGAGGGTGTTCGTTTTTTTTGTCAACGTCGCTGGTTCCTTTCGTTTCTTCTTCTTCTTTTCTTATCTGTTCCTTTCTTTTCTTCTTCTTCTTCTTCTTTTATTCTAAAACTAATATTTTATAAAATAATTAATCTTTTAAAATACATTAATAACCAAAATTATCATATTTCAAATAAGCACTATAATAATACTTATTTTTCAAATACTCAAATTAAAATATTACCATCATTAGTGAATAGTCGAAATTATAAAATAAATAAATATAACATCTACATTTTATATTAATTACTAAATCATAATAAATATATATAAAATCACAACGTCATAACAAGTATATAAAAATAAAGTAAATCAAACACAATATCACTACTATACCAAGATAATTATTTATAAAATAAATAACTAAAAATAGAAAATAGTTCTAAATAATTGAAATGTAAAATCGCATGAAATCTTATTCTTTAAAATATTACACTAAAATACAATTACTTTTAGAAAAACATATAATATAATAAAATAAAATATTTATTATTTATATCACTCATTTAATATAATATAATATAATATATATCAAACTAACACGTCATAGAAAACATCCATATAACGGAAATTAATCACAAAATCTATCAACATATATTCTAAAATAATATTAATATCAAATTAATTATTTAAAATCTTATTTCATTAATAAAATAGTTATTATAAAAATTGGGGTGTTACAATTCTCCCCTCGTTAAAGAAATTTCGTCCTCGAAATTTATAGTGAACAATAAGCAAACAAATATCTAACTAAATATCATCAATATTCAAACTTAGTATCTCAAAGATATAATAAACATATATAAGGCATTCACAATTCAGTTAAGCACAATGTGTCAAAAATCAATTAAGTTAGCATGATAGGCTAACATGACACAGTAAATCAAATAAACACATATCACATTTATCACTCAATTATGAAAGGAAATACCATAGAGTTACACGCTATAATTTACATATAAAACATGACATATAGAGTTATTTAATAATAACTTAGTTCATTTTGTTGTGTTAAATGAAATACATTCCAAATACATTGTCAATTTCAACTATTTTTTTTTTTGAAACAAAATATTACTAATTTTACTCCATAAAATAAAGTTTAGATCCTATCATCCAACATTCAACAGATTTAACTTAAGTCTGACAACGGAAGCAATTTTTAAAATATTAAACACATATAACAACTTAATAACATTATAATAGATATACAATCAATCACTCTATAAAAACATAGTTTATATATAATCAAGGAGAAGGAAAAAAAAATCAATGATAGAGATACTATGTCACAATAATATACATTTCATAATTAAATTCATTCAATTGGCATAAACGATGAACATGTTTTTCAACTTATTTAAAGAATAAAATTAAAATGCACTTCTAACAAAATAATGAGTTATCATTGCCTTTTTCATCGACGATGAGTCATCGGGGTAGCTAGTCCCTCCTACTCATGGAGTCAATTAGTTAAAGCAATTATAACTATAGTCATTCAAATTCAAACTTGGGTAATTAAAAGTACTTTTAACATGGTTCAGGAAAGCGAAGGCGGCGCCACAACTCCTACTCCTTACTTCAAGTTAAAAATTCACTTAATTACACATTCACAATAATTTATTTGTACAAGTAGTAACAACGACGCTTACATCAATATATAATCAATAATCCGATAAAAAAAACAATATCTATTTTACTTTTAAATGCTCTCGATTACTCTAACTCTATACACTAATTCTCAACAATTAGAACACTTGAAGCACAAACAATTTAATATTTACATACTCATATACACATTCACATAACTAATCCAAAAATTGGCACAAAATTTTACGTTCATCTCATAACTCAAACAATGATTCTAAACATGTAACATATTCTCATAGAAGTCTAATTGCTCCAAATTGACCATGATTAAATTTTCTTTTGAATTAATCATCATCACTTAAAAGTTACAACAAACTAAAATAGAGATTTTCCAAATAGCAGATAAGATAAATAATTATTTACTAGAAGATACAACATGTTACCTAACCAAATTGAATCAGATAGTGCATAAGTCACTTTAAAGGTTACACATCATTCTAAAATTGATTTCTAGACTTAAATTATCAAAAAAAATATATCATTAATCATTTAGCACAAAAAAATGTCATTGAGAATTCAAAGTTTTTCCTTAAATTACTTTTCAATAAATCACGTCTAAATAAAAACAACTAAAATAAATCATGTTTCTAAATACAGTAAAAATAAATAAATCATGTGTATTTTTAAAATCTATTAGATTTCTAAAATTTCACTCGTACTTTAATCATCAAAACACATTTCTAAATAATTAACCACTATAAAAATTATGTTCAACTTACATTTTGAAACAAAATTTAAACTATATATATATATATATAAATAGGAAATTTTTCAATTAATTAACACTTCCAAAATAGTTTCAATTTATTTACTTATTTTCTCAACACTATTACTATAACAAGTCTTTTTAATTTTCTTAAAAACAACACATAGTAAAACTTGGAGTAGTTCCTTTATTAATCTAAATCTTAAATAAAATAATGGTGATATTTTTTTTTCTTTCAATTTTATGAATCAAGACAACTCCGACACAATTTAATTCTTCAAAATAAATCAACAATAATTAAAACATTAAATATTACTTATTTTCCATTAAAAAATCGACTTTAACTCGTTTACAATTATTTTTTCTCCTAAAAGTCTAACAAAAAAAATTATTCAACCAACCTTGAATATTCAAAAATTACTATTGCTAATAAATATGAATTTTCTACTATTTCAAAATCATGACAAACATCTTAATTTAATTTCGAAAGCAATATCAAAACTCTAATCATCTAGATACAACCATCAATAGTTTTAAGTAATTTAAAATTATAATTCACATTTTTAAAATCCTCTAACATCAACAATTTCAAGTGATTTTAACTTTTGATGAAATCAAGTTTTGTGCCCATATAAAAACTGAATGTTAAAATTTTATAAATATTTTTCAAAACAAGATTTTTGATTGACAATAACGTCTACAACATTATCTTAAAACCAATAACAATAGTAATGAAAACAATAACAAGTTTTTTATTTTTTTATTAGTACCATTATAAATCACTAATGAGTCCTTAAAATCTAAAACTCTAACATCAAGTTAAACTCTAATGAGTTCATAATATCAGAATCAGTAAATCAATCATTTCAAACAATTATCCCAACATGCTCACGATTCAATATTCACATTAAGCCCCTCTAAACGAATACTACAACAAATCTTTTTGATTTTCTTAAAAACGACGCATAGTAAAATATGGTGTAAATTTTCATCTATTTTAAACATTAAATAAAATCAATAGTATATAATTATTGTTATTTTATAAATCAACAAAAATTCAACTCAATTTAATTTCTTTAAAATAATAAAGAGTAATCCAACATAAGTTATTTTCTTGTACAAAATGAGTCAACTTTAACTCATTCAAAATGTCATATTTTTGTTTTTTTTTTTAAATTCTAAGTTTTACCAATCTCTAATATTCAAGAATTATTATTATTAATAATATGAATTTCCTAATGTTTCAAAACTACTACTAACATTCTAAATTAATTTCATTAGCAAGATAAAAATTTTAATAATCATGTTACCACTCCAAAGACAAGGTCTATCAATCGATAATTAGTATTACCTCGATTAATAATTTCAAACATATAGCTAGTCAATCAAAAAAAAAATTATTTCTTACTATCCACTATAACAAAAGAGCAAATAATCAAAGATAAAAACACAAGTCCAATCAAAAGGCAATTAACCTAATCATGTCAACAATTCAAATTAATTCACATTTTAACAAGGAATTTCCTAGTATATTCAATCACCTAGGTAATAACTTAGAATCCACAACACAATCAGAGTAAGAACATAGTAAATTGTTAATTAGTAACTTCAAAATATGTACAATGATACAAACGCATATAACACATAACATAATAATATAACGGAAAAAATAAAACATATTAGACAAAATAATTAATAGGCAACGCAAAACAACTGACACGATAGACATTTAACTAACACTGAACCGACACTCGACCCACTCGGCCTGATTGGACAGACTTGCTCTGATACCACTAATGTGACACCCTAAATCCCAAAACAACATATAAAATAATTTATACTAAATTTTTTTTTTAGTTCCCAGCGGATAAAGAAAATATGTTTTCAAGAAAATAAGAATTTTTATAGCTAATTTATGATATCACATTCCTCTAAATACACACGTAAAAATTTAACTTTATTCGTTAACTAAAACAATGCAATCTCAATGAACTTGACTTTACTATAATTTCTTGATTTAATTCCAAAAACTTACTAGTACTTATAAGGTTTTCATACAAAAGGTCTTTTCTAATTAAACAAGTGAAAGTGAAATATAAATTACAACCCTTAATTCCCGGTATCACCTATCAGAGCGGAGTTTCTCCCAAATTTGAACTTCAAGACTTTTTATCCTGTAATAACTGCGATTTCACAAACGCAGGGCCAAGCCAGACGAACACAAACAACGAAGGAGGTGAGTTTTGAAATCATGTTTATAGTATAATATAAGTAAGAAGAACACGCAATCGATCATAATAAACCGTATCATTATACAAACATTCTTCAAGAAAAGAAACATCACATTATAAAGTCAAAATCACTAACGAGAAACCAATATATTTCACTATAACATCAAATCATCTAAAAGAAATTATTATCGCACACGGTACATATTAATCACAACAAAACAATCACAAGAAGATGCAATGCTATGCATGAGCTTAGACTCTACTTCACAATGTGGTACCATTCTAACTATGAAGTACTTGGTTAGGAGACTTGATACTATGCCACCATCCCGGTGGGCGAACAATTCAAATTGGCCCTGTCCTCATAGATCCGCTCAACTCAACCCGAGACACATATACGCGACAGTCGAGGTAAACGTGTGTTTCGTGGTAGCTCCCGACATTTGGAGTGCTACCTCCACATCACCTAGGAATTCCCCACCCGAATACCTCCAAGATCTAACAATCTTGCTTTAAGGCTCAATAGTAGACCGCCACGATCAGGCTCAATTCAGTTGTACTTCCCCGGAATCACTAGGCTTGTCAGGCCCTACCTATATGATGACAAAATAATCTTCACTTCAAAAATTCTCAATATTTATTTTCTCCCCTCGTTGGCCTATGATACTCCATTAAGACCATCATCCCAAACACAAATTGGAATCATCACTATTTCATCAATTATGAGGTTACTTCAGTATCTTCATCACAAGTTTATAACATCACTATCATTAATCATACATCATCATCATCACATAAACTCATCACAATGTATCCATCTTTTATTATCACATCACAAAACTCCTCTAATCAAATATACATAAAATTCATTTGACATCCAATATCACAATAATATCAAATATCACACATTTAACGAAAATAAATCAAACATCACGATAATATCAAATACCACACATTTAACAAAATTAATTCAATCAACACTTTATAAATATTTTTATTCCAAATTTTAATCTCACAATTTCCATATTTTCACATTAATCAATTTATCACTCAAATGGCTACTGCCGTACGTATAAGCCCCGGATGAATCGTTGGGAAATACGGTTTTCCCGTTCATCTCACAATATATTATACTCATGAATTTAAACGCTCTCTCACCCCTTACCTTAGTTAGACACTTTCTGTAATAAAAGAAATCAATGGATATTTTCAAAAGCAACCGTAAAGGACGTACAGCGAGCGAATCCAAATAAACGGCAAATTCACAAAGTCTCTGAGACGTGATTGATAAATTATGCGGAGCATAAAAATCAATGTTAAATAATTAATAATAATTTTTGGAGCAAAAATAGAGTCAAAACGACGAGAAAAAACTGCAGAAAAAGTCTCACCGACTCGTCGGAGCGCCGGAAGGGTCTGACGTCAACTTCTCCGAAAAATGCAAATGAGCAGTGCTTCTTGAAGGTTTCGACGAGAGGAATCCAAAAATGATGTCAGTTTTTTGATACGACAAACGTGTTGATCGGAATCGGCCAAAAACAGTTCGCCCAAGAAAAATAGCGCAGCTGTTTCTGATGAAACGGAGCCACGATTGATAAAATTGATGCCAAAAATAGATTCAGTGGCCGATTTTGTGTGGGATAGAAGTTGGGATCGATTCAAATAACAAGGAATTGATGGGATGAATGTGAGAGGAAGAGGGTGTGCGTTTTTTTTGTCAATTGCTGGTTCCTTTCGTTTCTTCTTCTTCTTTTCTTATATGTTCCTTTCTTTTCTTCTTCTTCTTCTTCTTCTTTTATTCTAAAACTAATATTTTATAAAATAATTAATCTTTTAAAATACATTAATAACCAAAATTATCAATATTTCAAATAAGCACTATAATAATACTTATATTTCCAAATACTCAAATTAAAATATTACCATCATTAGTGAATAGTCGAAATTATAAAATAAATAAATATAACATCTACATTTTATATTAATTACTAAATCATAATAAATATATATAAAATCACAACGTCATAACAAGTATATAAAAATAAAGTAAATCAAACAGAATATCACTACTATACCAAGATAATTATTTATAAAATAAATAACTAAAAATAGAAAATAGTTTTAAATAATTGAAATATAAAATTGCATGAAATCTTATTCTTTAAAATATTACACTAAAATACAATTACTTTTAGAAAAACATATAAAATAATAAAATAAAATATTTATTATTTATGTCACTCATTTAATATAATATAATATATATCAAGCTAACACGTCATAGAAAACATCCATATAACGGAAATTAATCACAAAATCTATCAACATATATTCTAAAATAATATTAATATCAAATTAAATATTTAAAATCTTATTTCATTAATAAAATAGTTAATATAAAAATTGGGGTGTTACAAAAACTCCTTTAATTTAGATCGGCAACTATTGTCTTTTGTATAGGATGCTTTTTGGTCACTTTCCTCTGTCCTTTAAGGCCTATTTTGCCTTTATTCATAAAGCAATCGCTGGCCCAATAGAATAAAGTGAGAGACAAATGAAATAGTCCTTTAATATGTCGACGATGTGATTAGATGTCCCAAATTGTTGCATTCAAATTATACACCTATCACTGTAAGTACCAATTTCATTCAAATATAAATACATATTATTAATTTTTTTTATGATAAAAAAGTAAAAGAACAAAGATCCACTAATTGGTTACTTGAAGTGTGCAAATTGTTTAAAGACGTAATAAACTTATTGTCAGCTAATGAATAAATATGTTTATGCGTAAAAAAAATCTATTAATAACTTAGAAGAAAGTTATGTTGATCAAGCTCTATGAAGCTCTGTTCTAAGAAGGTTAAATCACACATGCAATGTTAGAATAAATGGCTCTATTCCACCTTCTGATGAGTAAACATTAGATCCGATGAATAGAATAATAAGAATTGATCAAAGTGCCTAAAGACAACTCAAGTGATCAATCCTCTTATGAAAAGACAAAGAGCAAGATATTCATTTCGTCTACTAACACGCAACATTAGAAGTCATAACTCAGATGTTGATCATTGGCGCACAAATGCCTACACTTGGGCACATTTCTACAGTATTTCGACAATTTGTTTCTGTACAGGAGTGTTGTTGCCTTCGTTAAAGCGCACGACGCACTACATAATGCATAAAAGTGCATTTTCTCACTTTTTTAGGTATCTTTTTTTTTTTGCTATATTGAAGTGTGGAGACTTGTGCCCTAGTAGAGAAACTCATAGGAGGGAGGTTGGTTTTAACACCATCGAAGGAGAGTTATCAAGAGTCATTCATGAAGAATTTTAAACAACAGAAGTTGGTCTTAAGTTATCTATTTGTGATTTTTGAAGTTTAAATTCTATTTCTTCGATCATGCTATTGCACAATTTGATGAGTTTCACCAATGTATGCATGAATTGTTGATTACTCTTTGGTTGTGGAAGTCTCACTTGTCATTTTTTTTATAAATAAATAATAATTTTTTTTGTACAATGTTTGGTATAATTTTGATAGTTCATACTCTCTCGTATTATCCTAGCTATGAGTTTTTGAGCCTAAACACTTTAATTCCTTGTTGTGTGATTATCCAAACATATGTTATATCTTTAAAATTTGCACTAATTCTAACTCACATCACTTGTGATTTATGCATACATTGAGGCAATTTTGTTTGGTTGCTTAAGTATTTTCAACTACCTTGTGCAAATTCTATCCTTTGCTAGCCTATTTGAGCTTTGCCCTTTGTTTTCGGTTACTAGCCACATTACCAGCCAATGACCTGATTTCAATTTACCCACCTTACTTGGAGTTAGATAGAAATTTTTTTGTCTTGTCATGGCAAAATTCTAAGTTTGAAGTTGTTTATGGGATAGCAACTTGTTAAATTTGGGGGGTGGTTGCTCTCCCATAAATGGAAAAAAATATGGGAAATTGTTAGTTGTTGTTAAAAAAAAAAGAAAAAAAAATAATTTCAGTTTATGTACTTTAATTAATAAAATTTTTTTTGGTTCTTTTGCCAATATTTTGGAAATCTCTACAATGAAGAAAAAAGGAGAAGTGGGAAAATTTTAGACTTTGTTGAAGTAAAAGTGAATGTCACGAGAAGGGGAGTTGAATTGTGACCCTTTTTGAAATTTAATTCCTGCACTAATATTATCCTCTCAAGTTGTCTTTGGAGTGAGGATGGTTAGATGAAAAATAATCCTCCTCTTATTGAGGATGATCAAAAGAATAATAATATAAGTTCGAAATATGTGTGATAAGTGTGCTAATGTCGTGAATAAAACAAATATAAAGAGAGTAGAGTTTAAGAAGATTCACACACAAAATTTATACTGGTTCACCTAATATAGGCTACTCTAGTCCTCACAGCTTTGTGAGATTTTCACTAATGCTCATAAACTCGTTCTCTGATCTGCACATTTTCAACTATGTATTTTCTTAGCCTCACCAGACTTACAACACTGTACTTTTACTAGCCTCGACAGGCTTACAAAATAACTCAAGTATATATCAACTTGAGGATATACAAGTAGTAATGTGTTTGATTTTTTGGGGATCAAATTACAACTTTCTAAGATAAGATGGTGATGTGAAGTTGTATATAACACACTCAATACTCAGATCTATTTAAGTTTGGAAGAGTGTGTAGAATGAAGAGAATGATGATAAGCTTGAATAACTTAGATATTTTCTTGTACATGATTCTCTTGATGTTTGAAGATTAATACTTCTCTATTTATAGTTGCCTTTGGAGCTTCGAACATATGGGTTAGCAAAATATAGATGTTGGAGACTTTACTAAGTTTACTTGGATTTGTCTTTATTTGCAAAACTGTCATTTAACCTTTATCCTCCTATTAATTATGTTGAGAGGATGAGTATTGCAGTCTATCCTCATATTTGAGTTGTAGGAGGATGAAGGATTCATTAATTCTGACGTGACTTGTGCTTTTTGCCTTTTTTCTTTCCCAAAAATTATAGTGGCTTGTCTTATAAGTCAAGGACATCACTTTTTGTACTTTGGTACTTTTACTTATTTTTCCGTGTGCGAGGATGAACAGACAACAGAACTTCATCCTCTCTTCTGCATTGTTTATCCTCTGACATAGAGGACATAAATTCATCATCTCTTCAGTATTGTTTATCCTCTCACATAAATTCAACCTATCATAAGTGTTATTTATCCTCTACGTTTGTCCTCAGATATGATTTAAGTATAAGGATGGAGTTTCTATTTTATTGAGTCCTGATGTGATTGTGTTTTTTTGCTTTCCCTTTTCAAACCACTTTGATCATTGTGCCCTTCATGTCAAGTACTTCACCTTTTTGTACTTTTGTACTTTACTATATGTGTCAAATTTGTTATGAGGATATCCTCTGCGTCTATCCTCATCTTGAGATTATATTCATTCTCTTGATCTATTATGGATGAGAAGGTTCCTTCTTGTTTCCAATACCTTGAAAATCACGATTGATGTGCTTGTCTTAGTTCAAAGGCTTTTGTACTATATAAGCTTAGGAGGATGAGTTTCAAAGTCTGTCCTCGGATAGGAAGATGATCTTTTCATCAATTGAGATAAGACTTGTACTTTTGACTTTTTCCTTTTTCAAGAACTGTACAATCTTGCTTTTCGTGTCAAGGACAACACTTTTTCTTAATATGGTACTTTTGGCCATTTCCTTCGTAGGAGGATGAATGGACCCAAAAGATTATTCTGTTTATCCTCTTTCGTTGATCCTCTTGTTATGACTTCTTTTGATTCTTCGTAGGAGCATGCATAACATTGCATTGTCTTGTGATTGTTTTGTTGTAGTTAATGTGTATCCAATGTGATACTAATTTCTGTAAGATGATTTTATGTTATAATGAGATATTGATTTTCCTTGAATGATTTTGACTTTATAATATGATATTATTTCTCTTAATGTTTTTATATACTATGATGTGTTATGATACGTCTCTATTATGATTATTTGTGTGTTCTCCTTACTTATATTATCCACATGATTTTGAAACTCATCCCTGTCATTGTCTTTGTTTGACTAGTTTGGCCTTAAATTTGTGAAATCACAGTTATTATAGGATAATAAGTCTTGAAATTCAAGTTTGGGAAAAGCTCAGCTCTAATAGTATACACTGGGAATGGGTATAGGGATGGCAACATAACCTGCCGATACCCACCCGAAACTGTCTTGATTTGGACGAGGAAAACTCATTTTCATTGGGTGCGTGTGCAGGTTTTCCCCGGAATTAAAATTTGGGGGTGGGGACGGGTACGGGTGTGTTGATATCCATCCCGCACCCAAACCCGCCCTACTATTAATATTATTGTAATTTTTAAATTTTATATACATGCATATATTAAATATACTAAATATTTTTTTAAATATTAAAAATTATAATCTCATCGCTATAAAAAATATTTATTTTTTATTTTTATTATTGTTTAATACTAATTATTTTATTATATTAATTATAATAGATATGATTTTTAAATTTATAATTTTATATATATGAATGGCTGCGGGTGTAGGTGAGGAAACTCGAAATCTGTTATGGACAGGATGGAGGTCTAAATTTCACACCCGCTAAAAACGGGAATAGGTACGGGTTTTCCCCGATTAGTCGAGTGCAAGGATGGGGAAGGAAAAATCCGCCCTCGTCCCGCCCTGTTGTCATGTCTAAATGGATCTTTAGAGTCTTGTATATTTTATTTAATTATATGATTTGACTATGATGGTAACGATGTAGTTTTAAAAAATAGTAGTTTACGCTATTTTATTGTTATAATATGTAAATCTAATATTATTTTGAGCACTGATGTGTATTTGTGTAACTGTGATACTTTAAACTATTATTGTAATTTACCATGATATTTGAAGAGTTTTACTCTCTTATTAAATGATTTATCATTGAAGGTTACTATTAAAGTATTTTAGTTTAGGGTATCACATATGTAACATCCTCAAACCAACGACCAAGAATAAACAACTAATTAAGTAATACTATGAGGATTGAAAATGAGATTGGACACTAAAACGGAAATTGGGCAGAGGAACTCAATGCAATACTTTGGGCATACTGAACCACCTTTATTTGACCACAAGAGAGTTTTCTTCTTTACTCACATATTGGGTACAAGCATTCATCCCTGATGAAATAAGGGAAATCAGTTCGAAAACATCTTTTCCATTGAACTCCATAGCAAACCATGAAAAATTCAAAGCGAACTCGATTTTCTAGACCAAAGATAAGATATTACGAGAATCCATCATCAAACAAAAGATTTCAACTAGGCATAACAAAAGATTTGCAGAAGGGAGTTTAGGAATGACAATTAGATCCAGATCCAGTGGGTACTACAATTGGTAGGGTAAAAACCCGCATAATAGATATAAGTATGAGGACAGATAATTACCCACAAAATTAAACGGGTATGAGTGAGGGTACGGGTACTATAGTACCCATCCCGTGCCCGCACCTACACTTATATATTATTATTATTATTATTATTATTGGGTATGTTTGTTTAAACTTAAATAAAAATGATTTTTGTTTTAAATAATTTAGATATTATTTTTTAGAGATTTTTTTAAAAATGATTTTTTAACTCCTGTTTGTTTACAATTATAAAAATTATTTTTTTTTGTAAAATGATTTTTAACCTGTTTGTATACAATTTTATAAAAATAATTTTTTTTAAACTACAAAATTAGCATAAAGGACATAAAAATGAGTTTCATGAAAACATGTTTGTTTGAAAAAATATTTTTTAAATACATGATTTTTCTAATTACACATATGTCTTTCTACTATCTTATGCATCTCTATCTCCCCCTCCAATCTCTATCTACTATCTCTCTCACTCTCTACTATCTCATGTCTCTCTACCTCTTCTTTTTATTCCTAGCAAATCAATGAATTAAGGCCCTCCATTTCATAATTTTCGGATACTCCTGAAAAATAAATATATAAATAAATCATCACAAAAATATGCTAGTAATAGATTTTTGAGGTCATGTTCTAATCTTAAAAATTAGACCCTTAATAAAAAAAAGTGCAATTTTAATAATTAAAAAAATTAGAAAAATGTGCAATTAAAATCTAAGTTAGATCTATACTTGGAGGAAAAAGTATTGCCTAGGAGTGCTACATTTGATATTCTTCGATAGTGGAAAACAAATGGAATCCAGTATCCAATTTTGCAAAAAATTGCCAAGGATATTTTGGCCACCCTAATTTCCACAATTGCTTCAAAATCTGCTTTTAGTACTGGTGGTAAGTTGGTGAGTCCTCAACGGTCTAGACTTCATGAGGATACTTTGGAGGCACTTATATGTTCACAAAGTTGGACAAAACATGAAAAATAAGGTAATAATTGTTGCAATATGGTATTTATTCAATTAAATTTGTGTTTAGTTTAACTATTTATTTTCTTTTATATTTTAACAACTATTGGTATATTTAACCACTACAATATTTAGAATCGAAAGATAAACGTTTGAAAACTTTTCAAGAATCTAATTTTGATGAAGAAGTAAATAATTGTGATTTTATATTTAAGAGTTTTTTTTTGTTATTAATTGTGACTTTATAATTATAAATAACTAATATAATACACACATAAATTTTTTTATAGATCTCATAGAATACCGCCCAAGGACTTGCAACTTCATAAAATATTATTTCGTATGTTTTGATATTTATTGTTGTAATGTGGGATCATTTGATATGTTTGGATGTTTTGAGTTAGAAAATATTTTGGTTTGTAATATTTTATGATTTGGATTTAAGATATTTGGAAATTTTTTAAATTTAATCACAACAATAGCAATTAATTATCGATATATTTTTGTTAAAGTGCGAATAATGGATATGGGTACGGGCACTTAAGTACCCAAACGACAAGGATACTAGTATTAAAGTTGATACCCACGAGTGTACGGACACGGGTTTGGGTATTTTTTCAAACTGCGGGTATGGGGGTTTGGGGACGGGTACTATATTATCTTACCCAAACCCTACCCATTGCCATTCCTAAGGGAGTTCCATCCTTGTCTTGAGAAACAATAAGAAGTATGAAACACATGTAAATCATGCACCTAGGGAATGCTTATACATAATCAAAAGTAACATGAGAACCAAAGTGTAACACCCCGATTCTTAACAGCGCGAGTGTATTTTTTTTTCAAAACAAATAAAAGAATTTAAATAAAACCACTCAATAAAGTGATGCGTCGTAATACAAAACGACAAAAGTAATTAAATAATTACATCATAATATAACCATGTAAAATAGTTTTTGGAAATTAATATTCAAATATACAGATAGAAAATACACCGGGACTATGAGACCAGTCTGACAAAGCTCATAGACCCACCAACAAAAGTCACTATCAGAGTACGTCATAAATACAATCATCCCAAAAAGAAATAAGTACAACCACCAAAATACTAGGGCCCTATACAACAAAACTAATCTGATCATGCACTACAACTACAATAGCAAGGGTTACCACCACACTCTCCACAGGTCTCGTCCGACACAGTCACTTGCCTCGACGTGACATCCTCCTCCTCATCAGCCAGAGAAGGATCAGTCTCCTCTGAAGTCAGATATATCCATGATCTAGGTCGCTTCGACGTCGCCGAAATCTCAAAGCAGTCCTCTACTGGCCTAGACGGACCTGGAATGTCGACCTCCGCTGGTGTCGGCCCTTTGTCCTTCTCACCCGCCTCTGGTTCAGGCACCGCATCTCCTGCCACCACGGTAGGAGTCACCACACCTACAATGGCCTCCGTCTCAACTCCAACTGTCGGACCCTCTACATTCGCAAATACCCTGTTCGCCTCCAGTACCAGCCCGGAAGGTACCGGAAAATTGATCTGCGTGTGAGTGTGTTCCACATACGACACTGCCCTGATGATCCTACAGGTTCTTACCAATCTCCTCGTATAAGTAGCCCTGCTTGAGCTGGGGTCGTATACCCAAGCAGTCGGCATATGACGATCAAGGAAATCAAACAACGTCTCCGTTGTCAGCGTAACCGTCGGTGGTACGGGCTTGAGTATCATCTAATAATGTAAAGGGTCACCAACCGAAATTAACAATTAACAATTAGCAGTTATGTCAAAGATAACAAATACATACATGGCATGCTCCAACACTATAACCACAGCTATAAAATAAGTATACTCACTTATTAAAATGTATAACATCTACATTTTCGAAAAACCAAAGACTTAGAATACAGATCATGTTGCAAGTCCAAATACAATCAACAATCACAACAACTTATCATAAACTTACAATTTTAAGGTACTTGCACATATCATTTCCACTCATCAGCTCATAACAATCATGACTCGCAGGTCAACCAACCCAATGCAATGCATATATGCCAATGCACATGATTATGGAATTTCCAGGATAACAACCTTCCTCGAAAAGGCATAAACCATAATTATACTGCATATCACATGAAAAAGTACTAATTACCAAGGTGCAGTCACATCACAAACTAACTCGATTTACTTGTGTAGCCTATCACATGCACTACACATAAGTTAAATCCCCGCAAGGATAAGATGAACCGTCTAATCACGCGAAACCACCCTGTAGCCCATCACGGTCACTACTTAACTTCGTGGCCCATCACGGTCGCCACATAACAACAAAACCCTCATCGAAGCGGCGTAAATTGTAATTGTACCGCCTATCACAGGCCAAAGTATCAATTACCGAGGTCCAATCTCTCACAGACTAGCAGGATTTACTTGTGTAGCCTATCACAAGCACTACACATAAGTTAAATCCTCGCACGAATAGAATGGACTGTCTAATACACGCGTAACTACCCTGTAATCCATCACGGTCACTATTTAACTTCACGGCCTATCACGGTCACCCCTCAACTCTGTGGCGCATCGCGGTCACCATTTAACTATGCAATGCATGAGCGTACTCTGTTTCTCTTCATTGAAATCAGTACGAAAATGCAAATATGAAACCCGGACACTTCATCACCATTTCAAAACAATCTCAAAGAACCTCATATAATTTATCATATGCCTTAAAAATGTTTTCCAAATAAATAAGTGCATAAACCATTATTTAAAATTAAAATTTTTGACAAAAATCCAATCTGTATTCGAATACAGCTTCCTTGTAGCCGAATAGAGATGATAAGTCAATAGCGAACTCTGCAATTCTGTATTCGAATACGAAGGGGTTGTATCCGTATACAGATGCGAAGTCAGAAGCAAAATCTGCAATTCCATATTCGAATATGAGGTTGTCGTAGCCGAATACAGATGCTAAGTCAGTAGCAAAATCTGCAATTCTGTATTCGAATACGAGGTTGTCGTAGCCGAATACAGATGCAAAGTCAAAAGAAAAAATCACGTATTTGTATACGAATACGAGGTGTCGTATTCGAATATGAGGTTCAAAATTTGAATAAAAATTGAACTTTGTAGAAATGTATTCATTTACGCTAGTGTTGTATTCGAATAAATCTTCGAAAACAATATACTTTTTCAAGTAAATTTCAACTTGAGCTCAAACTCTTTTCTTCGAAAAATCACCACAAACACCACAACAACAGCCTTTCAGCAACAACATTAACATCAGCCTCTTCAACAACAACAGCAAAAATATCTTACACACACCAACATAGCAGCAACAATAATATCATAACAACAACGACATTCTTATGATTAAAACACAGCATGACATTTCCGACATAGATAGCCCATTTATCAACCATCAAACACACATTTAGAGTTCCTACATGCAAACTAAAAAGTTGGAAGAAGCCACTTACCTTGCTAACGTTTTCTCGACCGTTTTCGTTACCGCGACCAAAACCGGCGAAACTTCCGCTCGCGTCGTCGCTACCAAAGTTAGCTCACTAGCACCGTAGTGAGGAGTGGAGTAACTTTCCCTCTTGACACTCTTGGAATGGAAGCTTAGATTTTGAAGTAATCTAGGTTTTGAGCATGGTTTTCATATTACCAACACAAACAGTTTGCAAACAGAAGATAATAAGAAGGAGAAACACAAGAAAGGCAGCTCGCATAGGTGAGTAAGAAGAGGTCTTTCTCTTTCTTTTTTCTGATTTTTCCTTCCTTTCCTCTCCCACACACACACACACACACACACACACTCACACACACACACATATATATACATTTTACTTCACCTACTATATATATATTATATTTAAACTGACCCACCATTAACCAAATACTCTCGTCGCAACTCTATTGACAGATAAATTCTTGATAAACTGCCTGGTATTTAATTTCTTGTAATATAATTAAATTATTCCTCGACAAATAATTTTAGTCGCCCTCAAAATATATATATAAGTATATACAATTATTAATCATATTACACATCTCAAAATATATTTTTTTGTATTTAACTCGTAAAATAATTTAAACTTGACTTAAAAGTCCAAATAGTTTAAATACAAAATATCCCAAAATTGCGTAAATTAATATTTAAAATTAAGGGTCTTACATAACTACCCCCTTAAATTAGTTTCTTCCTCGAAACTACGCGTCGATAAACAAATCAGGATGTTGTTCCCTCAGCTTACTCTCTCGTTCCCAAGTTGTGTCTCCTGTAGTTGGATTCCAAATCACTTTGACTAGTGAAACTTTCTTGTTCCTTAACTATTTAATCTTCTTGTCCCCAATTCTTACAGGTAGTACTTTAAATGACATGTTATCCTTTAGTTGAATTGTGTCTAGTTCGATCACTTGTGACAGATCCGAAATGTATTTCGTTAACTGTGACACGTGAAATACGTCGTGGATATTGGACAATATTGGAGGTAAAGCAATTCGATAAGCCACTGGTCCAATTCGTGCAGTAATTTGGTATGGTCCAATAAATTTCGGAGTCAATTTTCTTGATTTAATGGCCCTGCCAACTCCAGTTGTAGATGTGACCCTTAGAAACACATGATCACCGTGCTCGACTTCCAAAGGTCTGCGACGCTTGTCTGCATAACTCCTCTTACGGTCCTGCGAGATCTTCATTTTCTCTTTTATCCTCTTGACCTTCTCAGTAGTCTGTTGCACCATCTCAGGTCCTACAATCATACTCTCTCTGTCCTTATACCAGCATAAAGGCGTCTGGCACTTGCGTCCATACAAAGCCTCATATGGTGCCATTCCAATACTTGCGTGGAAACTATTGTTGTAAGTAAACTCAATCAATGGCAATACATCATCCCAGCTTCCTCTATCATCTAACACACATGCTCTTAATAAATCTTCCAAGGATTGATTCGTTCTCTTAGTCTCTCCGTTTGTCTGCGGATGGTATGCTGAACTCAATTTCAGTTTCGTTCCCAACGCTTCATGCAGCACTCCCCAAAAGTGAGACGTGAATTTCGGATCACGGTCCGATACGATACTCGACGATACTCCGTGTAATTTCAAAATTTCAGCAATGTAGATCTCTGTCAGCTTATCTACCTTATAGGTGGTCTTTACTGATAAGAAATGTGCGGATTTTGTTAATCGATCTACTATCACCCAAATCGAATCATTCTTTCTCCTTGTCTTTGGCAATCCAGTTATAAAATCCATGGAAATGCTGTCCCACTTCCATTCTGGTATGTCTAAAGGTTGTAACATTCCAGCAGGTCGCTCATGTTCCACTTTCGCTTTTAGCAAGTTAAACAAGTCGATACATATTCCGCTACATGCCTTTTCATTCCTGGCCACCAAAATTTTTGTCTCAAGTCCTGATACATCTTTGTCGCTCCGGGATGGATACTTAATTTGATTTTATGAGCCTCTTCTAAAATTATTTTCCTCAGTTCTGCAACTGCCGGTACACAAATCCTCCCATTACATCTCAAAATATTATCTGGTCCAATCCTGAACTCAGTTGTCTTTCCTTGCACTATTAGGTTCCTTTTTTCTTGGATTAATGCGTCATCTTGAGAGTTCGCAATATCCTCAAGTAGACCACTCAAAATTTTTATCATTCCACAATTTAAAATTCCCGGTGCAAACTCTACGTCTAGGTGTAGGTCTCTAAATGCTCCCCACAACTCTTGTTGTCTAGCCATTATTATTGAAGATATGGACACACTTCTTCTACTCAATGCATCACCTACCACATTGGCTTTTCCCAGGGTGGTATTGTAATGTGAAATCACAATCCTTGAGAGTCTCCATCCATCTCCTCTGGCGCATGTTCAATTCTTTCTGATCAAACAGATATTTCAAACTCTTATGGTCACTGAACACTGTGAACGTGCATCCATATAAGTAGTGTCTCCAGATCTTTAATGCAAAAACTACAACAGCAAGCTCTAAATCATGAGTACGATAGTTTCGTTCATGAGTTTTCAAATGCCTTAAGGCATAGGCTACAACTTTCTTGTGTTGCATCAAAACACATCCCAAACCTTGGTGAGATGCATCACAGTAAACTTCGTATGGTTCTTCTGGTTGTGGTAAGACCAATACGGGTGAGGTTGTCAGCTTTTCCTTAAGTAACTGAAAAATTTCCTCACACTTCTCTGTCCATGCAAACGGCTGATTCTTTCTAGTGAGTTATGTCAATGGAGCTAAAATCTTAGAAAATCCTTCAATAAATCTCCTGTAGTATCCTGCTAATCCGACAAAACTTCGTATATCTGTGATAGTCTGAGGCTGTCTCAATCTTTCCCAGATCCACATGATTATGGAATTTCCAGGATAAAAACCTTCCTCGAAGGGGCATAAACCATAATTGTACCACCTATCACAGGCCAAATTACTAATTACCAAGGTGTAGTCGCATCACAGACTAGCACGATTTACTTGTGTAGCCTATCATAGGCACTACACATAAGTTAAATCCCCGCAAGGATAAGATGGACCGTCTAATCACACAGAACCACCCTGTAGCCTATCACGGTCACTACTTAACTTTGTGGCCCATCACGATCACCACATAACAAGAAAACCCTCATCGAAGCGGCGTAAATCGTAATTGTACCGCCTATCACATGCCAAAGTACCAATTACCGAGGTGCAGTCTCTCACAGACTAGCACGATTTACTTGTGTAGCCTATCACAGGAACTACACATAAGTTAAATCCTCGCACGGATAGAATGGACCGTCTAATACACGTGGAACCACCCTATAGCTCATCATGGTCACTACTTAACTTCACGGCCCATCGCGGTCAACGCTCAACTCTGTGGCCCATCGCGGTCACCACTTAACTATGCAATGCATAAGCTTACTCTGTTTCTCTTCACTAAAATCAGTACGTAAATGCAAATATGAAACCCGAACACTTCATCACCATTTCAAAACAATCTCAAAGAACCTCATATAATTTATCATATGCCTTAAAGATGTTTTCCAAATAATTAAGTACACAAACTGTTATTTAAAAATAGAATTTTTGACAAAAATCCAATTTGTATTCGAATACAGCTTCCTTGTAGCTGAATACAGATGCTAAGTCAGTAGCAAAATCTGCAATTCTGTATTCGAATACAAAGGGGTCATAGCCGAATACCGATGCGAAGTCAGAAGCAAAATCTGCAATTTCGTATTCGAATACGAGGTTGTCGTAGCCGAATACAGATTAACATCATCCTCTTCAACAACAACAACAAAAACATCTTACACACACTTACATAGCAGCAACAACAATATCATAACAACAAAGACATTCTTATCATCAAAACACAGCATGACGTTTCCAACACAGATAGCCCATTTATCAACCATCAAACACACATTTAGAGTTCCTACATGCAAACTAAAAATTTGGAAGGAGCCCCTTACCTTGCTAACATTTTCTCGACCATTTTCGTTACCGCGACCAAAACCGGCGAAACTCCCGCTCGCGTCGTCGCTACCAAAGTCAGCTCACTAGCACCGTAGTGAGGAGTGGAGTAACTTTCCATCTTGACACTCTTGGAATATAAGCTTAGATTTTGAAGTAATATAGGTTTTGAGCATGGTTTTCTTATTACAAACACAAACAGTTTGCAAGCAGAAGAGAAGAAGAAGGAGAAACAGAAGAAGGGTAGCTCGGGTAGGTGAGGAAGAATAGGTCTTTTTCTTTCTGTTTTCTGATTTTTCCTTCCTTTCCTCTCCCACATATATATATACATTTTACTTCACCTACTATATATATATATATATATCATATTTAATCTAACCCACCATTAACCAAATACTCCCGTCGCAACTCTATTGACAGATAAATTCTTGATAAATTGCCCTGTATTTAATTTCTCGTAATATAATTAAATTATTCCTCGACAAATAATTTTAGTCGTCCTCGAAATATATATATATATATATAAATATATACAATTATTAATCATATTACACATCTCAAAACTTTTCTTTTTGTATTTAATTCGTAAAATAATTTAAACTTGACCGAAAAGTCCAAATAATTTAAATACAAAATATCCCAAAATTGCGTAAATTAATATTTAAAATTAAGGGTCTTACACAAAGCTTACTCGTTAGAAAAACTACTGGAAGACCATATCACAAGGACTGAGGATGACACTAAACTAAAATATGTATTACAATTAGGAACATAATACTTCATAGTTCTATTGTAAATCACAAGAAATAAATATCTATGTTTATGTTCATTTGCTTGTTATTATTATCAATATCTTATCATATCATCCTACTTAAACGTCACAGTCCGACCAGAGCTATCACACATGCCACGAAGTGAAGAATACCTGAATTAATGCTATTCCACAAATCCCCACTCCCACGAAAGATTATCGACTCAAGACAAGAGAGACCACGCCATCCCACCATCGTGATGGTAATAAACCCTCAGCTTCTCCTTAGGCCTCATGAAATCGTACAAAGATATTTTTCATCAATGATAACCAAATTAGGGTTTCCCACTCGCAATGGAATGTTTTCCCAACTCAGATTGAACTTATTCCCAAAATTATAAGTTCACAACGCTCAATGAAAATGATCATTTTTTTTAGAAAAGCAAAACACACCATCAACGAGTTAAAAAAAGTTAATGGGATTCCAACAAATTTCACATAAGAAAAATGCTGATATAAGTTACCAAGAAACATATACATATGGGAACATAAAATACCCATAGAACTTTTTACAAAATAAACCATCACAATATAAATGAGTAAATAAAACACAAGTCAATCCTCCTCATCGGCGACATTATCCCTAGTAAGAATCCTCTTCCATTGAGTTGAGCTAGCTAATGCCTTTAGTATTGAAGATAGCACCCTGATTCTCAAAACTGAGTTGAGAAATGGCATTGTCAACAAATTAAGGCCTTGTCTTCAACATATCATATTCCAACTCTAATACCTTGGCCTTCATCTCGACCACTTACTTCTTCTCCTTATTTGCTTCCACCTTGGCGTTATACTTCTCTAACTGCATACTTTGAAGGTCACCTTCTAATTTTTGATTCCTCGCCATTAGGCTTCTCCTATCCTCATCAAACTTCTCCACTTTCTAATTGAAAATGGCCAATTTAGTGCTCAATTAGACCTTGACTTTCACATTCTCCTGAAAGCCAACAACATTCGTATTCAAATTCAATTTCTTGATATCGTAGTCCACCTTTTTTGCTTAGAGACGCTCCACTTATAAAAAAAAACCACATTCAACATCGTTCAACGCTTGGGGCGAGAGATAGGATGCAGAGTACATTAAGAATATTCTCGAGAAGAGATGATTTCCTCCTAATGGGATTGAGATCATGATCAAAAGAAAAATCTACAAAAAGGATTTCGACATGAGTATTGGCAAAACCAATTCTTGATTCGACCAACTACAGGGATATGCATCATTTTACATTCATCGTCATCGATGAATGATGGTTCCTTCTTATAATTTGTCTTTTGAGAGGATGAGAGGACGAAGACTTGGTCACCTTCCTAGGTTTCTTCTTCTTAAGGTAGGCCAACTTTTCTTGATGAGATGACATGTTCTCTACAAAGCGATAAATAAAACAAAAGAGAAAAAGTTAGGATACAATTCATCAACAATAAAAGAAATAGAAAACTTTCCCTACTAAGGCATCTTATAATAAGGCATTCGATTATTCTTTTGATTGACATTTCACAAGTTTGTTCATTTAAATGAACAAGCCTCTACCATGACTTCACCTTTTTCATTAACCAAGACATTGCCATCTTTATTAGTAGGAATAATGGGTTCAGAATTGTCCATCAAATCCTTCATCAATTATAAATAATTTCTTTCACGAGTAAACATTTGTCGTGTTAAAAAAGAAGGTCCTTTGTCTTCCTCCGTAAATAATCCCTAGAATAGAAATTAGGGCATTGAGGGACCGTCTCCTCAATAGGATCACCATTTTCTTAGAATAGCTGGTTCCTATTAACATCATTCGCTAGTTTAAGGGGCTTGGAGGGTAATGATGAAGTACCCCTCTTTAAAATCACAAAGTGATTAAAGGGTCAAGGGTGGAACAATGTCTTCGATTACTTAAAGGACACCTAATAAAGTTTTCAAAAGAATCCACACTAAGAAATTTTTCAAATATGTTGAAGAAAAGAGCGAGAATGAGAGTACAACAATTCCGATGAAAAGTTCTCAATATCATTCAAGGAAAAGATTGAAACCATTCTGAATAGCTTGTCAACCACCCATGCATACTCATCATCGTTTGGGGGAGGCACCCAACCTTGAAAGCACATTTTCCCATGACAACCTGAAAAGTGGAGGAAGAAACGTCAATTCAAACTCCATCAAACCCATCCTTCCACCACTAGTCAAGTGAATGGAGGATAGAACCCTTCCAAATAGCTCCATTGTGTCGGAGCAAAATTGGTCAAAGCAATAACTCCTAGAGCAACAAAAACTCTGTGTTGACAAAATGAAAAGTAAAATTACCCAAAATTTCACCCATTTTTGGCGCAAACTCCCCCTAGTTACGATTGTGGAAAAAATATGATCACCATGAGAAAGTGATCATATTCCGTTTACGGCAGCGAAGTAGTCATACCCCTGAATGAAGTTACTTGTAAACAAAAGTTCATTTCATCTTCCGTTTACGGCAGCGAAGTAGTCATACCCCCGAATGAAGTTACTTGTAAACAAAAGTTGCAGAATAAATCAAAAGAAATGGTATAAGAAGAAAGTATAGAAGAATGCCAAAATCAATCTAAAAAAGAACACACAAGTAAGATAAAACAAGAATGGAGAGTGAATCTTTTGCCAAACACAAACCACAAAGGCAACATGTCTGAGGCAAAAACAACCTACAAAAAGGGGAAAAAGACATAGAAGGTTCAATAGAAGAGGGAGAGAAAGAGACAAAGTCGTATACGTAAAGTTAATTTCGACATTAATCTATAATCATTTTTTATATCATTATGAGGTCTTAAGATCAACGTTAATGATGTAAGTATATATACCGTTAATTTTGATGTATCTTGATGACATATTTAAGGAATATATAAAGTTAATTAAAAATTAATTTTATAAAAGATGATAATTGTTTTCTATATTAATTTTTTTTATTCATATCATTAAAAACTAAATAAAATATATGTATTTACATGATTGAATATAATTTTAGATGATTTAAATAGTTTAGTTTATTATTTTCATGAATTATATTAAATAAATTTAATTAATATTTTAATTGTGATAAGATAATGTGGTATTTTTGTAATATATTAATTTATTTTACGTGTATTTAAATACAAATCTAATATATGTATTTTTTTAAAATGCAGATACAAAATATTATAATATTCTATCCTAACGGTATTGATAATTTGACATCTCTACCCACTATAGAGATTACTGACATCACAATGGAGACCCTACATATGCACAAAAAGTAGGGCATCTGCATAGTTCTTCACACATCATTGATATACATTATTTTGTATTTTATTATTATACTATTTATTCTTTTACAAGTTTTTGTTGTTACAGGAAAAATGTTATGCATAAAATAAAGAAACAGATATTATGTGAAAAGAAAAAAGAGAAAGAAATGTGTTCGTAACTTAAATATAAAATTAAATTAATGCTTTTCTCCAAAATACTGTAGATAATTTCATATATGATTTTGTGAGCAAATATCACCTTTCATATATTGAAAATTGCAAATACTAATATTTTTATAAGAAAAGTATTATCAAGAGATTATAAGGAGTGCTTTAACACAATATAAACTAGTATAAATGGTGTCAACTTGTATCCTATAACTTTGTTGATTAGTACTTTACCATCAATAATTAGAAGTAACATGATTTTTTTAATGAACATTATTATTTTTTTCATAATTATCTATTTTTTAAAATAATTTAAATTTTAGATTAATGTTTTCTTATGAGTAGAGATACTTACTTTTTTTTTCTTACGGAGATACATCCAAATATAACTTTGGGCAATTAACAAGGTGCCAAGAGAATCTTGCTCCGTGTGTTTCCTTCCCTGGTAAGTATGTTCAAGGAAATGGTCTACAATTAGAACCTCACGTGCAAGTCCTGTATAGCTTCAATATTTTGTCTGTATGTGAACAATCCTCTTTGAAATGTGTTCATAAAGTGATAATAAAAGGGGTTACTTTGTTTGCTCTCTTTAAGAAATAAGTGCCATATATGCTTTTGGTCAAGTTCTTCCTTTTTCCTAAAACAGGTTCGAGTATCAAAACTTTTCTTAGCTTCTAAAACCTTTCTCCTATTCAACTTTTTCTTCTTTTATCCTCCTAAAATAATAGTTTTTCTTTTGTGAGCTATATAAAGATAAAAAATGGTCTTAGAGGCCGTGGTTTATCCACAAGATCAATTCACTCGTAGTTCCAACAATTACTTGTATTCATTTGTTGGAACCGTTGCAAGTGAAAGATCTTGGAACCAAAATCAAATAGTCAAAGAAAATGACCTATTTGGAATCATCAACAATAACTTAGAGCATAATATCCAAGCAAATTGGGATTCTTCTTCTTCTTCATTGTTGAAAAATGTGAATGATCAATGGGATTCAAACACTTCCTCAGAAACTTCTACTATTGAAGCCACTGCAACCACCACAGCCACTTATCGACGCAAACGACGAAACATCAAAGGCATAAAGAACGAGGTGGAAATCGAGAACCAGAGGATGACTCACATTACAGTTGAGCGCAATCGAAGGAAACAGATGAACGAGTACCTTGCTGTACTTAGTTCTTTGATGCCTCCTTCTTATGCACAAAGGGTTAGTTTTATACTTTAGTTTAAATTTAATTACAAATCCGAAAATAAAAAATATAGGGCTGCGATCCAAAATATTACGGAAAATCGCTTTCAAATAGTCTATCCTACTTTAAATATAAACAAGAAGATATGTATATATATATAAATTTTTTTATCCAAATAATATTTATAATTAAGGACATGGTAGCATGTACTAAACACTACCATGTGGTTCTAAAACAGGGTGACCAAGCATCAATAATTGGAGGATCAATTAACTTCGTGAAGGAGTTAGAGCAACTTGTACAGTGCATGAAGGGTGGAAAGAAAAAAAACGAACAAGTTCAACAAAATGGCTTAACTATTGGATCATCACCCTTTGCTGAGTTCTTCACGTTCCCTCAGTACTCGACCTGGTTGACTCAGAGCAACACGTGCTACCCTTCCAACCAAAATAAGTCACGTGCCATGGCAGATATAGAAGTGACTTTGGTTGATAATCATGCAAATATAAAGATAATGTTAAAGAAACGACATGGACAGGTTATGAAGATGGTTGTTGGGCTTCAAAGCCTTGGTTTCAATGTTCTTCATCTTAATGTTGCCACTGTGGATGATATGGTACTTGTCTCACTTAGTGTCAAGGTAAATTAATTTCTACTAAAATTTCATTTAAGTAGCAAAAAAAAAAGAAAGAAATAATTTTGATTACTTAATTCGAAACAACTTTTGTAATTTTATGTCTTTAAATTTTCATTTATTTAGAAATATTTATATATTTTTGTTGTATGAAAAATAAATTTACAAAAGATGGGATATTAAAAAATAATTTATTTTTATATAAAACTAATGTAAATGATTTGTCATTTAAATGATATAACATCATTACATGTATGATTAGTAATTAATGATTTTAAATTAGTTTTTTATAAATATTTTAAATTGTTTATATATATATATATATATTAAACATTTTTAGTTTAGTGTGGGGTGGTTTATTGTACGGAAAAAACGATATTTGAGTTGAAATATATTACCGTGCAACAAGAAAGATACTTTGCTGAACCAAATTGGGAGAGCTAGAATCATTAGGTTAAAAGTTCCTACTTGGTGTTATGAATTGATTTCAGAACTATCTTTTAACTATATTATTTTTGGTTAAAAAAAAGTTTTCGCATGTTTCTTGTTATAGAAGTCTTTATTCTTTGTTTATTTGCTTTGTAGTTAGGGGTGTGCATGGTTCAAAAACTAAACTGAATTGCACCACATTAATAGTGCAGTTCAGTTTTTAAAAACCACTTAAAAAAAATCGGTTATTTTTTTAACCAGTTACAGTTCAGTTTAAAACCGGTTTAGTATGTTTGAACCGGTTCGAAACTGGTTTTTATCAAAACCAATTCGAACCAGTTTTTATTGAATTGTTTAAAATCGGTTTTTAATTAAATTTTTTATACTTTTTAAATTTTTTTTAACATAAAATTATACTTTTTTTTAGAATGTTCATTGGCACATCTTTATGTTAAGTATAGTCTTTTAATATCTATCTTTTGATTTTTGAAAAATAAAATAAAAAATATTGAATTGAAAATACTAGTACATGTAGTATTAATTAGAGCGTTCAATTTTAAAAGATATATTTAAATATTTTTATAGCGTAGATATAAAAAAAATTAATATTTTCTCAAAACTGAAAGCGGCAGTCATTTTAAGATAACTATTTTTTACAAATAGATCAATCATTATAGGACGGATGAAATATTATATATTAATTAAGAATATTATATATATATATATATGTATGTATAGTTGCATTTTTGTTACTCATATGTATATAGCTTATATCAAACTGTTTTTACAGTAAGAAAAATGCCATTTTCAACAAAACAATGTTAATTTTCCATAACTTAATTTCAGTTAACGTTTTAGTCATTTATCTCTTTTTTTTTTTCCGATTTGGTCCTTTATTTTAATTTTAAGTGATAATTTGATCTTTTATGTTTTAAAATGTCAACAATATTATCATTTTTTTTACAAAAATTCATCAAAAAATTCAACTAAAACCAATAAATTAATTATATTTTTCAATATAATATAAATTTCATCAAATTTGAAACACAAATATTCAAATAAACTCATATTTCCATATCTAACAACATCAAATAAAAAATGAAAATATGAGTTTATTTGAATATTTGAGTTATGAATTTGATGAAATTTGTATTATATTAAAGAATATAATTAATTTTATGGGTTTTGGTTGAAAATTTTGATGAATTTTTGTAAAAAAAAGGATAATATAGTTGACATTTTAAAACATAAAAGATCAACTTGTCACTTAAAATTAAAATAAATGACCAAATAAAAAAAAAGATAAAGGACTAAAATGTTAACTAAAATTAAGTTAAGAAACCACATGTGCTATTTAGCATTTTATTTTTTATATTAACAATGTTAATTTTAATTTTATGATATTAAATACAAAAAGGTTTGAAAATGGTTCAAACTGGTTTTTTAAAAAAAGTTTAGTTAACTAGACTTTTTAAAATTTATGGTGCAGTTCATAAACCATTTAATTGGTTTGGTCTTTTATGGTGCAATGCAATTTAATTTATGAATGGAGTCTAATTAACTATATTTTTTACACACCCCTATTTGTAGTTTAATATACATAGCCTTTTAACCTCTTTTATATAAAATAGGAGCGGGCCCAAGGAAGAGGTGCATGTAGCCCTTGCTTTAAGTATACTCAATATATATATATATATATATATTTTATTTTAGTTTTTATAAGATGTAGATGTCCAATAAAAATATACTATAAAAATCCTTTAACCTCTAGCAACTATAGACACATAGGCCTCCAAAAAAGCTTTTGATTTTCAATTTTAATTGACATTTGTATTATTGTACTCAATTAAAATGATACATTAAAACATCTTATAACATTAAAGACATTATTTTTAATTTATTCAAATTTATAAAAAAGAAAAGGAAAGAGTTGAAAGCTTTGAATTGCAAAATGGGCTAGAGACAAATTTATCATAACAACCACAAAAATTAAAATTGAAAATATTGGTGATTACTCTTTGAATGAGCAATAAATTGAAATAAACGAAAATATGAAATCAAAATCCGTTTGTAATCAAGAAATCAATCAATTAGAATAATCCATTACCAACATATATGATACAAGTCAATGGACAAATATTGATACAAGTTTGAGAGATTTCTTGATAAAATTTTGAATGTTATTTAAAACATAAAGACAACTCACACAAATGGATTAGATTTATTCGTAGAACTTAAAATTCTAAGAGAGATAATACACATAGAAAATGATACAACATTCTTAATTACATAAGAAAATTAGATTCTTTTCTAAATGCATATATTGCTTATAACAATTCTTGTAACTACTGTGTTAGTAGAAATAAATTTTTTGAAACTCAAATTAATTAAATCTTATTTAAAATCAACGATGTCACAAGGAGGATTAAATGAAATAATTTCACTATCCATTGAAAAAAAGTTGTTAAATGGAATGAATTACAATAATTTGATAAATGATTTTGCATAAAAAAAATGCAAAAGATAAATTTTAAATTAAATATTAATAATTTATTTATTAACTTTGAAAAAGTCTCGTGTGGTAGTTTCTCTTTAGGTCTCATAACGTGTTGGAGCGCCTCTATATAAAACAATTTATTACATCTAATTTTTCTTTAAATTTGATTAAAAAGAAAGTTAATAACATTGTTTTAATATATGTATTTTTGTGACACAGGTAGAGGAAGGGTGTCAACATAACACGGTGGATGAAATTGCAGCAGCTGTGAATCAATTGTCACGCACAATCCAAGTGGAACTGCTGCTTTGAACTGAATTACAGTTTGAACACGGTCTGTCGATTGTGGTCCATCACAACTATAAAGAATCCAAAAATTAAAAAAAATATATATATATATGCATCTGCATATGAATAAGCATTTTTTTCTGACGAAAGCATATGAATAAGCTATATATAGTAAGGATGTGCATGATCATAAATTTCCTTTTATTTCTTCTTTTGCTTTTTTTTTTCTCAGCCGCTAGAATTATCGACAGGAAAATAGTTAGATGAGACAACCACTTAATGTTGTGGAGGCTCCCTAGTACTCCAGCTGTGTGTATCATCATTTTGTATTTTTGTGAATTATTTCCAGTTATTTTCCGAGCATGACCATCAATTATTTCTAGTTGTGTGCTACTTTTAGTTGGTCCACTCTTCACATCTTGTTGTCTATAATTTGACATTTTCACCGCGTAGCTCCAACAACATTTCAATTATCAAGTTGCCAATTTGCCAAATTGGTGCGTAGTAGATATTATACCTGCTTATACTTTTTTGTGTAATCCAAGACGTTATGTCGTGTAGTTAATATAGTTACCATGACATATGCACATAGTATTCTGAAAGCAATATTTGAAAATAAAATAAACATTTAACATGTTACAAATCCAAGAACGCAAGATCTATTTTAGATAGTTTGGTCAGGGTTATCGAGTTTGAACTTTGAAAGTACAAAAATATTAGATTTTTTAGAAAATATTGTGTTCATGTGACCCTACTCACTCAAGGATCGCAATACTCAATTTAAATAAATAAATAAAATAAAAATTAACATGTTATAAGTTTTATGCTATGGTTAACCCAAAATATATAGGAAAAATAATTTACTACTTTTTATTTCTTTCATAATAGCCATAAGCCTACAGCCTACTTGATCCTTATCAAAAGAAATAAGCTTGAAACTAATCCTAACTTGATTTCCCGCAACCATATTGATTAAAGGATGTTTATAAAGCTTGCTGCATTAGAGTCATAATCAAGAAGGCGTTAGCTGTTACATTTAATTCTATATTACTTAGTCTTAATTAGTCTTATGTATACACTAAAAAGAAACGCTATTTAGACACGCTAACCCCTCCCGTGATGTAGTTGAGCGTCACAATTTATTAACCACAATTAAATTCATATTAGTCACGCTTAAAAGAGTCGTGGTAACATATTTTTAGCCACAACTATTTTGCAGTTAGCCACAGCTAAAATTGTGTTAATAGATAAAATAAAACAGGTATTCCGTTTTCGCTTTTGCCACGAGACAACCGTGGCTAAATGTTTTTTCTTTTAATATCAATTGCAGATGTGTCCGTGTTTTGGTCATACCTTTCTAACAATAGAGTCAAACCAGACATTGTAATACCAAGAAGACATTCTTAACAAATATAGCAACAATAACTAATTAACATTCTAAAACCATCATTACTATAAAAGTATAATATAGTTTATACTAACAACAAAACTTAAACTAGTAGTCAAACATTCTAAATCTTATACATAAACTAATGAAGCATTCATAAATTGTTGACGACATCAAAATAGTCTAGAGCAAAAGCAAAACAATCCACTAAACATCACATTCCTTCCATTTGCAATCCAAATAGCAAACATATTTCTTCCATTTGCATGCATACAACAAAAAACACAATCCTTCCATTTGTAGTCCAAAAATCAAGGCGAACTTTACTCGTTAATTATGAGAATTAGAACATGCCAAGTCAAAGCATAATGTAGGCAAATGTTTACTTACCAACACTAATGAATGAGTATCATTTTAATAATATTAATCACTATGTAAAGAAATAGAACATGATATTTGCTAGTGACTTAAAGTATAGATCTAAGTGCAAAAACTCTTATTAACATCAATTTCTATATATTATAAGAAATTATATTACTAAGGTGGAGGGAAACCTTGGTTGAAAGTAGGTAACTTTAAGTTGATCTTGTGTTTGTGAAAGTTGCTCCTTAGTCTCTTCATATCCATTTAGCTTTTCTATCAAAGTGTGCACTTCCATTTGTAACTCCTCAACATTATTTTGGCTAGAGCTACCAACATTGTCAAATTGCGTGAAATATATGCGCGTTTTGAAAACACTCGTGGGGCAAACACCAACACCTAAACCACACACTCGACCTGAATGTTCAGCTCCGTACACTTTTCCAATAACATTATTTGGATAGGCATTAATCTTTGATGGAACACCTTCAGTGGCAACACGTTCTTGATCGTGAGACAAGTGAAGGTGCAAACACGAGAAGGGGGGTTTAATTGTGTTTGCCAAAATTGAATTCTTTTGCTGTTTTGATGAATGTTGATGTGAATTACTTGATGAATAAATAATCAGACTCAGCAGCGGATAATAATAGCATAAGAACATAAAGATTTATCCTGGTTCACCATTAACTTGGCTACATCCAGTCCTTTCGTTCAGAAGACATTAATCCACTAATTCAAAACTTTGAATTACATCACCTGACCCTCCAAGCCAGTCTTCTCAAACAGCCTGACAACTCCAGACTTTTGAGGAATAACAACACCTTGACCCTACTAGCCAAGTCTTCTGAAACATCCTGACTGTTGGAACCAAGTTGGTTCTAAGTACTTAGGATTTTGATGTTTACAAAAGCACTCTATGTAATCTTATTTTGTACCTTGAATTACTATATTAAATACCACCAGAAGATGAAGTTATCAGAGACAGAAAATGCATCCTGGAATTACCAGAGGATACACCAAGATGTCAAAACACCACCAGAGGATATCTTTGCTGGCCCAGATCAGAAGGAAGCAAAGTCAGAAGGAGACCTGGACCAGACCAGAAGGAAGCCTGCCAGAGGGAGACTTGATCCAGACCAGAAGGAATCAAATGTCAAATTTATTCCAGAAGTTATTCTGAACAGAAGATGGCTTTGCAGTGAAATAATAAACAGCCCAGACTTGATTCAGACTAAATCAGAGGATAAGTTAATGGGTCCATAACAAGAGAATCAATCCAGGTTTGACCCAGACCAGAAGATAGCATGGTTCAGGGTATTAAGTCCAGACCAGAAGAAATGATCTCCAGATTTGATCCCGAACTGATTCAAAACAGAAGGTAAAATATCCAGACTGAAATATTATTTGTCCAGATTTAATTTCAGTTTAATCCAGACGAAGTCCAGAATTGGTCCAGATCAGAGGGAAGATATTCAGATCAATGGTCCAGATTTAAGTATATGGCCCAGTGTTGGCCGAGATCAGAAGATCAGACCATGACCCAGTGTTGGCCGAAATCAGAAGGTCAGAATGTGTGGTCCAGCATTGGCCGAGATTAGAGGATCACAGCAGATCAGACCATGGCCCAATGTTGACCAAGATCAGATGATCAGAAAGTGTGGTCCAGGGCTGGCCGAAATCAGGGGATCACAGTAGCTCACTTAGTATGCTCCAGATGTGGACTAGCGCAGGAGATCAAACGGTCCAGATTTAATCATGATGATTAATGGTGGAGATTTAATTAAATTTGATCAATGTATTAAAAAGATTTTTTACAAAAATAAGTTGAAGTCGTATGGAAGTTCTGAAGCTGTTGGCGGGAAGAAACTAAAGACAGGATTGACCAGTTATTTTTGAAAGCAAATCTGAAGCTTAAAAAAGATATGTTTTTTATTTAAGTGAAGCCCGAAATTAAGAGAATCCAACAAGATACAGCTCGAAATTAAGCTTGGCATCTATAGAAGGAGGCTCAAGGCAGAATACTTAGGATCAAAAATCACAAAAGAGTCATACACTTCCAAAAGCAAACACTCAAGTTTTCAGTGAGGTTAATTGTGAGTTCTAGCTTTCCAGAAGCAAGCACTCGTGTTATTTTCTTTCCCTTGTGTTAGATCTAAGTTGTTGAAGTAGAATCTACAATCTGAGGGAGTCAGAAGGGGTAGCAGATTACTTGGCAATTAGATTCAAGGCGTTGTAATTCCTTCTACAATCTAGGGTTGTCAGATTGGTAGGAGAAGACTTGACTTAGGAAGTCAAGGTGCTGTATTCCTCAAGAGTCTATGATTGTTAGACTGTTTGAGAAGACTGACTTGGAGGGTCAGTGGAACTGTTGTAATTCAAGGTTTGAATTAGTGAAATCCTTCAAGGTGAAGGGACTGGACGTAGCCTCGTTAACGGTGAACCAGTATAAAATTCTGTGTTTTTATTTTTACTTTATATCCGCTGCTAACTCTGTTTTATTCATACATCAAGTTTTGTTTTAAAACTGCAAAAACAGAAAAAGTATTCAAGTTAGTCAAACACAATTCAACCCCCCTTCTTATGTTTGCACCTTCACTGACAACCCCATACTTTTGAGAAATAAAACACCTTGACCCTACAAGCCAAGTCTTCTCCTATCAATCTGACAACCCTAGATTGAAGGAGGAAGTCACACCACTATTAGGTTTGATTACAAGGGTTCATAAATTTGAATTGTTGCTTATGGAAATCTGATTGCTGCAATGACTCTCACTCTCGGAAAATCACCTAGAAAACATAGCTCTTGCACTCAAGTGTTTCTCTCTTTCGAACTCTCGGATGACTTTGAATTGAAGCTTGAGTTCTTCTACTACCTGAAGCCTCCTTTTATAGATGAGATATGGGCTTTGTCCAAGCTTAATTTCGAGATGTATCTTGCTCAGATTTCCTTTGAAAATTCTTTTGACCAATTCTATTTGTTTTTAATTTCAAACTGAATCTTCTTTGCTCAGATCTCCTTCGAATTTCCATCAGGTGTTCTTTGATTTTTGAATCAAATCTTCTTAAAACTTTGATCGGATCTCTTTTAAAATTCAATCAAGTCTTCTTCGAATTTTAACCAAGTCTTATATGAATCTGAATCATGTTTTAAATCTGGACCGTGCATACTTCTGATCTGGACCATATCTTCTTATGATCTAGACCATGTTATCTTCTAGACCATGTTTGCTTATAATCTGGACCATGTTATCTTCTAGACCATGTTTGCTTCTGATCTAGAGCATGTTATCTTCTGATCTAGACCATGTTATCTTTTGGACCATGTTTGCTTCTAATCTGGACCATGTCTTCTTCTGGACCATGTTTCTTTCTGATTTGGACCATGTTTCCTTCTGATCTGGACCACGAATGATATCCTCTGATGATGTCATTGATTCTTGCCTCTGATGATGTCATTAATTATTGCCTCTGATGGGATCCTCTGATGATATCCTCTGGCATCCTCTGATGACATCTTCTAGTATCCTCTGGTGATATTTTCTGGAGGTATCCTCTGGTGATATCTTCTGGTATCCTCTGGTGACATTTTCTGGCTTTATCTTCTGGAGGTATCCTCTAGTGACTTTATCCTCTGGTGACATCATCCTCTAGAGACGTCATCCTTTGGTGACATCCTCTTGCGATGTCATCCTCTGGTGGTATCCTCTGGTGACGTCATCTTCTGATTTTTTCATTGTTCTTCAAAGTCAAATATATTATTTTCATAAAATACTTTTGTTAACATCAAAACTTTAAGTGAAAGAACCAACTTGGTTCCAACAATCTCCCCCATTTTGATGATGACAAAACTTGTATTTTTTATAACTATTTTTCTTTCTTATTTCTTTGACTCCCCCTAAGACTAAGCTCCACTTTTAAATCTTTCTCCCCCTAAGTCTAATGCCCCAGTTTCTCTTTTATCAAATATATTTCTCCCCCTTTTGTCATCAGACAAAAAGGAATTAAAGTGAAACTTGCTTGTTCTTTTTTTTTTTTTTCATCTTTTGCTTTTTTTTTTAATAACATGAATATAACATAATACAAGAAAGTATAAAAGTTAATTTAGAAACTAACTATGTTGACATGATCACAATGTAAGGGAATGTTGGTTTCCATGATTTTGTAGTCTTCCAACTCTATAGGTTTTTTTATCAACTTTCTGGCTTGAATCATCCTTTTCAAGTGAGCAGGTAGGGTGCATTAGGGTAGCCATAGGTTTGCAATCACTCATCTTAAACTTCTTGAGAAACTCTTTTGTATATTTCGTTTGATGAATGTATATACCTTTTTGAGTTTGCTGAATTTGTATCCCTAGGAAGAACTTAAGTTCTCCCATCATGCTCATTTGAAATTCATGCTGCGTCAATTTAGAAAATTCTTGGCAAAGCATGCCATTAGTAGATCCAAAGATAATATCATCAACATAAACTTGAATAATTAAAATATCATCTTTTATTGATTTTCTAAAAAGAGTATTGTCTACTTGTCCTCTTTCAAAGTCATTTTTATGTAAGAAGTTACTAAGTTTATCATACCATGCTCTAGGTGCTTGTGTTCAACCATACAAAGATTTTTTAAGTTTAAAAACATGGTTTGGAAATTCAGAACTTTCAAACCTGGGGGTTGTTTAACATTGACTTCTTCACTTATATAACCATTTAGAAAAGCACTTTTAACATCCATTTGAAATAATGCGATGTTATTATTTGCAGCAAAGGAAAGTTGGACACGAATAGCTTCTAACCTGGGCACTAGAGCAAAAGTCTCAGTGTAGTCAATACCTTCTTGCAGACTATAGCCTTGTGCAACAAGTCGTGCCTTGTTTCTGAGAACTTCACCTTTTTCATTTAGCTTGTTTATGAAGACCTACTTGGTTCCAATAATGTTCTTTTCTAGTCTTGGTACTAGATCCCAGACATCATTCCTCTCAAATTTAGAATCAGAGTCTGTGTTGGATCCAGAGGCAGAATGGGTGTGAGCCATCATAGCTAATACTGCTTCTTCATCATCAGACGATTTAACAGAATCAACCCAATATTTCCACTCTTTTTCTTCATCTACTGATTCGCTTTCAAAGTCAGCATCTGTGTCGAATCCAGAGGCAGAATGAGTGTGAGCCATCATAGCCAATTCTGCTTTTTCATCTTCTGATTCATTTCTAGAGTTAGATTTTATGTTGGATCAAGAGGCAGAATTGATGTGAGCCATCATAGCCAGTTCTGCTTCTTCATCTTCTTATTTTCTTCTAGAGTCAGAATTTGTGTTGGATCCAGGGGCAGAGTTGATATGAGCCATCATAGCCAATTCTGCTTCTTCATCTTCAGAAGATTCATCAAAATCATCCCATGTAGCCATCAAATTCTTCTTCTTGGGCCTAGAGTCTTTCTTTTGGTGTTTTCCTTTCTCCAGGTTTCTGCATTCTGACTTGATGTGCCCAGGTTCATTGCATCAATAACAAATGATACTCTTCTTGTCGTGTTCATCCTTTCCTCTATTGGAATGCTTGGAATTCCTTTGGGAAAACTTCTTCTTTCTGTTGTGCCATATCTTTAGCACCTTTTTGGTTATACAAGCAATTTCCTCTTCCTCTGGTTTCTAATCATCAGAATCACTATCTTATAATTCTGCTTCTGCTTTTAGAACTTTCTTCTGCTTGGATTTCAAAGCTAGAGTTTTGTTCTTCTTCTTGGGCTCATCTTCATCAAGCTCAATTTCATGTGATTTGAGGGGGCTGATTAATTCTTCCAGCTTCAGAGTATTTAGATCCTTGGCTTCTTGAATGGCAGTGATCTTTGGTCTCCACTTGGTTGGCAGACTTCTAAGAATTTTCTTCACGTGGTCAGTAGTAGTGTATTTTTTCTTGAGTACCTTTAATCCTGACACCATAGTTTGGAATCTGGGAAACATGGTTTCAATGTTTTCATTTTCTTCTATCTTGAACAGCTCATACTTCTTGACTAGGATGTTTGCCTTAGCTTCTTGAACCTTCTTGCTTCCTTCATAAGTCAGAGTCAGACTATCATAGATGCTTTTTACTGTCTCTTTGTTGGGTCACTTGTTGAATTCCTTGAATGTGATTGCATTGATCACGAACGTTCTGGATTTGTGATGCATCTTCTACATTTTCTTCTGGTCAGCATCCATATCTTTTCTGGGAATTTCAACACCATCAGCATCCTCTGGAGCAGTACAGCCATCTTCTACTAAGTCCCAAAGTTCAGGATCTTGTAAAATAAAGAAACTCCTCAACCTGTCTTTCCAGTACTCGAACCGTTCCCCATCAAACAGAGGTGGTGTGTTGATGTTTCCTCCGACAGCTTCTTCACTGAATCTAGACATGTTGAACCCTTGGATCTTTTCTCAAACAATGTAAAGTGCTCAGCCTTAAGACCGAGCTCTGATACCAATTGAAGGTGCAAACACGAGAAGGGGAGGTTTAATTGTGTTTGCCAAAATTGAATTCTTTTGCTGTTTTGATGAATGTTGATTTGAATTACTTGATGAATAAATAATCAGACTCAGCAGCGGATAATAACAGCATAAGAACACAAAGATTTATCCTGGTACACCATTAACTTGGCTACATCGAGTCCCTTCATTCAGAAGAATTTAATCCACTAATTCAAAACTTTGAATTACAACACCTGACCCTCCAAGCCAGTCTTCTCAAACAACCTGACAACCCCAAACTTTTGAGGAATAACAACACCTTGACCCTACTAGCCAAGTCTTCTCAAACATCCTGACAACCACAGACATTTGAGGAATAACAACACCTTGACCCTACAAGCTAAGTCTTCTCATATCAATCTGACAACCCCAAATTGAAGGAGGAATTTACACCACTATCAGGTTTGATTACAAGGGTTCAAAACTTTGCATTGTTGCTTCTGGAAATTTGATTGCTATAATGACTCTCACTCTCGAAAAATCACTTAGAAAATATTTCTCTTGCACTCAAGTGTTTATCTCTTTTGAACTCTCGGATGACTTTGAATTGAAGCTTGAGTTCTTGTATTTTTTGATCGATTTGAACTCCAAGATGAATCTGGATTTTACGCTAGAGTTCTTCTACTTTTCGATGCTTACTTCTACTGCCTGAAACCTCCTTTTATAGATGAGATATGGGCTTTGTCCAAGCTTAATTTGGAGATGTATCTTGCTCCGATTTTCCTTTGAAAATTCTTTTGACCAATTTTGTTTCGTTTAATTTCAAACTGAATCTTCTTTGCTCAGATCTCCTTCGAATTTCCATCAGGTCTTCTTTGATTTTTGAATCAAATCTTCTTAAAACTTTGATTAGATCTCTTTTAAAGTTAAATCAAGTCTTCTTCGAATTTTAATCATGTCTTGTATGAATCTGAATCACGTTTTAAATCTAGACTGTGCATACTTCTAATATGGACCAAGTCTGGACCATGTCTTCTTCTGATCTGGACCATGTTATCTTCTGGACCATGTTTGCCTTTGATCTGGACCATGTTATCTTCTAGACCATCTTTGCTTCTGATCTGGACCATGTTATCTTCTGATCTGGACCATGTTATCTTCTGGGCTATGTTTGCTTCTGATCTGGACCATGTCTTCTTCTAGACCATGTTTCCTTGTGATTTGGACCATGTCTTCTTCTGATCTGGACCATGTTATCTTCTGGACCATGTTTACCTTTGATCTGGACCATGTTATCTTCTAGACTGTGTTTGCTTCTGATCTAGACCGTGTTATCTTTTGATCTGGATCATGTTATCTTCTGGACTATGTTTGCTTCTGATTTGGACCATGTCTTCTTCTAGACCATGTTTCCTTGTGATCTGGACCATGTTTTCTTCTGATCTGGACCATGTCTTCTTCTGGACCATGTTTCCTTCTGATTTGAACCGTGTCTCATTCTAGACCATGTTTCCTTCTGATATGGACCACGAATGATATCCTCTGATATTTGATTCTTGCCTCTGATGATATTCTACAATTTTCAAATGTTAGTCATTATAGCATTTAATATAAAATGTCAATGTACTTTGTTCACTTTGTAAAAATAATGCAACAAATATTTATACCTTCATTTGTGGTTTTTTATAGAAATTAACAAAAGCAATCCAATCATTTTCATGCACAAGAGGATCAATATCAATTCGGTCTTCCTTACTTTTTTTAGGGTAGAAGGCAAGAAACCTCACAAGTAAATTTGAACCATTATCATTGCCTTGTCCATTAGCACCAATTTCGACCATAATCTTTTTTGTTTTCTCTAGATGCCAAACTTGATTTACTACCACTTTTCGAATTATAATTTCTCCAATAGAAGTATTTGAGTGTGAAATAATAAGAGAAACTGAAGTAAGATAATATAATAATATTCGTATAACAACAACAAAATTAATGATATGATATTTTTTACCTTTAACTTTGATAAGTAATGACTCCTCTTTTTGTTGTCATAAAGTTTCATTTGGCTTTGTCGAAGGTTCAACTATATCATCCTCCAATGGGATATCTGTCAAGTTGACATTTGTAAATTGATCCTCAAGATGATTGTTGTTGAGTTGTTGGGGCTGATCTTGGAGAGTTTCATCATCATTTGAATTTTCTTGTCTTTGTAACCATTCTAACATTTCTTGTCCCGAACACCTACGCCTTTTTCCCATATCAAATCAAATACCTGCAAAATTTTCTAACAAAGAGATAAAACATATATCTAAAATATATTCCAAATGATTCATAAGATAATCTATGCATTAAATAAACACCAAAAATATGAAGTCTCATATAGCATACTATTTAAAAGGAAAGGAAATATGACAAAATTACAAAGTTCATAACTTAAAGTATTAAAATACTCTATAATATTATTCAATCATCTCTATCACTACTCTATAATATGTAGGAGTTGTGGCCTGTGTACAAGAAATAGTGAGCCAATGGAGAATTCATGTCATGGTGCACATGAGGATACAAAATACACCAAAAAATAAATAAAAAAAATTAAAAAGGTATTTGTAAGGGTTAAGATTTTTGTAGAACCAAACAATATATATAACTTTCTATACTATGCCCCATCATACTTTTTTTTTTGGCAAATCATGCCTTTGGCACCCTGGTGACACTCAAGATATTCCCATAAACTACGACATTTAGACAGACTATGCAACTAATCCTTAGTTTGGCCGATATAGCAAAAGAATTAACCCTTAGTTACTCAACCTCCCAAATTGGTCTCTCCTAAAACCTGCTTACTCAACCTATCGTGACATTTTGCAACTTTCTGTTGTGAAATTATTCTATGACCGTTTGATATTAAGGTGTTCAACGTTGGATATTCAAGATTAGTAATTGGTTTGACCCTTTTTGTCAATTATTGCCAATAACCCCTACCTCTGCCCCTCTCCCCCACCACCATTGGCACTTGCGATCTCATCCCATCGCCTCTCATATCTCCCCTCCTTCTCTATCCATTCTTTCTTCTCTAAGAAGTAAAAAATTATATCAACATCCAAAGTCATGATCAAAGACAATCCAATATATCTATCTGCAAAATAATTAAAAAATGGCATTCCTCATATCGAAACAATCAAGCTAATCATGCAAAACAGAGAGTCAACACATATTTTCAAATAGAATAAGGCACAAATCATTTTTTCTTTTCATCAAATGACAAGTTTATTGATGCTGCTAAAGTTCAATATGGCAAGGTAAGTTTTATAGTATGCTGCATTAGACAAATTATTCTGATTGAAGAAACATACTAAAAATCACACAAACATAACCCCAAACTAAAAAACCAAAATTGTAATTAAGCCTATTCAGTTCACACTAAAAAAAATACAACAATCTTCAAGCCAATTTGTTGTGGCCCAAAAGTTTGTCCTAATCCAGCTAATTATGCAAAATAGAGAATCAACACATATTTTCAAAAAGAATAAGGCACAAATAGTTTTTGTTTTTCATCAAATTGTAATTACTAGAAACCAATCAAAAGGAATAATCGTGCAAGTTTATTGATGATGCTAAAGTTCAATATGGCAAGGTAAGTTTTATAGTATGCTGCATTAGACAAATTATTCTGATTGAAGAAACACACTAAAAATCACACAAACATAACCCCAAACTAAAAAACCAAAATTGTTATTAAGCCTATTCAGTTTCACACTAAAAAACTTCAACAATCTTCGAGCCAATTTGTTGTGGCCCAAAAAACACTACAAACTCAACAATCCCCAACTCTAAAAACAAAAACATAAAACTCTCCAACTACCACAATAAAAAGACACAACCTAAAGAACATAGATGCACCAAAATCAGAAAGACACTTCAAAATTTATATACTATCAAGCTGTAACAAGTACATGTAACAAACTACACATCAAATTCAAATTAATCATCCAGAGTTTTTGAGAATCTATACATTATACACTAGCATAAAAACTTCATGTTCAGTATTCATTTAATCTTAACTAATAACAATACAATAGCAACAACAAAATATTTTGCACTAAGTGAAATTTGATAGACAATACAAATATATGTTCAATACTTTAGCAAAGAAAATTAATCTTCAATGCACCAAATAAGAACCACAAATCAAAAGCTAAAAGAAACTACAAAGGAATAACCAAATAAGTTTGTAAAAAACAGAACCTAAAGATAAAAAACAGAACCTGAAGAAGAAGCTGCAAAGAACGAGTCCTTGGGTGTCGGTATCAACTGCAAAAATTAAAACCTTAAATATTCAAAACTGAAATTAGCGAAATTGAAGAAAACAAAATCATTTTAGAGAGAAGATTGAAAAACAAGTGATGGAGGATTCACCGGAGTGGAAGAGAATGTTGGAGAAACTCGCATCTGGCTGAATCAGTGAAGAGAGATTTGTCGATGTCGTTACATTGACGTACAGTGGCATAAGGGTAAAAGGATTTGAAACGATAGCGTTACAATGTCTTGGTATGGTTGCGTTAGGGTCGAAAGAGTCGAAACTGTGGCGTAAGGGTGAAACGGTGGTGTTACGATATGGTACGATTTCATATCTTAGTCTCTAATACATCTTCAGAAGACTCTTTTGCTCTTCCTCACCCCTTTTCACTTTGAACCTATAACCTCCACCATTTCCCGTTCATCTCACAATAGATTATACTCATGAATTCAAACGCTCTCTCACTCCTTACCTTATTTCGACGCTTTCACACACGAATACGATTCCATGAGCAAATAGCCTTTGTCCTCTGACTCTCTGTTCTTCAATCAATCTAACTCGACAATTTATGGGTAGACATCAAAAATAAATTATGTGAAGTTACTCTAAACACTAAATTTCGAAATTTGGTCAAGGAAACTTACCAGAAATCAGTGGGTAATATAGCCACTTTTCACACTATCGTTTTGACGTTGGTTTCACTCAAATCGGACTTACGGTAAAGAAGAACGGTGCAAAATAAAGAAATTCCACAAACGTTGAAGTCGGGTATTTTCAAGAGAAATTGGGATGGTTAAAAATTTGGGAAAATGTGTTTAATTGACTAACTAAATGAGTTAAACAACATGCTAAAATTTGGATTAAAACGGAGAAAGTTTTTAGGAACAATTATCGATCGCCGGTGCCGATTTTCTTCATTTTTTTCCAACTGCGGCTGCCTATGCTGTTTACGTCTCCTCTCTCTTTTTGGTACATTTTCTTCTTTCTTTTTTCAATTAATTAGGGTTTACTCTTGCATATGGGCCTAACCCATAAAACACATTTCAATTACTCCTTTCTTTTTTTATTATTTTTTTAAAAATAAAACCAACAATTATCAAAACTAATTTTTATTAATATCTTTTTAAAACACAATTTAATTTATAAAATATTACTACTATTTTAAAACTAATACTATATAAAATAAAATAATTCAAGTAATTAATCTTTTAAAATACATTAATAACCAAAACTCTCATATTCAAATTAATCACGATAATTATAATTATTTTTCCAAATACTCACATTAAATTACTACCATCGTTAGAAAATATTTGAAATTATAAAATAAATAAATATAATATCAACACTTTATATTAATTAATAAATCAAAATAAATATATATAAAATCACAATGCAATAACAAGTATATAAAAATCAAGAAAATCAAATACAATATTATCACTATCTCAAGATAATTATTTATAAAATAAATAACCAAAAATAGAAAATAGTTATATATGATTGGAATATAGCAACTTGCACACTTAACATCAGTCAAATGCATAGTAAAATATCATATTAATTGTGCACGCGCATATACATGTATAGTCGCATAAAATCTTATTCTTTAAAATATTATTTAGAAAAATATATAAAATAATAAAATATAATATTTGTTATTTATATTACTCATTTAGTCCAATATGTATAAAAATATCACATCATCTAAAGAACTTGTTGACACCTAATTTTGTCCGCTTTATTTAGAATTTTATAAAATAATAATAATAATAATAAATATATAAAAAAATGAGAAAAATATAATAAATAAAAATAAATAACTAAGCTATAAACTTAAGACAATCATGGGTGTTTCTAGTTCTTGTTTGCCTCTGATTCTTGTTCAGACATTTCACTCTTTTCTAAATAAAAAAAGAGTACATAATTGAATAGAAAGAAACCGAAGAGAAATGGATTGGTGGTAATAAAAATTAGTACAATGGTGATCAATTGAAGAAAAAAAAAACTGAAAAGAAAATGATTTATGGTAATAAAAATTAGTATAACGGTGATCAATTGAAGGAAAAGAAACCGAAAAAAAGGGATTGATGGTAATAAAAATCAGTATAATGGTGATCAATTGAAGGAAAAGAAACCGAAAAGAAATAGATTGATGGTAATAAAAATCAGTATAATGGTGATCAGTTGAAGGAAAAGAAACAGAAAAGAAATGGATTGATGGTAATAAAAATCAGTATAATGGTGATCACTTGAATGAAAAGAAACCGAAAAGAAATTGATGAATAGTAATAAAAATGGTAATCAATCCACAATTATTTCTTTGACTTTTGTAACCTAAATCCAAAAAGTCTATAAATAATCGACACCAAGAGTAGAAACGGAGGGAGCACTATTGAGGAAAAAAAAAGAAGAGAAAATAATAGGCAAAAGAGAAGCAGAGAATCTGAACTTGGTTAAACGAGTCCAGCAAAACCTATTCAGTAGTAAGGTATCGATTTTCTTATCCTTATTTTTTTCTTTTTAGTTTATTTGTATTGCATTCTTTATAAAAGTAATTTAGTTTTGTTTTTTTCGTTTCTTCAAAAAATAAACTCATATGTTAAGCTTTTATTTTCCTTAAGTTGTTTATTCTTAAAATTGTTTTGAAATATATACTAAAAATACTATAAATAATTGATGCTTATAAATCAATCATCAGGTAAAACAAAATTTATTCCATTGTAACATACACAAAACTCACATAATAGTTTATCAAATAACTAAAAAAAAAAAACCATAACAACGAATAAATAGTTTTTTTTTCTTTTCCTTAGGATTAGAATTAATAGTCGTCGCCGTCAGATGAAATTCATCCTCGTTCGCCGTGCCGCATCACTCACCCCTAACCGTTGCTGCCCTATGTGCTGCAACAGATCCGACAACGCGCGAGCAAATCCTTTAACAGGTTGTTTCACCGTCGTGTCCATCTGTTTTATTCACATATCGCCGTGTTACCGTTGTTTTCAAGAACTAAAGTTTATTAACTTTAAAACCAAATACAAAATAAAAAGATTCAATTTGTGAACAGAAATTTCACCTCTTTTTTTCGTCATTACTACTATTATTACGTTTCTTTTGGATTCACATATAATAATAATTATAAAAATAAAATAATACAAATCGAGCTATTATAAAATCAGATAACACATAAATATTTTTTACCCAAGAACTACGTGTGTTTTGATTTCTCTATTGCACCTAGGGATATTTAGGAGCAAGGTATTACCCTTGTCAAAACAAATTAATAAAAATATATTTTTCCTTTTTATTAATGTAAATAATTTATTTTCATTTTTATTTTATTGTTTTAGGGGATAAAATAAATAATTAAATAAATAAATAATTTGTATACAATTAATTATAGGGTAATCTTTTTAATGGACGGTGTAAGATAATATTAGGTTTTATCTAATTTTCCCTTTTAAAAATAAAATTGGTGGCAACTCTATTTTCGCAGAAAAACCGGACGCGATAGAACCCATATAACGAAGACTAATCACGAAATTTATTAACATGTATTCTAAAATAATTTTAACACCAAATTAATTATTTAAATTCATACTTCATTAATAAAATAGTTTATTATAAAATTTGGGGTGTTACAGTTTGAAGATAACAAATTATTTTTGTATGACCAATTTAGAGCACTAATGTTATGATTAAGTGTGCAGTTCCTAGATTAATATATTTTATATGAATTTATGTTGCATCCTCTTATGTATGATCTAAGTCAAAAGAACACCAAGACTTTACTTTGAAATTCGCATTCTAAGTCTGATGACGGCGCTCTAAAACACATCTCTAGTAATTTTATTAATGCAAGCAATGCTCGGATTAGTTTGAATTTTATGACTACAACAAGCATTTGATCACTCTACCTCTTATAAGTGTGAAAAACAAGTGATTTTCTGCCTATGATAATCACGTCAAGCATATAATCTTCTGACTCTGGTTTGAAGTCAATGCTTTGATGGAAGTTAACTCTCTAAAAATTCAACGCTTTGAAAAAGACAAATTTGCGCATCATCTAATAAACACCCTGAATCCATTATTTTACTGAAGGTCTATGTGACATGTTCTGATCATGCTCTGCTTTATCTTTTTTCGTATCAAGATACACATATTTGACAAGGTTTAATGGCTAATAAATCTCTGAAGATTTGATACGAAACTTCATGAAACATGTTGATTTCTTACAATCAGGACAATGGCCAGAAACCCTAAAGTTCTCTATAAAAGGACATGCAACCCTCTTTGAAAAACAACAACAATAACAATGTACTATAATAAGCACAATATAGTCGTCCATGCACTTGTGCTCTTAATCTTTTGTTTTGAATAACGGTTGAGTAATATTTTTTGAGAGTACAACATTATAAACACTATCTAGTGAGAGTTATTCAGAAAACCTTTAAGCCTATTCTATTTGTAACCTAGCCCAATAGTGGTTGCATCCCTCAACATATTGACTGCACTAAGCTAGAAAGTTGAGAAGACTTAAACACAATCAGATTGACTAGTAGGTGTTCAGTGGAAGTGTCATTTGGTTGGTGAATTAGTGGATTAAATCCTTCAGTTTGAATGAATTGGACGTAGTTACCGTGTTGGTCATGAACCAAGATAAATTGGATGTGTTGTGTTTTTGTTTTATCTGCTCTGCTTTCATCACTTTGAATTAATTGTTAAAATGGTTTCCAAACCTCATTTGATTGTGTTTCTCGTTCTACAATGAAGACCAAGTTAGGAAGAGACTGACTGCTACATTAGAAGGTACACCAAGTGAACCTACCTATCCCTCAAGAACTACCAGTGGTTGCCCCCTTGGCTACATTGAAGCTTCTTGTGATCATTCCATAGGTTGAGGTTTCTTATGCATTTGCTTTTGACCCTTCTCAGTTTGTAAAGAACAAAGATTTTGAAATACTGCAAGCAAAAATGTAGGTGTGATGGAATAGTCAGCCAAGAATCAGAAGTCTATTCAAAATACTTTAAAATTGATCTTGGGTAGATTGACCAACCCTAACCATTAGTTTACCCAAGTTTTTCCTTTTTTTGTGTGGAATGCAATTGTTTTTATTCTATCTTCTTTACTCTTAACCTTTTTAATGAAACTTATATTTAGCTCTTTATTCCTTATGTGTTATTTACTTCATTTATTATACTCTTTTTGTCCAATGACAAAATGGGGAGTAGATGTTTTGAGAACGATTTCACTTTGGGTATGTTTGGTAAAACTAAGCTATAAGCTAGCTCATAGCTGAAAAGCAAGCTAATGGCTGAAAAGCTAGCTTAAAGCTGATAACTGATAGCTTATTACTGAAAAGCTTATTGGTGAAAATAAAGTATTTCTTAAATTTAGTTGTTGTAACTGTAAAATGACATAAAAGTATAATTATTTAATTTAAAAAATATATAAATGTATTAATTTTATTTTGAAAAACCATAAAAAAAATTATTTTAGAAAAATAAAGTGTATCTAATTTTTTTCATATGCAAGACCAATTGATCCCTCACATGAGAAACAACTGTATCAATTGTTTTGGTTGGGATAGTTTTTAGGGGTATCATTTAGTGAGCCATTTTGAAATTGTAAAATTAATAATTGCATTGTTTTCATTTGACTTACTTGATTATGATATAATTCTTTAGTTTTATTTTGACTTGTCTAGGTCCCTTGCATGTATATATAATCATTTTGTTGTTTGGTTTTGGGATTCTCAAATTTTGTTAGATAGTGTTTTTTGTATGACTGAACATGACTAATCTTCTACAATATAATTCTTTAAGCATCCACTGACTCAAAACGAAAAAAAAAAACTAAGCATCCTTGGTATTATTCACTAAACAAATAAGAAGAGATAATAAATGAGGGAGTAACAGGGGAGAAGAAATGTCGAATGAGAGAGTGGGTAGTTAGTGGGATATTTGTTTTGTTTTACATAAGGATAAAATAGTAATAAAATTAAAATAATAAAGTTACAAATGAGAAAAAATATAAAATGTTATAAGCTCAAACACTAGTTAAAATAACATCTCAAAAAAATCTATAAGTCAGTGTGAAAAGCTTGTTAATCAAACTCATCTAATTTGATCAAACAAGGTAATAAGCTAATTCAATAAGCTACAAGCTAGCTTATTGGTGTTGTTGGAACCAGATTGGTTCTAGGAACAATTCCTTCATCATGTTTTGCTAATAACAAAGGTACTTTGTGAGAACAATTTATTGCGCTAGTGATTTCATGAAACATGTTGATTTCATGCAATCAGGACAATGGCCAGAAACCCTAAAGTACTCTATAAAAGGACGTGCAACCCTCATTGAAAAACAACAACAACATACTTAATCAATACAATATAGTCGTCCATGCACTTTTGCTCTTAATCTATTGTTTTGACTAAGTGTTGAGTAATATTTTTTGGGAGTACAACATTTTAAACACTATCTAGTGAGAGTTATTCAGAAAACCCTTAAGCCTATTCTATTTGTAACATATCCCAATAGTGGTTGCATCCCTCAACATCTTGACTGTACTAAGCTAGAAAGTTGAGAAGACTTAACCACAATCAGATTGACGAGTAGGTGTTCAGTGGAAGTGTGATTTAGTTGGTGAATTAGTTGATTAAATCCTTCAGTTTGAATGAATTAGACGTAGTTACCATGTTGGTCATGAATCAAGATAATTTGGATGTGTTGTGTTTTTGTATTATCGGCTCTGTTTTCATCACTTTGTTTAATCTTGCTAAAATGGTCTTCAAATAAAATATCATTCAAACCTCATTTAGGAGGAGACTGACTACAACATCAGATGGTACAACAAGTGAACTTACGTCTCCCTCTAGAACTACCAGTGGTTGTTCCCTTGGCTCCATTGAAGCTTCTTGTGATCATTCCATAGGTTGAGGTTTCTTGTGCACTTGCTTTTGACACTACTCAATTTATAAAGAACAAACATTTTGAAATACTGGAAGCAAAAATGGAGGTGTGATGGAACAGTCAACCAAGAATCAGAAGTCTATTCAGAATACTTTCGGATTGATCTTGGGTAGATTGAACAACCCTAACCATTAGTTTACCCAAGTTTTTCCTTTGTTGTTTTTGTTTGTGTTTTTGTGGAATGTACATGTTTTTATTCTATCTTCTTTACTCTTTACCTTTTTATTGAAAATTATATTTAGCTCTCTATTCATTTTGTGTTATTTACTTCATTTATTATACTTTTTTTTCCAATGACAAAATGGGGAGTAGATGTTTTGAGAATGATTTCTCTTTGGGTCTGTTTGGTAAAACTAAGCTATAAGTTAGCTCATAGCTGAAAAGCAAGCTAATGACTGAAAGTATAATTATAAATTGAGTTGTTGATAAATTGATAATTATAACTGGTGAAAATAAAGTATTTGATAAATTGAGTTGTTGTAATTGTAAAATGACATAAAAATATAATTATTTAATTTAAAAAATATGTAAATATATAAATTTTATTTTGAAAAACCATAAAAAAATTATTTTAGACAAATAAGGTGTATTTGATTTTTTTCATATGCAAGGCCAATTCATCCCTCACATGAGAAACAACAGTATCAATTTTTTTCTGAGATAGTTTTTAGGGGTAACATTTAGTGAGCCATTTTAAAATTGTAAAATTAATAATTGCATTGTTTTCATTTGGCTTACTTGATTTTGATATAATTCTTTAGTTTTATTTTGACTTGTCTAGGTCCCTTGCATGTATATACAATCATTTTGTTGTTTGGTTTTGGGATTCTCAGATTTTGTTAGATAGTGTTTTTTGTATGATTGAACATGATCAATCTTCTACAATATAATGCTTTAATCATCCATTGACTCAAAAAGAAAAGAAAAAAAAACTAAGCATCCTTGGTATTATCAATAAACAGATAACAAGAGATAATCAATGAGGGAGTAACATAGGAGAAGAAATGTCCAACGAGAGAGTGGTAGTTAGTGGGATATTTGTGTTGTTTTCCGTAAGGATAAAATAGTAATAAAATTAAAATAATAAAGTTACAAATGAGAGAAAATATAAAAAGCTATAAGCTCAAACACTAGTTAAAAAAGCATCTAAAAAAATCTATAAGTTAGTGTGAAAAGCTTGTTAACCAAACACATCTAATTTGATCAAACAAGCTAATAAGCTAATTCAATAAGCTACAAGCTAGCTTATTTGTTTTGTTGGAACCAGTTTGGTTCTAGGAACAATTCCTTCTTCATGCTTTGATAATAACAAAGGTACTTTGTGAGAATAATTCATTACACTAATGATGTCATTGAGTGTGCAGTAAATAAAACTAGGAAAAGATATTAAAGGAAGATATAAAAGGAAGTGAAAATATTTAACGAAACAAAGACATCAGAGTCAAGAGTTCAAAGGTAGTAAATTTAACGTTTAGACTTTGGTTATTACACACATTGTTGTGTGTGCGCATCTGTCTCTGAAGATTTGCTTTTGAAGCGTCTTCTCAATATGACTCTAAAGCTTATGTGCATCTGCCTCTGAACACTAAATCATGCCTCTGTTTAGCATGCCTATGAAGTTTGAAGCATGCCTCTAAAGAGCCTACTACAATAACTTCGAAGCTTTTCTTCGAGTTGCCTATGAAGCTCATGTTCTGCTTGCTCTTCGAAGACTTCAACTTGTTCCAATATGTTGCCTTTAAACGCTGCATGCTCTGAAGATGCAACGAGGTGATGTTGCCCATGCCACTTATTCGAAGTCATGCAATTATGCCTCTGCCTCTAACTACCTGAACTAATCAACACAACATCTAACTCCGATGATCAAGAAAGTCAATGGCTTTGATGGAAAGTCAACGCTCTAATGGCGAATAAGCTGTTTCATGATTCTAAATATCAAATAACAGATTCTGATCTGTTCTCGCTACACTTAAACAAGTGTATGAAATAAGATTCAAGGAGAATTATTTTCAAGCGCTATCTAGACATGCTCGCACATAATCATTATAGAAGATTTGGTTAAAGATTCGTTTTAGAATTAATCACGCTTCAACGGTCATATTCTCAAACCATATCTATCAAGGTTTATTTTTTGTGAAGATCTTTATTGACCTCACGCAAGGAAGATATGCTTCAAAGACTCAAGTGGAATTATTTTCAAGCGCTATCTAGACATTCTTGCACAGAATAATTCAAGAAGATTTGGTTGAAGCTTTGTTTTGGAACCAAGTTCGTTTTTTACTTAAAGTTTTTATGTTAACAAAAATTTTTTATGAGAATAATATATTTGACTTCACAGAGTATGAAAGAAGATTCGTATTTTTTGAGGACATTCTAAAATAAAATTTGATTCAGATTTATAATTAAAGAAAATCTTTGACCAAGTTGACAAGAACATTTGAACAAAATTTATCACAAGAAGATATGAATTTTTCATAAGAAGATTTGATCAAGATCTATCTACAAAAAGATTTGAATTATTTACATGGAGATTTGGTCAAGATTTATCACAAGAAGATATGAATTATTTATAGGAAGATTTAATCAAGATTTATCTACAAGAACATATGATCAATAACTTTTTACAAGGAGAAAAACTCACAAAAAAGATACATTATTTATTTGCAAAGATTGATTCAAATTTTTACAAATGACAAAATATTGAATTGGATTTAGTCATATTTCTACATGTGAAAGTTCAAGAACCAGTCCAACACTATGCTCTCGCCCAGATCAAAGCAAGCAATAGGAAGAAAGTTTCATCTGAAGATTTTGCGAAAGCAATCTTAACAAAATACGAATAGTATCAATCTAAAGAATTTACAAACTCAATCTAAACAAAATAGGAACAGTATCAAACTGAAGAATTTACAAACTCAATCTGAACAAAATACGAACAAAATCAATCTAAAGAATTTTCAAACTCAATCTGACCAAAATAGGAACAAAATCAATCTAAAGACTTTTCAAACTCAATCTGAACAAAATACGAACATAATCAATCTAGAAGGACTACACACATTGGATTCAGAAATGAAGAATTGGCTAAAGAACATATTATCAAAAAGCATCTTCATTAGAACTATTTTTGAATACAATCACTTTTGACCAAGCTAAGAATGAAGATACAAATCAGAATTAAACAGAGAATAAATTGAAACCCTAATTTTATCTATAAATAGATAATCAAAGTTCGAAAAGAAGATCATCGAAAAATCAGAAAAGTTTAGACAACTCACGCTCAAATTTCCAAATTCATCTTACAGTTCAAAGATAGAAACACTTGTTCGAACGAGAAATATTTTCCAAGTGTTTTTCTTAGAGTGTGATAGTTGTTGTTATAATAAGCTTGTTAGAAGCAACTATTCAAGTTCCAAACCTTTGTATTCAAACACAATAATGGTGTTAGTTTGCCTTCAACAATCTAGGGTCATTAGATTGTGTGGAGTTAAGACAAAATCTCAAATTAGTTTCTTGATGTAAACAAATAAAAGTTAATTCAGACTTCTTATTATGATTCTAAATGATATGTTGATTTAACATGTGTTTTTTAGTGTGATAATCAAAGATAGGTACTAAAGCATTACAAGAAAAATCACATGAAAGAGAAAGCAATAATATACAAACAAGAACGAAGAACATTCTAGATAGAAGTCTGGAAAACGAAGAACGTTCTCCACAGTCCAAAAACAACAAGTATGATGATATCCTTTGTTAAGGAAAAAAAGCTTCTAGAATTTACAAATATATTTCCAGTATTCCACAAGGAATATACAGAGTTCATCTCGGCAAAAGAATTAAAGGATAAAAGCTATGGCTCATGATGAATCAAGCAAGATTAGTCTCCAAGTGCAAGAAAGATCATTCTCCAAATTTAAGCAAGAATCAAGAACAATCATGAAGTTTATACTTCAGCCTATCTCTGAGATATACACACACGTGATAAAAGGACCATGAATCACTATCAAGATGGTTGACAAAGAAGTTTACAGATCAACTTTCTTCAAAAGCAGAAAACGAAGAATGTTCAGTCAAGAACATTCTTGGTTCAAATCTAATCTTATCCATAAATTGAAAAATGACAGTTGGACCCTTTCCAACGGTCAAAAGAGTTGTCATAAGCCTCCTTGAAGCCTAAAAAAGGAACCCAAAGCTCTAGAAAAATTCAGAGCTTCAAGTGAAAAGCAATACATCACTTACTTACAATCATACACTCAAAAGTCTCTCATTTACATACAAGAATCAATTATGTTTTCTCATTTGAATCATAGAATCATTTTTACTGAATTCTTTTTGTTAAGAAACTAAACTCAACGAAGTGTTGAGCTTACTCAAATTCTGCCAAAACACCTTAAATCATTATCAGGTAAACTCAAGTTTATAGTATTGAATATAGCTTGAGTAGTTTGTAGTAAATCCTTTGATGGTTAAAAGGTGAAGTGTAAAAATCCTCTCTAATGATTGAAAGGTAACCTATGGAAATCCTTTTTGGGCAGAAAGGTAGTGTTGTGTAACAGATCAAGGTTTATCTGGACTGGTGGTGTAAAAACCAAGAATGTTCTCCATTTTGAACACTTAGTGAAAAATCTCACAACTGTGAGGACTGGACGTAACCCAACTTGGGTGAACCAGGATATATCTCTATGTGATATATCATTCCTTACCTCTATTTATTTGTAGTCTTTTGATTATCAAATTAAATAGATAAGTTAAATTGTGTGTTTTTTACTTTGTAGAAGCAGGATCATCAATCAAACTGCCTTACTTTGATGGCACAAAGACCACCTTACTTTGATGGCATAGCTTACTACTTCTAGAAAAATAAGATGTAGCTATTTCTAAAATCACAAGATACTTGAATGTGGCGTATCATAACAGATGGAAATTTCATTCCAAGAGAAAAATCAAGATGATCCAACATCAGATGAAAAAAGAGAAGCAAACTGGACAGTTGAAGATAAAACCAAGGTACTCCTAAACTCTAAAGCCCAACTATTTTTATCTTGTGCATTAAGCAGGGAAGAAAGTGAAAGAGTTGATGAATGCAACACTGCTAAAGAAGTATGGGACACATTACAAACCCATCACGAAGGAACAAGTCATATGAAAGAAACAAGGATCGATATAAGCATCAGAAAGTTTGAACTATTTGAAATGAATGAAGGAGAAACTATTGATGAGATGTACTCAAGGTTTACAACCATTGTAAATGAAATGCGCTCCTTAGGGGAAGCATACTCAATACAAGATAGAGCCAGAAAGATCATGAGGTGTCTCCTAATGGTGACAGCCATAAGCCAGGCCAAGAATCTTGAAGTACTTGGATTAGAAGAACTAATTGGAACCTTAAGAGCACATGATGTGTTGTTACAAGAAGACAAACCAATAAAGAAAGGAAAAGCAATAGCCTTGAAAGCATCCCAAGAAAGTACGCCATTCCAAATAGATGATGACTCAGAAAAAACTGGATAGGAAGATGCTGATGAAGAAATAGCCCTTCTTAGTAGAAAAATTCAAAGGATGATGAGAAGAGATCAGATCAAAAAAGATTCTCAAATAAAAAAGAAAATCTTAAAACAGAAGTGGAAGAAAGTCATATCACATGTTTTAGATGTAATAAACTAGGACATTACAAAGTTGAATGTCCCTCAAACAAAAGAACACCAAAAAGGTTTCCATTGAAGAAGAAATCGATAATGGCCACTTGTGATGATTCAAATGAATCAAATACAGAAGAAAGTGAAGAGGCCAACATATGCTTAGTAGCAAACGCAAAAGAAAAAGAGGTAAAAAATTATGAACACTATCCTTTATGTGTACAAATGGAAAAAGAATTTGATAATTTGCTAAACGATTCAAATATTCTTGTTCAAAAATGTAGCTCTTTAAAAGAACAGTTTTACAAAGAAAAAGAAGAGAAAGAGAAAACTCAAGCTATGAATGTTGAACTTAAAAATTTGAAAGAATCTCAGTTCAAAAATTTTAAACTTGAAAGTCAAGAATGTTCTACAACGCAAAAGGAGAACGTTCTCCTTAAAACTGAAGTTGAATTTCTTAAAAATGACTTGTCAAATTTTATTAGAGCTACTGAAACCTTTCAAAAAATCATGGGATCTCAAGTAGGAATATTTGATAAAGCTGGTCTTGGTTTTGATAAAACTCAAAAAACAAAAACGTATGAAACCTTCTTTGGTCCTGAAAGAAAAGAGAACAAATGCAAAACCAAATGTTCATATTGCAGTAAAATTGGACATCTGGAATATGCATGTTATTTTAAGAAAAGAGATGAAAAAAATCAAAAACAAAAAGCTCTATAGAAAAGAAGAACGTTCTGGAAGAAAAGAAGTGTTTGTTTGACTGCAAAAGTGAAGGTGCAAACACAAGAAGGGGGGTTGAATTGTGTTTGCCAAAGTTGAATACATTTTGCTGATTTGATGAAAGTTGATATAAATTACTTGGAGAAGAAGCAATCAGATTCAGCAGCAGCGGATAATAAAAACATATGTATTTGGACACATAGATTTATCTTGGTTCACCATTAACTTGCCTACATCCAATCCCCTCATTCAAAAGGCTTTAATCCACTAATTCAAACACTTTGAATTACACAACACCTGACCTTCCCAGTCAGTCTTTCCAAACAGCCTGACAACCCCAGACTTTTGAGGAACAACAACACCTTAACCCTACAAGCCAAGTCTTCTCCTACCAATCTGACAACCCCAGATTGAAGAAGGAACTTACACCACCTTGATCCTACAAGCCAAGTCTTCTCCTAACAATCTGACAACCCCAGATTGAAGAAGGAACTTACACCACCTTGACCCTACAAGCTGAGGCTTCTCCTAACAATCTGACAATCCCATATTAAAGAAGGAACTTACACCACTATCAGGTTGGATACAAAGGTTTGGAACTTGAGTAGTTACTTCTGGAAAGTTGATTATAACAATGACTCTCACACTCTAAGAAAAGAACACTTAGAAAATATTTCTCTTTCACACAAGGGTTTCTCTATTTGAACTCTAAGATGAATTTGGATTTTAAGCTTGAGTTCTTCTACTCTCTTCAGTTTTTCGATGATTTCTTCTTCAACCTGGATTATCTATTTATATTTGAGATTTGTGCTTCTAGTTGGTCCAAGTTTAATTTTCAAATTGTATTTTGTTCATATCTCTTTTATAATTTCTTCAACTTGATTTTGTTCCTTTTTAAATTTGAACCAAATCTTCTTCTGATTTAAATTAAAACTTCTTCAAATTTTGATCAAATCTTCTTCAAATTTCAATCAAGTCTTCTTCGAATTTGAATCAAATCTTCTGCGAATCTTGACCATGTCTTTTTTCATACTCTGATGTTTGCCACAAATGGTATCCTCGGATGATGTCCTCTGATTCCTAGATCTGAAGGTATCCTCTGATTTTTGCCTCTGATGATATCCTTTGATTTTTGCCTCAGATGATATCCTATGGTTTTTGCCTCTGATGATATCCTCTAATTTTTACCCCTGGTGATAACCTCTAGTGGGATCCTCTGGTGGGATCGTCTGGTGAGATCCTCTGGTGATATCCTCTAGTGGGATTCTCTGGTGATATCCTCTGGAGGTACCCTCTGGTGACATCCTCTGGTGGCATCCTCTGGTGGGATCCTCTGGTAGTATCCTCTGGTGACGTCCTCTGGTGGCATCCTCTAGTGGTATACTTCTTCGAAGTCAAATATATTATTCTCATAAAATACTTTTGTTAACATCAAAACATTAAGTGTAAAACCAACTTAGTTCCAACAAAAAGTACCCGCCACGCTATCTGTAACGCCTCAGATTTTTGGTCCAAAACGTTACTAAAAAAAAACTTTTAGAAAAATTTACGATAATTTTTTTTTTGGTAAGAATATCTACATTTATACTTTTAAATAATCAATAACAATCACATTTATGCTTTTAAATAATTAGTAACAATCACATTTATTTAATATTATAAAAAAGATTTATTCAAGCTAAAATAAAGGGAAAATCAATTATTCCTAACGGAAGCAAAAACCCACTTCCGTATTTATAGAATTCGAATGCATTTAAAAGTTTAGTGACAAAAATTAAAAAAAATAAATAAACATAGAAATGTTGCGGCAATACTTATTATTACAAAATTGTCTTGAAAACCCCATTTTTACCCCACGTTCGCCGCACGTTAATACTCATCAATTACTCTTGAATCTGCTCGAACTCATTAGTACCTAAAATGTTGTTCTAAGGGTCAATTTTTTTCCATCATCCACATCAAACCAACGCTAAACATATAGAAGAATAACACAAAACATATAAAGGTAAAAACTTCTAATTTAAAAGAAAAAAATGCGCAACGGCAAATCGTATAAAAAAAATATATGTATAATGAATGCTCTTAAAACTATATGATCCGAATATAAACCTGCCACTAAGGCAACTTCCACACAGAAAAATCACCCATACCAATGGGGAAATAAACCTGCCACTAAGGCAACTCCCACAAAGATGCATATGCCATGACATGACCATATATTATCAAAACTATACTCGCACACAGCCCACTAAGAATCATGTCATATACTTTCAACAAAAAAATCATATTTTTAAAGCCATCGTCGTATTCACACATCACAAAGATCACATACCACACATCCTTATCATGAGAATCATATATTCATAGACAAATAATCATTAAATAATATTCACCATGTATGTATAAAAATCAAGACTTGACTTCATTTACACCATAAAGATTAAAACTTTATATATAACAAGAAACTTCAACTCCAACTCATATACATCATCGAATCAAAATCTTATCATATATATATAACATAAAATTAAAATCATATTTTGCTTCATACCCATCATAAAAATTAAAAGTTTATCACGTAAAATATAAAAATTCACATTTTTACTTCTTAAAAAGACATACATTACATATCAACTCAACGTAAAAGATTTCGGATTTCATTATTTTATTTTATTAGTCTACATTTTTTCTTTCAAAAGCAAGCAATTACAATTATAAATTTCATGTATCCAACTAACGGTCTAACTATAATTTGTGTGGGGAAAAGCCCTTACCTTGGCCGCTTTTCTTCCTAGTACGAAACTCTAAGCCCCCACGAAGTTGTTCACACGAAAAGTTTGCTGCACGAAGGAGATGAGGTGTGAAGGAGATGACGGCTAGGGTTTCGGTATTTTTTTCTGCTTACTATTACTTACTATCGAAATATTTTGGACTTTAGGGAAAATTTAAAGTAGAGATTATTGGGTAGATAGTGTTGGGCCCAAATAAAGAATAGAAGGGAGAAAATATTATTTATAAATAATAGGGCCAAACTCGGAGGCAAGACAATTTGATAAGCAACTAGACCCACACGTCGGAGGATTTGGTGTGGGCCGATGAATTTATGAGTTAACTTCTTAGACTTCAGTGCCCTACCAACTCCAGTAGTAGGCGTCACTCTCAAAAATACATGTTCACCCTCTTGAAACTCCAGCGGTTTCCTTCGTTGGTCGGCATAACTCTTTTGTCTGCTTTGTGCTGCCTTCATCCTTTCTTGGATTAGACAGACCTTATCTGTGGTCTGTTGTACCAATTCTGGCCCCACAATTAAGTTCTCACCATCCTGATACCAACACAAGGGGGTTTGGAACTTACGCCCATACAGAGCCTCGTACGGTGCCTTCCCAATGCTTGCATGATAGCTGTTGTTGTAGGTGAACTCAATGAGAGGCAATATATTATCCCAACTTCCTCGCTCATCCAGCACACACGCTCTCAGTAAATCCTCCAAGGTCTGATAGTTCTTTCTGTTTGTCTGTCGGTTTGAGGGTGATAGGCCAAACTCAATCTCAACTTAGTACCCAACGCCTCATGTAATGCTCCCCACAAACGAGAAATGAACTTCAGATCTCTATCTGACATAGTGCTAGAAGGTACCCCATGTAGTCTGACAATCTCTGCAATGTATATCTCTGCAAGCTTAGTCACATCATAATTAGTCCTCGCGGGTATGAAATGGGCAGATTTGGTTAACCTGTCGACAATCACCCAAAGGGAGTCAAACTTCCGTTGAGTCTTAGGCAATGCTACCACAAAATCCATGGATATGTTATCCCATTTCCATACTGGTATGTCTAATGGCCTTAATAGTCCCCCTGGCTTTTGATGTTCTACCTTAGCTTTCTGACAAGTCAAACACGAAGCCACATATTCTGCTACTTGTTTCTTCATTCTCGGCCTAATGTTAAGCTCCTTTTGTGGGCCTCATCCAAGATAGTCGTCCTTAAGGTATATTCTGCTTAAGGTCTTTATACATTTTGGTGGTACTAGGGTGAATACTCAGCTTGCTTTTGTGGGCCTCATCCAAGATAGTCGTCCTTAATTCGGTATTTTCGGGTATACAAACACGTCCATTACATCTCAAAATATCATCTGGGCCCACCTTGAATCCAGGTGCCCTACCAACTTCGATCAACTTCCTTTTCTCTTGAGTTAACACGTCTGTAACTTAGAGAACTTTAATCTCATTCATCAGTTGACTATCTATAATGATCACTCCACAGTGCACTTTCCCCAATGGAGATTCCAAATTAAGATTCAAGTCACAGAACTTCTCTAACAACTCCAACCCCTTCATTGTTACAAACGAGATATGAACGCGCTTCCTGCTGAGGGCATCAGCCACCACGTTCACTTTCCCTGGATGGTAATGCAATGTGAACTCATAATCTTTAATAAACTCCATCCATCTCCTCTGCCTAATGTTAAGCTCCTTTTGATCAAACAAGTATTTCAAACTCTTATGGTCACTAAATACATCAAAACTACACCCATACAGATAATGTCTCCAAATTTTCAATGCAAAGACAATTGCAGCTAACTCCAAGTCATGAGTGGGATAATTCTTTTCATGCACCTTCAATTGCCTCGAAGCATAGGCCACTACTTGTTTGTTTTGCATTAGTACACAACCTAATCCTTGATATGAGGCATCACAATAAACTTCGTAAGGCTCTTCTGGTTGTGGTAACACTAACACTGGAGATGTAGTTAGTTTCTCTTTCATGAATTGGAAACTTTTCTCACACTCCTCAGTCCAAGCATAAATCTGGTTCTTCTTCGTAAGGTGTGTCAATGGATCAGCAATCTTGGCAAATCCCTCAATAAATCTCTTATAGTACCCAGCCAAGCCCAAAAAACTCCTAATCTCTGTGACTGTCTGCGGTTGTTTCCATGCCATCATGGCTTCTACCTTGGATAGGTCGACAGCGATCCCTTCCTTTGAAATTACATGTCCCAAGAACTTCACTTCTTCCAACCAAAATTCACATTTTCCTAGATTGGCATATAGTTTTTGCTCCTTCAGTACTTGCAGAACATGACGCAAATATTCCTCATGTTCCTCCCGACTCTTGGAATAGATCAAGATGTCATCAATAAAGATCACCACAAACTTGTCTAAGAACGGACGGAAGATACGGTTCGTATAATCCATGAAGATAGCTGGTGCATTGGTCACTCCAAAAGGCATCACCAAGTACTCATAGTGCCCATATCGCGTTCTAAAGGCTGTCTTGGATATATCATCTTCTTTCACTCGAATCTGGTGGTATCCCGACTTTAGATCAATCTTAGAAAACACCTCTGCCCCTCTGAGTTGGTCCATTAAATCATCAATGCGAGGTAAAGGGTATCTATTTTTTATTGTGACTTTGTTGAGCTGTCGATAATCAACACACAATCTCGACTTTCCATCCTTCTTCTTGACCAATAACACGGGGGCTCCCTATGGTGACACACTAGGCCGAATGAATTTCTTAGACAGAAGGTCTTCCAATTGGTTCCTTATTTCTGATAGCTCTAAGGGGGCCATTCTGTAAGGAGCAATAGAGATGGGTCCAGTACTTGGAATAACATCGATAGAAAATTCGACATCACGGACTGGGGGTAGTCCTGGTACGTCTGGTGGGAAAACTGTTGGAACCAAGTTGGTTCTAAGACTTAGGATTTTGATGTTTACAAAAGCACTCAATGTAAACTTATTTTATACCTTGAATTATTAAATTAAATGTCATCAGAAACTAAAGAAATCAGAAGCAGAAGATCAAAGGAAAATGAATTTTGGAATTTCCAGAAGATGTTTCAGGATGACAAAACTGAACTAGAAGATAACTTTGCAGGCCTATATCAGAAGGAATAAAATTCAGAATGAAACATGGATCATATCATTGGAAAGCCTGCTAGAAGGAGAGTTGATCAAGACAAACAAGAATCAAATATCAATTTTATTCCAGAAGTTATTCTGACCAGAAGATGGCCTGGCAGTAAAAATTACATAGCCCAGACTTGTTCCAGACTTGACCAGAAGGTATGTTTATGAGTCCAGAACATGAAGATCAATCCAGATTTGGCCCAGACCATAAGATAGCCTGATTTAGGGCATGGAACTAAGTCCAGAACAAAAGAAATGAGTTTTAGAATCAACCCAGACCTGGTCCAAAATTAAAGGTAAAATGTCCACCATGAAATATTTTTTGTTCAAGTTAATTTCAGTTTGTTCCAGACCAAAGTCCAGAATCTGTCTAGATCAGAGTAAAAAATTCCAGATCAATGGTTCAGAAATAATTTTTTGACTCTAGTGATGGTCAAGATCAGAAAATCAGACCATGGCCCAGAAGTGGCCGAAATCAGAGGGACAGGCTGTGTAGTCCAGAAATGGCTGAATCCAGAAGTTCATAGCATATCAGGCGCGCATCCAGGAAGGCTGAAATCAGAAGATCAGAGGGCTATGAAGTGTGGTCCAGGAATGGCCGAAATCAGATGTTCATAGCATAGCAATTCGGCTGGTCCAGGCTAGACTATCGCATGAAAATTCTGATGATCCAGAATTGATCAATGATGGAGATTGCAAGTTATTTTAATTAAAGTGTGAAAAAGATTTGTTTTTAATTAAAGTAAAGGAGCATGGAAGTCAGAAGCTATTGGCGGGAAGCAATGCACATATTTGATTGGCTAGTTAATTTATGAAAGAAATCTAAGGCTTAAAAAAGATATCTTTTGGAATTAATTGAAGCCATATTGGTTAATTTATTTTTGCCAGAGAATCCAGTAATATTTAGCTCCAATTTAAGGATTGGAAGAGGCCGAAATCAGCATCTATAAAAAGAGGCACAAGGCAGATTACTTAGCATCGAAAATCACAAAAGGGTCATACACTTCAAAAGCAAACACTCTCAAATTTTCATATAAGTCAATTGTTGAGTCTTAGTTTTTAAAACAAGTACTCTTGTTGTTTTCGTTCCAGTTTGTCAAATCTAAGTCGTTGAAGTAGAGTCTACAAGCTGTGGGAGTCAGTAGAGGTAGCAGGTTACTTAGCAATTAAATTTGTAGTGTTGAGAATTCTTCTACAATCTGGGGTGTCAGATTGGCTGAAGAACAGGAGCTGTTTTTCCTCAAGAAGTCTAGGATTGTTAGACTATTGAGAAGACTGACTTCGAGGGTCAGTAGCAAGGTTGTAATTCAAGTTTGAATTAGTGAAATCCTTCAAGGCGAAGGGACTGGACGTAGCCTCGTTAACGGTGAACCAGTATAAAATCTGTGAGTTTTTATTTTTATGTTTATCCGCTGCTAACTCTGTTTTAATTATACATCAAGTTTTGTTTTGAAAGTATTAAAACAGGAAAAGTTTCAAGTTAAGTCAAACACAATTCAACCCCCCCTTCTCGTGTTTGCACCTTCAATTGGCATCAGAGCTCGGTCTCAAGGCTGAGCACTTAATAGTGTTTGAGGAAAGGTCCAAGGGGTTCAATATGGCAGAAGAATTGGGAAACAACATCAACAGACCACCACTGTTTGATGGAGAAAGGTTTGAGTATTGGAAGGACAGAATGAGAAGCTTTGTCATATCTCAAGATCCTGAACTATGGAAGATGATAGTCAGAGGATATACTGCTCCTACTGATCCAGAAGATCCAACTAAGAAACTGGACATGTTTGATATGAAACCAGATCAAGTCAGATTACATAGACTTCATCACAAGTCCAGAACCATGGTGGTCAGTGCACTCACATTCAAGGAATTTGATAGATGCACAAATAAAGAAACAGCAAAGAGTATATTTGATAGTCTGGTTCTGACCTATGAAGGAACCTAGCAGGTTCAACAAACAAAGGCTAACATATTGGTCAGAAAGTATGAACTGTTCAAGATGGAAGAGGATGAAGACATTGACACAATGTTCTGCAGATTCCAGACTTTGGTATCAGGACTGAAAGTATTAAACAAAAGCTATACCACTGAAGATCATGTCATGAAAATTTTGAGAAGTCTACCAAAAAGGTGGAGACCAAAGGTTACTGCAATTCAGGAAGCTAAGGATCTGAGTACATTGAGGCTGGAAGATGTAATCAGCACACTTAGGTCTCATGAAATAGAACTTGAAGAAGATGAACCTAAGAAGAAGAAAAATCTGGCTCTGAAATCGAAACAGAAGAAAGCTGTTAAGGCAGAATCAGAATCAGAGGATAGTGATAGTGATTGTGATGATATGGCATACTTAACTAAAAAGATGGTTAAGATCTGGGAAAGCAGGAAGAAAAGAAACTTCAGAAGGAAACATAACAGCAAGGATAAGGAAGAATCTGACAAGAAGAATATTGTCTGTTATGGATGCAATAAACCTGGACATATCAAGTCAGAATGTCCAAATCTGGAAAAAGGAAAACAACACAAGAAAAGTTCCAGATACAGGAAAAAAGGTTTGATGGCTGCCTGGGATGTATCAGAATCAGAGGAAGAATCTTCTGATGAAGAAGAAGCAGAAACAGCAAAGATGGCTCACATCAAGTCTGCTTCTAGTCTTCATAAAAGCACGAATTCCAGAGGGAAAACAGGCAGAAGGAAGAGTGATAGAAGCAATCACTCAGGCAAGTCTGGAAGCACATCAGAGGAAACAATTTTGTCTCTGATGGCTCATACAAACTCAGGTTCTGAATACTGTTCTGAAACAGAATCAGAAGATGAAGACAGTGAGGTATTTTCTGATCTTTCTAAACCTGAATTAATTGATACTTTAAAGGACTTGTTAAATGCAAATAATAAGATATCTTTAAAACTGAAAACTCTTAGGGAAGATAAGAAAAATCTAACCAAAGAGGTCCAAGTTTCAAAGAATCGAATTTCTGAGTATGCAACTGAAATCAAAGATTTGAAAACTGAAGTTGCAAGACTCAAATCTGAAAACCAAACTCTGAAAATTAATAATTGTTCTAATTCTGAGACTGTTTGTAAATCTGATATGCATGAGCAATTTTTTCAAAACTTTATTTCAAATGGAATGGAAATAAGTAAGTATGCATCTATGATTTATGGAAATAGCAACTCTGGAAAGAGAGGTCTTGGTTTTACAGAAACAAGTACTGAAAATAAAACTACTTATTCTGATGTTTTATGTATTGTCTGTGCTAAGAAAGGTCACTCTGAATTATCTTTTCCAATGGTAAAATCTAACAAGATCAGAGAACTGTTAAGCCTAACAAACCTGGACCCAATCAGTTTTGGGTACCAAAAGATCAAATTGTCTATGTTGCAGATGTTCTGAGCAACAAGAAGGAGACACCAGCAATGGTACCTGGACAATGGATGTTGGCAATGCACAAGCAAAAGAAGGTTTATGTTCCTGCTACATCAAGATAAAAGCAATCTGAGTCTGATAGAAGAAGGTCTGGTCAAACCAACCAGAACCGGAATCAAAATCAGAACCAAAACTGGAACCATACTCAAAACTGGAACCAGAACCAAAACAGGAACTGGAATCAAAACAGGAACTGGAATCAGTATCAGAAGCACAGATACTGGAACCAGAATCAGAATCAACTCTGGAACCAGAACCAGAATCACCAGAATCATCAGAATTACCAAATTCATCAGAACTTCCATACTCACCCAAATCACTGGAATTATCAGAACCAAAACATGTTCCAGAATCATCAGAGGAACATAATTTATCAACCAAAGCAGAATCAAGGAAACTGCTCAAACAGGCTAGAAGAAGAACTGGCTCTAATGGCTCGAACAGAAGCTAAGTCTGAATTTGAGTCTGACTCTAACACTGATTCTGATAGAGAAAAGGCAAGGTATGATCAGCAACACAAAACACGGTATCTTGACAGTGGCTGCTCCAAACATATGATAGGAGATAAATCTATTTTTCTGGATCTGACTATGAAGAATGGAGGCAAAGTTTCCTTTGGAGGAAACCAGAAAGGTCAGATTATTGGTACAGGAACTGTTGGTAACACTTCTTCTCCCTTGTCTATTAAAAATGTTCTGTATGTTAAAGGTTTAAAACATAATCTTCTGAGCATAAGTCAATTAAGTGACTGCAAATATGATGTTATATTTAATCAAAAAACATGCAAAGCTGTTAGTCAAACTGATGGAGCTGTTTTATTTACTGGAACTAGGGAGGATAATGTTTATAAAATTGATCTGTTTATTCTTGCTAAGCAACAGGTTAAATGCTTACTATCTGTAAGTGAGCAGAATCTGATTTGGCACAAGAGGCTAGGGCATGCAAACCCCAGACTCATATCAGAGTTGAGCAAACTCCAGTTGGTAAGAGGGTTGCCCAAGGTAAGTTCCAAAACTGAGATTCTGTGTGAAGCATGTCAAAGAGTTAAACAAACTAAAAGCTCTTTTAAAACTAAAAAATGTGTCTACCTCTCAACCACTTGAACTGCTTCACTTAGATCTGTTTGGTCCTGTTCAAACAGCTTCTCTAAGTGGTAAGAAATATGGCTTTGTGATTGTTGATGATTACTCAAGGTGGACTTGGGTAAAATTTTTAAAGAACAAAGATGAATCTCACAAAGTATTTATCTCATTCTGTAAACAAGTTATGAATGAACAGGGCACTAAGATCATAACCATTAGAAGTGATCATGGAGGTGAATTTGAGAACAAGTACTTTGAAGAATTCTGTGATGAGAATGGCATCTCTCACAACTTCTCATCCCCCAGAACACCTCAACAGAATGGAGTGGTAGAAAGGAAGAACAGATCACTACAGGAGATGGCCAGAACCATGCTGAATGACATGAAGGTTGCCACCTACCTCTGGGCAGAAGCTGTCAACACAGCCTGGTATATTAAGAATCGAGTCTACATCAGGTCCATCTTAAATAAAACTCCCTATGAACTATGGAAAGGTAAGAAACCAAATATTTCCTACTTTAACAAATTTGGTTGCATCTGTTTTATGTTGAACACTAAAGACAATCTAGCTAAGTTTGATTCTAGATCTCAAAAGTGTGTCTTTATTGGCTACTCTGAGAGATCAAAAGCTTATAGAGTGTTTAACAAGGAAACTAACAATGTGGAAGAATCAATCCACATTAAGTTTGATGATAAACAGCTTGACTCTGAAAAGTCAAAGCAAGATGAGAAAACTGCAGGTGAACCAGAGGCACAGGAACCAGAAGCTGAACCAGAAGCAGAATCTGAGAACGACCAAGTTGAAGAAGAACATGCTGACTCTGAAAACAAGTCAGAGGGAAAGAATGGATGGAAGTACAAATCTTCACATCCAGAATCTCTCATTATTGGCAGTGCAGCAGAACCTCTAAAGACCAGATCATCAAGTAGAGAAACAAGTCTGTTTGGCTTACTCTCAACAATTGAACCCAGCAATGTTGATGAGGCATTGACAGAGCAAGGCTGGATACTTGCAATGCAAGAAGAGCTGAATGAATTCCAAAGGAATGATGTTTGGGATCTGGTACCCAAACCAAACAAAAACATTATTGGAACCAAGTGGGATTTCAAGAATAAACTCAATGACAAGGGTGAAGTGGTAAGGAACAAAGCCAGATTAGTAGCTCAAGGATACAGTCAACAAGAAGGTATAGATTACACTGAGACTTTTGCTCCAGTGGCCAGGTTAGAAGCAATTAGAATTCTATTATCATTTGCTGCTAATCATGATATAATGCTGTATCAAATGGATGTTAAAAGTGCATTCTTGAATGGCTACATAAGTGAAGAAGTCTATGTCAAACAGCCCCCTGGTTTTGAAAATTCTGATTTTCCAGACCATGTTTTCAAACTTAAAAAGTCTCTATATGGTTTAAAACAAGCACCAAGGGCATGGTATGACAGACTTAGTAACTTTCTGCTTAAGAATGAATTTAACAGAGGTCAGATTGATAATACATTGTTTAGGAAATCTATTAAAACTAATATTCTGATTATCCAAGTGTATGTTGATGATATCATATTTGGATCCACTAATGGCACTTTGTGCAAAGAGTTTTCTGACCTAATGCAGAAGGAGTTTCAAATGAGCATGATGGGAGAACTTAAGTTCTTCCTGGGAATTCAGATTCACCAAGGCAAATCAGGTATACTTATTCACCAATCTAAATACACCAAAGAACTTCTCAAAAAGTTCAAGATGAGTGACTGTAAGCCTATGGCCACCCCCATGCACCCAACCTGCTCACTTGAGAAAGATGAAACCAGTCAAAAGGTAGACCAGAAAACATACAGAGGTATGATTGGATCCCTGCTATATTTAACTGCTTCTAGACCTGACATTATGTTTAGTGTTTGTGTCTGTGCCCGATTTCAAGTTGACCCTAGGGAATCCCATTTAACTGCTGTCAAAAGAATTCTGAGATACCTTAAAGGAACCACAAACCTTACCTTGTTATACAAGAAAACCCCCCACCTACAAACTAAAGGTTTTTTTGATTCTGACTATGCTGGAGACAAGTTGGAAAAGAAAAGTACAAGTGGCAACTGCACTTTCTTAGCAGGATGCAGTTCACAGTTTGTGGACACTAATCATCAATGGGCTGATATCTTCACCAAGGCATTACCAGAAGATAGGTTCGAGTTCATTAAGAAGCATCTCAGCATGACCTCCATATCTGACTAGCTCAAGTAGTCAACTTAGGAGTTTTTATATTTCTTGCAATTTTAATTTCTGTCTTTTATTTTATGTTTTTTACCTTCTGAAATTTGTACAGAGAAAAACAAAAAATACAAAAACAGCAGGACCACTTTTTGGCTGATGACAAAAAGGGGGAGAAAAAGAGAGAGAGAAAAAGAAGAAATAAGTAGAAAAAGAGAGATAAAAAGAAAGAATGAGAGAAAACAGAAGAAGAGGAATCAAAGAGAGAGAGAAAAAGAAAGAGTGAAATCAGAAGGAGTTGAAAAGGAGAGGAATCAGGGAGAGAGAAAAAGAAAGAGTGAAATAAGAAGGAGTTGAAAAGGAGAGGAAATGTGAAGAAAAAGAAAGAAAGCAAAAAGAAGGAGTTGAAAAGGAGGGGAGAAGAGAAGAAAAGAAAGAGTGAAAAAAAGGAGTTGAAAAGGAGAATATCAGACTTAGGGGGAGAGATTGGTCTGAGGGGGAGTAATTCAAGTCATTCGAGTTATAAATTAGCAAAATAAGTTAAGGTTTTGTCATCATCAAAAAGGGGGAGATTGTTGGAACCAAGTTGGTTCTAAGACTTAGGATTTTGATGTTTACAAAAGCACTCAATGTAAACTTATTTTATACCTTGAATTATTAAATTAAATGTCATCAGAAACTGAAGAAATCAGAAGCAAAAGATCAAAGGAAAATGAATTCTGGAATTTCCAGAAGATGTTTCAGGATGACAAAACTGAACCAGAAGATAACTTTGCAGGCCTATATCAGAAGGAATAAAATTCAGAATGAAACATGGATCATATCATTGGAAAGCCTTCCAGAAGGACAGTTGATCAAGACAAACAAGAATCAAATATCAATTTTATTCCAGAAGTTATTCTGACCAGAAGATGGCCTGGGAGTAAAAATTACACAGCCCAGACTTGTTCCAGACTTGACCAGAAGGTATGTTTATGAGTCCAGAACATGAAGATCAATCCAGATTTGGCCCAGACCATAAGATAGCATGATTTAGGGCATGGAACTAAGTCCAGAACAAAAGAAATGAGTTCCAGAATCAACCCAGACCTGGTCCAAAATTAAAGGTAAAATGTCCAGACTGAAATATTTTTTGATCAAGTTTATTTCAGTTTGTTCCAGACCAAATTCCAGAATCTGTCCAGATCAGAGTAAAAATATCCAGATCAATGGTTCAGAAATAATTTTTTGAGTCCAGTGATGGTCAAGATCAGAAAATCAGACCATGGCCCAGAAGTGGCCGAAATCAGAGGGACAGGCTGTGCAGTCCAGAAATGGCCGAATCCAGAAGTTCATAGCATATCAGGCGCACATCCAGGAAGGCTGAAATCAGAAGATCAGAGGGCTATGAAGTGTGTTCTAGGAATGGCCGAATTCAGAGGACAATAGCATAGCAATCAAGCTGGTCCAGCTGTGGACTATCGCATGAAGATCCAATGGTGCAGATTTGATCATGGGAATTAATGGTGAAGATCTCATGATATTTTTATCAAAATATTATAAAAGATTTGTTATAAATTAAATTGGAGTAGCATGGAAGTCAGGAGCTGTGGCGGGAAGCAATGCACAGATTTGATTGGCCAGTTAAGATATGAAACAAATCTAAGGCTTAAAAAGATATGATTTTTATTTAAATAAAGCCCAATTGGTCAAGATATTTTTACAGAGAATCCAGCTATATTTAGCTCGAATTTAAGGATTGGAAGAGGCCCAAATCAGCATCTATAAAAGGAGGCACAAGGCAGATTACTTAGTATCGAAAATCACAAAAGGGTCATACACTTCAAAAGCAAACACTCTCAAATTTTCATATAAGTCAATTGTTGAGTCTTAGTTTTTAAAGCAAGTACTCTTGTTGTTTTCGTTCCACTGTGTCAAATCTAAGTTGTTGAAGTAGACTCTAGAAGCTGTGGGAGTCAGTAGAGGTAGCAGGTTACTTGGCAATTAGATTCATAGTGTTGTGATTTCTTCTACAATCTGGGGTGTCAGATTGGCTGAAGACAGGAGTTGTTTTTCCTCAAAGAAGTCTAGGATTGTTAGACTATTTGAGAAGACTGACTTGGAGGGTCAGTAGCAAGGTTGTAATTCAAGTTTGAATTAGTGAAATCCTTCAAGGCGAAGGGACTGGACGTAGCCTCGTTAACGGTGAACCAGTATAAAATCTGTGAGTTTTTATTTTTATGTTTATCCGCTGCTAACTCTGTTTTAATTATACATCAAGTTTTGTTTTGAAAGTATTAAAACAGGAAAAGTTTCAAGTTAAGTCAAACACAATTCAACCCCCCCTTCTCGTGTTTGCACCTTCAA